>JAPDPK010000007.1:8197500-8797500 GCA_031772115.1 Heritiera littoralis | reverse complement strand
CATTTTACATCTCCACTATTTTTACTGTAAAATTGTTAATTCTTTTCAATTTTGAAAACTCAATACTAGTAGATATAAACTTAAACTTTATTTACTAAACATTTCATTAAAAAAAGAATTTTGAATAAAATTTAATAATATATATACATACATACATAATATATATGTGTGTATATATATATATGTTGGGGGTCAGTGGGGGCTTGAGCCCCCACTCGCCCCCATGTGGCTCCGCCACTGCTGATGATGACAAGGATGGAAGATGATAGCCTGCAAGAAAGCGATTCAATGATGCAGTGTAGGATGATGGTGTTGAGAAGCCGTACTGGGCTGCTTTGATGCGGTTCACGCAGCAAGGAGCAATCGGCAATGGTTGCTGGGACTCTGGCGAGCATCGTGATGATGATGATGATGACGTGAAGTTGCTAGCAGAAAAAGGGGCTCGGCGATGAAGACTTGAATGCAATAGAGTACACAGGCAGTGGCTTGTTTCAGGAGTTGTAGCACAGCAGGGTACCGATGATGAACGCAGGGTGACAAGGCAGCAGTGTAGATGATGATGCCGTGCAGGAATGACGCAGTGGAGGAGGCGTGACCGTGGGGAGCAGCTGGAAGCGATGTAGAAACAACAAGCAGTATGTGATGGTGCTTTAAGGGCAGAGGTGCAAGGCGCTCGAGGTAGTGGCTAGGCGCAGCAAGTGAAGATGATGATGTAGTGGGGGCGACGCACTGTCACAAGCAGCAATAGTGGCTTGTCCCAACAAAGTGGAGATGAATATTGCAAGGATGGCGATGATGATGGTGCGAGGCAGTGTGGCGCGATATTGATTGACAGTGGCAACAATTTGGTGCGGCTATGAGAGGAAGAAGATGATGAGGGCTGTCTTTTGAAGATGGCAAGGATGGAACTGCGGAGTTGTGTATGGTGATGACGATTCGGCTGTGGCTGGGCAAAGAGGATGGCGGAGAAAAATGCACGAAGAAGATCAAGGTGGCTCGGTTGGCAGAGGATTTTGTCTCCCCTCCCAACTATGGAGTTTTAACCCCTTTTTATAGTCAAAAATCTAAGTCCTAATACAACTTCATTTTCTATTAATTATCTCTTTTTTTTTTCGTATTTTATCTACTAAATTCCTATACTAATTTTAATCTAACTCTAATTCTATTGGTGTAAACCACAGGTATCTTCATCTGTTTTAACGGTCTGAGACTAATCCTGCTTGGGATTTAGTCACAGTTAAGGCTCTTCACCCCTCCCCAAAGATGTGTTTAGTAGGAGTCGAAATCGAAAACTCTTCCCATAAACTCAGCCTGCGTTGTCAACCGAACCACAACCTTTGGGTATCTAACTCTAATTGTAAAAAGGTCTAATTTTATTCTAAGAATAACTCTAATCTAAAATTATTTTAATTAAATTAATCCCAAGCTAATCCTTATTTTTTTATTTTTTATTAATTATTCCTAAATCCTATTCCTATCCTAATTTTAAATTTATTATAATTAATGTTAATTTTAGATAAAAATATCCTATTTTAATTCTAACCTAATCCTAAATTCTCAAATTAAATTACAATATCATCTAACTTAATTAATTATTTTTATAAATTAAGAGTCGAACAATGAAACAAAGGCTTGATAAGTAAGTCAATATACTTTCTTGTTCTGTTGTGTTCTGTATTTCTGCACTCCTCATTTTCTGGTTCTGGGCTGGTTGTGAAGCGGTGTGGGATGCAACCAAGACGTTGATGCTAGTACAAAGTTAAGACGTGAGGTTTGGTCAGGTCTACCGGTGTTGAAGCTCACTGCTGGGCGTTTGCTGGTGCGTTGTTGGGCTGTATTCAAGCAGCCTGTGCTTGTTGCTGAAGTGTTGAAGGCAGGAGACGTGCGTGACTGCTGCGCTGAAGCGGTAACAGCATGGAAACGTGGCTGCTTGAGGCGTGAGCTGAAGCGGTGCAAGGATGCTGCTCGCCTGAAGCAGCTGTGTGATTGGGGTTACATGACAGAACATGGCAGCTGGCCTGTGCTTTGGCGCTGGCTAGAAACTTGTGCGTGGGTTGTGGGCTGAGTTGCAGTTCTGCTGAAGCGGTGTAGACGTGGCATAATTCTTTGGCGAGGGAGAAAGGGTTTGCCAGGTTTCAAGCTACTGATTTGCATCTAACTTAAAGTTTGTTTCATGAATATTATATTAGTTAAATATATTATAACATTAGTTAGTTTAAGCTGATAAGTTCAATATTAATAGATTAGTTTTACTTTTAGTTTAATTAATATACTTAGCTAAATAGGATGTATAATTTTAATTTATGTTTAGGTAATTTTATTTTAATTTTTTTATTATTATTCTTTTCATTCATTTTAAATTTTGTTCTCTTTAGTTTATTTTGCATTTTTTTATTTTTGTCTTTATTTTGCAATTCTTAATTTATATTTTATTTTCATTGTTTTCATTATTAGTTAATTTTGAAAATGTTCAGTTGTTTAAATAAATTTAGGGTGAAACAATTTTAGTACTTAACTAAAGCTAACCTAACTAATCCTTGTGGTAATGATACTCTACTCATCACTTTATTACTTGTTGCGACCCGTGTACTTGCAGTATAAGTTTAGACACATCAAGTTTTTGGCGCCGTTGCTGAAGATTAGATTAGGTTGTTCTTAGTTGATATTAATACCAATCATACCTAGATTTAATTCAGACCTTTTATTAAAAAAAATTCTCTTCATCTTATTTCTTTTTCTTATATTCTTTTTTTTTTTTGCAAGGTACCATGGCTTATTGTGCTGAGCCAAGAACTGTGGGAGACTTTGCGAACCCTTACTTTGTCGAAGTCAATTTAAGCATTAAGATGACGGAAATCGAAGTTGATTTAGATCTAGACCTCATCATGCTAATAATGAATTCAGTTCAATTTTGAGGGTTGCTCACAGAAGATCCATATAGTTGTTGGATTATGCCCTTAGAACCATTCATTAGATGATTGACTTTAGCATTTTTTTATGTATCATGACATTTTATTTATCATAGTTCATTATTATATTTGTCTTATAACTGCGTAATATAATCTTATATAATAATGTCCTTAGAATAGTAATAACACACTATTCTTAAAATATCCCTAGTCAAGTATTATTGTGAACAAGGATAACAATGATACGATAAGACTAGTATGTGGTTGACTGATGACCATTGTCATGGATATAGGATATCAAGTCATCACATAGGTACATGTTAGAGAACTATGTACTGGATCGACCCTCCATGAGAACGCTACATGGATTGTTATATGAATGTCATAAGCGATTCTCATAGTGATGATGGTGTATGTGATCCTTTGACTTGAGATCATCAGAGATCCCAACATAGAGAATTGCATACTTTAATGCTGCTAGATGTCATTCGTAACAGGATGGACTATAAAGGTAGTAATTGGGTATGCCTTGATCTATGTAGAGGGATGTTGAGTGATCAAGATAGGATTTATCCCTCTTATATAACAAGAGTGATGTCTTGGGCCCTTTGATAGAGTGAGACTAAGAAATGCATGGCCGTGCTCGAATAAGTCAATATGAGATATTGATTTTATTTGTTTAATTAGTCTACTCAGGAATCAAGAAACGCTGATTAGACTATACAAGTGTGACACATTCCATGACTTGTGTCTAATCAAGACATCATAGGATAAAGGGATTAAACTACATGGTAACATCTATCACGAGTAAGGTTATGTCGAGTCATTGACATTCTCGTTACATGGGTAGCAATGATGTGTTGCTAGATACCGCTCATTGCCTGTGACAATTTTGTCATTGCCATTGTTTTGAGAACCTATTGGGTCGCACACTTAGAACGGATCAATGAGGAGCTTAATTAATCCTATTCTGAATTGGATTAAGGATATATCTAATCCTATTCTGAATTGGATTAAGAATATATCTAATCCTATTCTAAGTAGGATTAGAGTTCTGTTTGGCAGTAAATTTTAGGGTAAAATTTACTGCCTATAAAAAGGATGTTTTTCCAAAAAAAAACATAGCCGCACTTTTAAAAACAGAAAACAAAAAAAAAAACATTCCTTTTAATCGAAGCTAGCAATTCGGTTATAAGGAATTCAAAAGCTCTTTAAGGCTTCTGATCGTGAGACGTTCAAGAGTCGTGAGATCCGTTCGTGTGGATACCGTAGAGGCAGGAACGAAAAGTTGCTGCTTGTGACTCGACCAACGACAGAAAATTCAGAGAAAACGTCAGGTAAAATCTCGAAACCCTAATCAGGCAACTCTCCGAATCGATCTTGGTGGAGGCCGAATGATTTAAATTCCGCTGCGTGTTGTTTCGGTTTCCTTCACTGGTATCCGAGCCAGGTTCGGAGTCCCTGATTTGTTTTGATAAAAGCATGATCTCTGGTTACTTTCTGTTTATGATTACATGCAATCGTTTTAATGAGATTAATACGGATTAGAATGTATATGATATATTCAGAGGCTAGAAATCGAATTGTTGAAAATATATATATGATGTATATCAATTTCGATTCAACTTATATGTGAGATATAATCTGTGATGCGAATTAATAATGGCGTTTCTGTTTTGCATAAACGTTATGTATAATCTGTGATGCGAATTATTAATGGCGTTTCTGTTCTGCATAAACGTTATGTATAATCTGTGATGCGAATTAATAATGGCGTTTCTGTTTTGCATAAACGTTATGTATAATCTGTGATGCGAATTATTAATGGCGTTTCTGTTCTGCATAAACGTTATGTATAATCTGTGATGCGAATTATTAATGGCGGTTTCTGTTCTGCATAAACGTTATGGAAGAAACAGAATAATGTCGAAAGTGTATAAAGATTGAAACACTTTTAGATAAGAGTTCTAATGCGACTAAAATTATAGTCAGTATGAGATACTGGCTGGAACATCCTGATAAGATTAGGACACTTCCGGATAAGGGGCGTTGGCAATGTCAATACTGTTGACCTTTTTTTTTTTTCGGGGGCTCCGCCCCCAAACCCCGCAAGGGGCGCTGCCCCTTGACCCCGCCCGCTGACCTGCCAGCGGGACCGCAGCCCAGGGGCTGCCGCCCTTGGGAACCCCAGTCAGGGTTATAATTCGTTTCAAATGTGCCTCATTAATAAAACTAAAAATTAAAAATTGCATTACACTTGTTTGTATAACACGGTGGTTGTTGTTTGAGCATGGTGCATAGTTATAGCCCTAGCCCAATATGATTGTATTTTCGTGGTTGTAAATTTTAATAAATACGACCTGCGTGTCGTGCCTTGTTCTTGAAATTCTTGTTGTACATTCTTTTCTCATCTTACTCCCCTCGAATGTAACTCGAGGTTTCTCTTAAACTATGTAATTGGAGCTGACAACCATGCAAAGGATGACCAAAGAGGCACTTGGAGAAGATGCTATTACCCTTAGGTTAACCCTTAGGGTTTCTCATTGGCTTGGGAAATCCATTTAGTTTGGGCTATAACTATGTCACGTTTATTTTATTGCTTAATTGCATGAGATGCATGGTTTATTTTGTACGTTTATGATATGAAAATCATATGATAATTTAAAAAAAAAAAAAGTAAAATTGGTGAGATCTTATTCAATAAACTAAGAAAATCCCTCAAATTAAATTAAGTCAATAATAGATGCCTACCAATGAATAGCACTCGTCAAGACTAGAATCGATTTTGTTATGTTTGCCAAAGCAAAATATCATATCTATCTTAGTAAGACGCGATGGGATAATAGTGATATCCAAAGGCTATAAATTGGGTTGACTTAACTAAATTTCATCAATAGGATTGGGAATTTAGAGGCATAAAGTTGGGCTTCCATTCATGAGATGAATTAGAACAAGTGTTGTTCACCCAACTATCCAAGAGTTACATGAGATGTAATTGGTAAGTGTTGCCTACCTAAATAGCCAAATCTTGGGCGATTAGCCAAAGCTAACTCTAGATAAGGTGAAATATGGATCTTGGCCCACTAGAGAAATTATGTGATAATTTTTCCGAATTAATAGTGAGGGTTGTTGATTCGATAAAAATAGTGGGAGCATCATTTAATAAATATTTAATTAAATGAATGCATTCATGATACTTATATTATGCATATTTTTTTGTTGTAGATTACCATGGCATCAAACACAAATAACACACTTTCACTGCGATCTGTCCTTGAGAAGGACAAGTTGAATGGGACAAACTTCCTGGATTGGTACAGGAACCTGAGGATAGTCCTCAAGCATGAAAAGAAGTTGTATGTCCTTGAAATTCCCTTACCTGAGGAACCACCCTCTAATGCTCCAAGGGCAGAAAGAGATGCTTATAAGAAGCATCAAGATGATGCATTGGATGTTAGTTGCCTTATGCTTGCCTCCATGAATCCTGAGCTTCAAAAGCAACATGAGGAAATGGATGCGTTCGATATGATCGAGCATCTCAAGCAACTCTATGAAGAGGAAGCTAGGCAAGAAAGGTACAATGTCTCTAAGGCATTGTTTCAGTGTAGGATGGCAGAGGGGACTCCCGTTGGTACTCATGTGCTCAAGATGATTGGGTACACTGAAAACCTTGAAAGATTGGGATTTCCTTTGGGCCAAGAGTTGGCCACTGATGTGATTCTGCAATCGTTGCCAGACAGCTACAGTCAGTTTGTTGTTAATTACAACATGAATGAAATTGACAAGACTCTGCCACAGTTACTTAGCATGTTGAAAACAGCTGAATCCAACATGAAAAAGGCCAAGCCCAAAGATGTCTTAATAGTTAAGAAAGCTAAGGGCAGGGCTAATGCAAAGGGCAAGAAAAAGGGTAATAAAACCAATGGCAAGTTCAAGCCCAATGATACTGCACTGAAGCCTAAAGGTGGGGTTGCCAAAGAAGGGAAATGCTTCCATTGCGGTGAGACCGGACATTGGAAGAGGAATTGCAACAAATACTTGGAAGAGCTAAAGAAGAAGAAAGGAAGTGAGACTTCCACTTCAGGTATTTATGTTATAGAAGTTAATCTATCTACTTCTTCATCATGGGTATTAGATACTGGATGTGGTTCTCACATTTGTGTAAATGTGCAGGAACTCAAAAGGAGTAGATCGTTGACTAAGGGCGAGGTCGACCTGCGAGTGGGAAATGGAGCAAGGGTTGCTGCATTAGCTGTAGGAACTTATATTTTGACATTGCCCACAGGGCTTGTTTTAGAATTAGATGATTGTTATTATGTGCCTTCCATCACTAAAAACATTATTTCTATTTCTTGTTTGGACAAGAAGGGTTTTTCATTTATAATAAAGGACAACTGTTGCTCCATTTATATAAATGATATCTTTTATGGTAGTGCACAACTAATTAATGGTCTTTACATTCTAAATCTTGATATGCCCATTTATAACATAAATGCTAAAAGGATTAAATCTAATGATCAAAATCCAACATATCTCTGGCATTGTCGCTTGGGACACATAAATGAGAATCGCATTTCCAAACTCCATAAAGATGGACTTTTAGACTCATTTGATTTTGAATCTTATGAGACATGTGAATCTTGTTTGATGGTTAAGATGACTAAAGCCCCTTTCAAAGGACATAGTGAAAGGGCAAGTGATTTATTGGGCTTAGTACATACAGATGTATGTGGACCTTTAAACACACAGGCCAGAGGTGGGTTTATGTACTTTATTACATTTACTGATGATTTCAGTAGATATGGCTATGTGTATCTTATGAGACACAAGTCAGAATCTTTTGAAAAGTTCAAAGAATTCAAGAATGAAGTACAAAACCAACTTGGCAAGAGCATTAAGGCACTTCGATCAGATCGAGGTGGTGAATACTTAAGCCAAGAATTTTATGACTATCTTAAAGAGTGTGGGATTGTCTCACAACTCACTCCTCCAAATACACCACAATGGAATGGTGTATCTGAAAGGAGAAACCGAACTTTATTAGATATGGTTCGATCAATGATGAGTCATACAGATCTTCCAGAATCCTTTTGGGGACATGCATTAGAAACAGCTGCTTTTACACTGAACCGTGTTCCATCTAAATCGGTTCCAAAGACACCATATGAGATATGGACTGGTAAACGTCCCAGTATGTCTTTTATGAAGATTTGGGGTTGTGAGGCTTATGTAAGACGTCAAGTCTCTAACAAACTTGCACCTAAATCTGATAAGTGCTATTTTGTGGGATATCCTAAACAAACTAAAGGATATTATTTTTACAATCCCACTGAGCGCAAAGTGTTTGTAGCTCGAACAGGTGTCTTTCTAGAAAGAGAATTCATTTCTAGAAGAACTAGTGGGAGAAAAGTAGAACTTGAAGAAATTCAAGAGCTACAAGATAGCGCACCCGATGTTGAGATGGAGCCTGAGCAAGCACCACAAGTTGTTGTGGAACCAGAACCACAAGATGTTGTGGAGCAACCGCCTGCTCAAGAGACACAAGCCTTGCGTAGATCAGTTAGAACACATCGTGAGCCACAGAAATATGGATTTCTAATGACTCAGAACGGTGATGTTTTGCTCATGGACCAAGATGAGTCTACTACCTATCAAGAGGCTATAACAGGGCCAGACTCTGAGAAATGGCTTGAAGCCATGAGATCTGAGATGGAATCCATGGATGCCAACCAAGTTTGGACCTTGGTTGACTTACCCGAAAGGGTAAAACCTATAGGGTGTAAATGGGTTTTTAAGAAGAAAACCGACATGGAAGGAAATGTTCATACCTATAAAGGGCGATTGGTTGCTAAAGGTTTTAAACAAATTCATGGTATTGACTATGATGAAACTTTTTCACCAGTCGCGATGATCAAATCCATTAGGATCTTGCTTGCGATAGCTGCATACCATGATTATGAAATCTGGCAAATGGACGTCAAGACTGCTTTTCTTAATGGAAAGCTACTCGAGGATGTGTACATGACACAACCTGAGGGTTTTGTTGATCCAAAAAATGCTGGAAAGGTTTGTAAGCTACAACGTTCTATTTATGGACTAAAGCAAGCTTCTCGAAGTTGGAATCTTCGTTTTGATGATGCAATCAAAGAGTTTGGTTTCATCAAGAATGAAGATGAACCTTGTGTCTACAAGAAGGTCAGTGGGAGCACTATTGTCTTCCTGGTGTTGTATGTAGATGACATACTACTCATTGGGAATGACATCCCTACCCTTCAGTCTGTAAAGACTTGGTTAGGGAATTGCTTTTCAATGAAGGACTTGGGCGAAGCTTCCTATATACTGGGTATAAAGATCTATAGAGATAGATCAAGGAAATTAATTGGCCTAAGTCAAAGTGCATACATAGATAAAGTGCTAAAGAGGTTTAGCATGCAGGATTCCAAGAAAGGATTCTTGCCTATGACACATGGCATTACTCTCTCAAAAGAACAGTGTCCTACAACACAAGAAGAGAGAGAACGTATGAGTAAAGTTCCATATGCATCTGCTATTGGATCCATTATGTATGCCATGTTATGCACACGTCCCGATGTCTCGTATGCCTTGAGCATGACGAGTAGATATCAAGTTGATCCTGGTGAACGTCACTGGATCACTGTCAAGAATATTCTTAAGTACTTGAGAAAGACTAAGGATACATTCTTGATATATGGAGGTGAGGAAGAGCTCATTGTAACAGGTTACACTGATGCTAGCTTCCAAACTGATAAAGATGACTATAGATCGCAGTCTGGTTATGTGTTTTGCCTTAATGGTGGTGCTGTGAGCTGGAAGAGTTCAAAGCAGGCGACAGTGGCCGATTCTACAACAGAGGCTGAGTATATAGCTGCCTCTGAAGCTGCTAAGGAGGCTGTTTGGATCAGGAAGTTCATTACTGAGCTTGAAGTTGTTCCTAGCATTGTAGATCCGATTGAGCTCTATTGTGACAACAATGGAGCCATCGCACAAGCTAAGGAACCTAGATCTCACCAACGATCCAAACATATACTACGGCGCTTCCATCTCATTCGAGATATCATCGAGAGAGGAGATGTGAGGATATGCAAAGTACCAACTGACGATAACATCGCCGACCCCACTGACGAAGCCTTTGACGCAGCAGAGACATGATCGTCACACTAGGTCACTAGGTATTAGATACATGATGAATGGTCTTAGTTGCAAGTGGGAGATTGTTGGATTATGCCTTAGACCATTCATTAGATGATTGACTTTGGCATTTTTTATGTATCATGACATTTTATTATCATAGTTCATTATTATATTTGTCTTATAACTGCGTAATATAATCTTATATAATAATGTCCTTAGAATAGTAATAACACACTATTCTTAAAATATCCCTAGTCAAGTATTATTGTGAACAAGGATAACAATGATACGATAGACTAGTATGTGGTTGACTGATGACCATTGTCATAGATATAGGATATCAAGTCATCACATAGGTACATGTTAGAGAACTATGTACTGGATCGACCCTCCATGAGAACGCTACATGGATTGTTATATGAATGTCATAAGCGATTCTCATAGTGATGATGGTGTATGTGATCCTTTGACTTGAGATCATCAAGATCCCAACATAGAGAATTGCTACTTTAATGCTGCTAGATGTCATTCGTAACAGGATGGACTATAAAGGTAGTAATTGGTATGCCTTGATCTATGTAGAGGGATGTTGAGTGATCAAGATAGGATTTATCCCTCTTATATAACAAGAGTGATGTCTTGGGCCCTTTGTATAGAGTGAGACTAAGAAATGCATGGCCGTGCTCGAATAAGTCAATATGAGATATTGATTTTATTTGTTTAATTAGTCTACTCAGGAATCAAGAAACGCTGATTAGACTATACAAGTGTGGACACATTCCATGACTTGTGTCTAATCAAGACATCATAGGATAAAGGGATTAAACTACATGGTAACATCTATCAACGGTAAGGTTATGTCGAGTCATTGACATTCTCGTTACATGGGTAGCAATGATGTGTTGCTAGATACCGCTCATTGCCTGTGACAATTTGTCATTGCCATTGTTTTGAGAACCTATTGGTCGCACACTTAGAACGGATCAATGAGGAGCTTAATTAATCCTATTCTGAATTGGATTAAGGATATATCTAATCCTATTCATGAATTGGATTAAGAATAATCTAATCCTATTCTAAGTAGGATAAGTTCTGTTTGGCAGTAAATTTTAGGGTAAAATTTACTGCCTATAAAAAGGATGTTTTCCAAAAAAAACATAGCCGCACTTTTAAAAACAGAAAACAAAAAAAAAAACATTCCTTTTAATCGAAGCTAGCAATTCGGTTATAAGGAATTCAAAAGCTCTTTAAGGCTTCTGATCGTGAGACGTTCAAGAGTCGTGAGATCCGTTCGTGTGGATACCGTAGAGGCAGGAACGAAAAGTTGCTGCTTGTGACTCGACCAACGACAGAAAATTCAGAGAAAACGTCAGGTAAAATCTCGAAACCCTAATCAGGCAACTCTCCGAATCGATCTTGGTGGAGGCCGAATGATTTAAATTCCGCTGCGTGTTGTTTCGGTTTCCTTCAATAGTCACATAGTCAAGTCAGGAGATATGTGACTTATGCAAACGTGATGGCGTTACATAAGATGTCATTCGCCTTAGATTGTTCACCTTCTCCCTGAAGGATCAAGTGAAGGAGTGATTGTGGTCACTTCTGATCATTCAATCACTACGTGGGATGATTTGGCTCATGAGTTCTTAGCCAGATTCATTTCACCGCACTTATTGTGAAGATAAGGAATGACATCTTTGAAGGAAACCGAAACAACACGCAGCGGAATTTAAATCATTCGACCTCCACCAAGATCGATTCGGAGAGTTGCCTGATTAGGGTTTCGAGATTTTACCTGACGTTTTCTCTGAATTTTCTGTCGTTGGTCGATCACAAGCAGCAACTTTCGTTTCCTGCCTCTACGGTATCCACACGAACGGATCTCACGACTCTTGAACGTCTCACGATCAGAAGCCTTAAAGAGCTTTTTAATTCCTTATAACCGAATTGCTAGCTTCGATTAAAAGGAATGTTTTGTTTTCTGTTTTTAAAAGTGCGGCTGTGTTTTTTTTGGAAAAACATCCTTTTATAGGCAGTAAATTTTACCCTAAAATTTACTGCCAAACAGAACTCTAATCCTACTTAGAATAGGATTAGATATATTCTTAATCCAATTCAGAATAGGATTAGATATATCCTTAATCCAATTTAGAATAGGATTAATTAAGCTCCTCATTGATCCGTTCTAAGTGTGCGACCCAATAGGTTCTCAAAACAATGGCAATGACAAAATTGTCACAGGCAATGAGCGGTATCTAGCAACACATCATTGCTACCCATGTAACGAGAATGTCAATGACTCGACATAACCTTACTCGTGATAGATGTTACCGTGTAGTTTAATCCCTTTATCCTATGATGTCTTGATTAGACACAAGTCATGGAATGTGTCACACTTGTATAGTCTAATCAGCGTTTCTTGATTCCTGAGTAGACTAATTAAACAAATAAAATCAATATCTCATATTGACTTATTCGAGCACGGCCATGCATTTCTTAGTCTCACTCTATCAAAGGGCCCAAGACATCACTCTTGTTATATAAGAGGGATAAATCCTATCTTGATCACTCAACATCCCTCTACATAGATCAAGGCATACCCAATTACTACCTTTATAGTCCATCCTTTTACGAATGACATCTAGCAACATTAAAGTATGCAATTCTCTATGTTGGGATCTCTGATGATCTCAAGTCAAAGGATCACATACACCATCATCACTATGAGAATCGCTTATGACATTCATATAACAATCCATGTAGCGTTCTCATGGAGGGTCGATCCAGTACATAGTTCTCTAACATGTACCTATGTGATGACTTGATATCCTATATCCATGACAATGGTCATCAGTCAACCACATACTAGTCTTATCGTATCATTGTTATCCTTGTTCACAATAATACTTGACTAGGGATATTTTAAGAATAGTGTGTTATTACTATTCTAAGGACATTATTATATAAGATTATATTACGCAGTTATAAGACAAATATAATAATGAACTATGATAAATAAAATGTCATGATACATAAAAAAATGCCAAAGTCAATCATCTAATGAATGGTTCTAAGGGCATAATCCAACAATCTTGTCCTTCATTCAAGACGATTTTGAGTTCTTTTATGAAGCATGGCGAAGATCTAAGAACTTACTTTTGAAGATGTCCTTCCCATGGATTACCTATGTGGTTACAAGTCTAAACATTCCATAATGGTTTGGGTGATCCTTAAGAGCATGAATCGATGTAGCAGCAAGTGGAGCTCTTATGTGGAAGATTGTTGAGGAAGCCTATAAATTGATTGAGGTAATGGCTTCTAATGATTATAAGTGGTACTATGGAAGAGCTATGCTTGAGAGAATCGCAAACACTCAAAGTATAGATCTTGTTATGACTTCAACCTCTCAAGTAGCTACCCTACCTGAAGAAGTCTTTCAAAGTCCCTTTGTGTGTTGTGAAATATGTGAAGGGAACCATGCTAAAGAGACATGTACCATAAGCTTGGATTATGTCAGACCAGTTAACATTGAGAATCCAAGTGTGGAGAGTCATTCGATCTATTCTTCGAGTGATCACAAAAGTCAACCATCATTTTCCTTGGAGCCACCGAACATAGTTGACTTTGAGTATCAAGCTCCACTACAACCATCATTTGAAGAGGTGCTGGTCAAAGATGAAGAGCCTAGATGACCTGAGCCTATTGAAGAAGAGTGTGAGGATAAAGTAATAGAATTTGGTGATAGTCATTCTTCAAGCATCTATAAGAGGCAGTCTTCACATAGTTTCGAGTCATTGGACATGGTTGATTATTCTTATCAAACTCCATTGCAAGCATCGCCACAAGAGGTGGCGTTTGGAGAATGGTGAAGATGTTGAAGAGCTTACACCACCTATAGAAGTGGTAATTGAAGAAGGGAAAGAGTTTTTACTACTTGAGTTGAAAGAAGAAGAAAAAGAAGTTGTGGTTAGAGTAATAGAAATCAAGGATAATCAGGGTGATGAAAAAGAAGTCCAAGAAAAAGAGCTTAAGCAAGAAATCTTCATTCAAAAGGTTGATGAGCAATACTATGAGTTAGCCTTCATTGTTATTGTGGGCTATTCACAAGCTAATAACTTGGGCTATATATTACAAGATTTTGAAGACTATGGAATTGAGTGCTTGGAATTAAAGAATCCAATCGAGTCTCCTGCTAGGGTGGTGTATTATGTGCATGCATCCATTTTAAGAATTTTTAAACCACCTTAAAGAATAACAGACATAGTTAGGCTGATAACTATAAATCAAGTGCTTCGGGGAGGCAACACCAGCATTTTATTGCATTCTTACTTATTTTTTTTATTTCTTAGTTTTAGCAGTTCATTCATTTAATTTCCTTTCTATTATTTTTTAGGAGTCAGAGTCTAAGTTTGGGGGAGCAACAAAGGAATTTGGCAATCTATGTAGTTGAGCTTCATCGAAATCAAGCGACTTCCTTTATCCTTTTCTTTGTTTCTTGAATTTCTTGCACATTGAGGACAATGTGCGATTTAAGTTTAGGGGAAGATTTGAAGACAATTTTTTTGAAAAATTTTTTAAATTTTTCTCAAAATTCCTAAACAAATGCGCTTTAATGACTACTTTGAGACATTTTTTGTGTTTAAATAGATGATCTTTCCTTATTCCAATATGATTGAATTATTTTCATAACTTTAAAAAGGTATAAATATTGTACAAAGCATGAGATGAATGCTCGAGTAGTTTTGTTTTTTATTGTGAAATTTCCAAATTTATGAGCACTATGTCTCTATAATTGAATTGGGAGCATGTTTAGAGGAGGCTTATGTAAATATGAATAGCATGAATTTTTAAAGCTGTGTTTTGAGTAGTAGAATTTGTTTTAATCTTCTCTTAAGGCAAAATTCTAGATTACACTTGATTAAAGAGATGATTCGAGCCTACTTTTCTATATGTTTATCCTTACCATACCCTTTTTAGCCCAAATATACCTTTCTTATTGATAACCCATATTATTAGCCTAGTGTTATGAACAAATCCCTATCCTTACCCTAGAAAAGCATGTGGATCATTTTTAGAAAAATGTTAAGAGTAATGCTTGATTAAGGGAAGAAGGAAGAAAATTCAAAAAAAAAAAGAGAATAAGAATAAAGGTTGTCGAAGAAAGAAAGAAAGAAACAAGCTTGGGAGTTGTTATTTAAGTTAAGCTCTTAAAAAGATCCATGAAAATGGGCATGCTTAGGGTTTTGAGCCTGAAGTTTACCTTTTATCATAACTTAACCTTAGCCTGACATTACAAGCTTAATAAAGACCAAATAATCTTTAGTTCGGTATGACTACATTAGTAAAGAGAGAAGAGAAAGGCAAACTTTTGGAACTTGAGCATGCTTTGATATTTTTGTTTATTTTATGTTTGCATAAGCTAACTCGGATTGTATGCAGTGAAATGAGAAGAGTTTTTCACACACATGGAAATTCCAATTGGAAATGGCACTTGCTTTTGAATGATTTTCATTGTTAAGCCAATATTTGTGTTCTTTCTTTGAGTTATGATTATCATGCAATTTTGAGGAATTTAAGCAAAATCATATTTCTGAATGTATATGCCTCTAGCTTACTTTGGTTTGTTTTGCACAAGGACAAGCAAAATCTCAAGTTTGGGAGTGTAATGAGTGTCAAAAATATCACTTTCTAAGACAGTTTATCATATGAATTTTGATTAATATTTGGAATTTTTATTTAATTTCCTTCCTATTTATTTAATTTCCTTCCTATTTATTTGATTTTTACTCATGTGTTGGAAATTCAAAAATATTATGAAAATTGAGGAATTTGATTAGAATTAAGAAAAAAGTGCAAATTGAAAAGAATGTGGCCCAATTCGATAGCTTAAATTACAACTCATGTCTCAACAAGGCCTTAAAGCCCACGAGGCAAGAAAAAAATCCAAACCAAGAGAGACTTGTTGCCAAAGAAAGAACAAAAGAAGCCCTGTTCTATAAAAAAGAGAGGAACCGTAAGGGAAAGAGTGTGGAGAGCCTTGGGTGATGTTGGCTCTACCGAGAGGGGGGGTGAATCGGTTTTTCTAATTATTTCTACTTTTCCTAACTCTTAATGCACAATCGAAGTCAAATAAGCAATAATAAAATAAACGCAGTAAATAAGAGTAAGGGAAAGAGAAGCAAACACAAGGTTTATAGAGGTTCGGCCAAACTCTTGCCTACGTCCTCTCTCCTTGAACTTCTTGTCAAGGTTTTGATTCACCTCTTCCTTGAGAAAGCTTACAAACCACTTGAAGGTGTGGCAAGACCTCTTACAATTTCTCTTGAGACTTTAGAAGTCTCTTTCTAATCCTCTACCCTTGTAGTATTCCCACTCTCTACAATATCAGACCTTACAAGGATAGCTCACCCCTTTGAATATCTGATTTTTTCAGTGGATGGGTGAAGGATACAGAAAACACTCAAACACAATGAAGTTACAATGAGATTTTCAGATTTCAGATTCTCTCTTGAAGCTTGAATACTTTGGAATGCTTATTCTTGTTTCAAACTTCATAAATGTCACTATTTATAACCCACCAAACGGATAGAACAGTTGGTGAAGCATTTAATGCAAATCCTCCCGTTGAAACCCTCAAAAACTAGCCGTTACAGGAGGTCTCGTCCAAAAGGGATCGATCCCTTTACCAAAGGGATCGATCCTGTTTTTCCAGAATGCTTCCCAACTTGTTGCTTGAGCTTTATCATGCTTACTGTCAAAATGGGATCGATCCCTTTACCAAGGGGATCGATCCCTTTTAACCAGAATCAATTTTCTGCACATCTTTAACTGCAATTTGAGATAGTTTGTGATTTTTGTGACCTAAGTCAGTTCAAAAACTTCTAACACTTTTCTTAAGAGTATTTACTGACTTTTCAGTTGAAATCACAATCCAAAACTTGTTTAAAATATATTCTATTATTGAGTTCATTCAAAGCAAATTTACTTAGAGAAAAATCATTTTTAAGCTTACTTGAATTTTGTCATTTCAAAAGACTTGTCAATTTAAAGCTAACAATCTCCCCCTTTTTGATATGACAAAACTTAATGTAAATTTGCTTAGAAAATGGGATTGCTTAAATTTTTTGAAAATAATGCTCCCCCTTAATATTTGCTCCCCCTCAAAGTTAGCTTCCCTTTTTAAGTGCCAAGATTAATTTTTATCACATTAATTCTCCCCCTTTTTGTCATAGCAAAAAAAATGATATACTCCCCCTCAACAATAATAAGAAGCATGGAGAATTGGTTAGTCTATTTAAAGCAAGAGAACAATGAGATATATTGAAGATCATAATCAAACCATGGCAGAATGAGAAAATAACCAGAAGTACATAGCATGCCATATCACAGAGGTTCAAACATCTAAGATAGTTTACACTGACAAAGATAAATTCGGACAGTGAAGTTCAACACACATAGCACAGAGGTTCAAACATCTAAGCAGAACAAAGAAAATGCACACCCTACACACAAGGAACAAAATCAACGCCTGGGAAATGTCCGATGATATTGATCCACGAAGTCCTCATGCTGCATGCGGATGTCTTGGACTTCATCAAATAAGGCTGCCTGTGTAGCCTCGATGGTGTCAAGGCGAGCGTCGACATGATCAAAGCGTTGAGTAACAGTGGCCTGGAGGTTTTGAAGCGATAGCATGATCTGGTCAAGAGAGACCGAGGTCGAGGCAGAGGGGGCTGAGGATGTGGCTGCGGCAGGAGCTGCCTCTTCGTCGTCGCCTTCACCACCGCCTTCGTCCGGATCATGTTGGGGAGATGCTGGAGCACCATGGGCCTTTTCCCAAACGATGGTATCACCTTGCTCACGAGAGTACCAGCCAAGATTATGCAAAGTAGCAAGGTTGATGATGTGGCCTGCCTCGGGAAGGACGCCAGGCTCACACGAACAGTCGATACCGTAGTCGAGGAGGTAGAAGGCAAGGTGTTGGGGAAAGACAATTGTCTGAACTTTGCCAAGAGCAATCTTGATCCAATCGTGGAGAATGAAATGGAGAAGATCCGGTCGATCGCCATCAGGTGAGTGAATGTGATGAAGCCAAAACCGATCAAGTCGCCGGAGTTGGGAATATTTGGTGCCAAGTGGGCGAAGATTCCAAGAGATGATGATGTGGAGAAGACGAGCAAAGACAGGAAGGTCACCCGCACGATCATTGACGATATTGAATTCTAAGGGGACGTTGACATTTTCACGTGCAAGTCCATGCTCCGGAATGCGAAAGGCATGGGAAAGGGAATCTTTGGTGATTTCAACATCCCGACCCATAACAAATGATTGAATTCCTACTGCCTTACATGGGTTATTAGGCGAATAAATAACTTTGGCATTGGAAAAGAAAGCTCGAATGATGCTCATAGGAACCGGAGTGTTGATTTGGAGAAAGTATGTCCAATGGAAGGCTTCAAATTTGGCCAAGTAGGGAAATTGAATTGACTCCAAAAAACCGAAGTCAATTGGGCGGCAGTGCTTGACGCGCAGATGGGCAAAGAGGGTATGGTAACGTTTTTTCTCGTCCGCATTTCGAAAGCAGCGATTAAAGGCAGTTGGAACGGAAGCGGAGGAAGAGGAGGGATGTGATCTTTTTCGAGGGGCAGCATGTTTGATTTTGGGAGCCATGGGAAGAAAGAATGATAAGGGAAAAATCAAAGAGGCATTTTGTCGAGCAGGTGATGGGCACAGGTTTGGGGAATTGTGGAGAATGTGTGTGAGCAATATGATCGAATCAATCAGCTGAGAGCCACAACCCAATAAGCAATTAACAATTATGAAAAGGAATTTCTTATGAATAACTACAACTAGGCTAAGGAAAATCCTTGGGAAAAGACTAGTGCCAAATGAAGTGAAAACCTAGATGAAGAGGAAAATAAGGCAAGATATGCAAATGGGTAAACAAGACATGATGCAAAAGACTAGAAATGCAAGAAAAATGGAATGAAAATTGGAAGAAAAACTTACAATTGACATGTTGGGTGAATAGTAACCATGGTGTGGAGGAAGAAGGAAGAGAAGAAAAGAAAAGATTGTGTCAGGAAATGAGGAGGGGAAATGAAAGAGAGAAGGAAATGAGGAAGATTGGTGAAGGAATGAGGCAATTTGGTGTAGAAATGAGTGAGATCATGAAGGTTGTGAGAGGAGGAATGGAGAAGGTGGAAGGCTTACGGATGATGGGGAAGAAGAATAGGAAAAATAAGTGAAATCCCGTCCTTTTAACAAGCGGAAGAGCAAGGGTTTGATCGAAGGGATCGATCCCTTTAAGGATGGGATCGATCCCTTTTTGGCAGTGTGCATTCTTGCCTATTCTGGAATAAACGGATCGATCCCATGGCAAGAGGGATCGATCCCTCATATTCAAAACCCAGAATTTTAGGCCTTAATGACCCGGAAGCAATCTAATTTGAAGAAGTATTGATTCCGTTGTCACTTGCCTCATTCGTGATGCATAAAAATGATTTGAACACTATGAAACGTATGCATTTGGACCATTGTAAACTCAAAATCTGATTGTTTCCACTTGAGATGCATGAATGAGGTTGAAAAACTTCAGAAAAGATGCAGGAAAATGCAGAAAATTGCAGAAAAATGTTGAGAATATGCTGAACAGCTTTGCAATCCAAGTGAACAGGATTGTGAGCCTGTCTTAAGCATCAGAAAGTGAATTGTTGACTAATGAAACACATAAATTTCAACATTTCAACATCAAAGTCTAAGATCATGAACAGTAACATGGCAAGTTGAAGTTATGAAGTGCAAGTGGAAATGATATTTTTCAAATTTCTTTCTTGCAATCATATCAAACCAACTTAAGACAGTCATGCAACACCAAATCACTTCAAGGAGCATTCATTATGCCTAATTCACCTCTAAGAGTGCAAAATCTCTCCTTGTCCAAGGGTTTTGTGAAGATATCAGCTAATTGGTGCAAGGTGTCCACATACTCTAGAATTATATCTCCTTTTTGCACATGATCTCGTATAAAATGATGTCTAATCTCAATGTGCTTAGTTCTAGAGTGTTGGATAGGATTTTTTGTAAGATTGATGGCACTAGTGTTGTCACACCTAATGGGAACTTGATTCATTTCTATTCCATAGTCTCTCATTTGTTGCTTAATCCATAACACTTGAGCACAGCAACTGCCGGAAGCTATGTATTCAGCCTCGGTTGTGGATTGAGCTACGCTATTTTGTTTCTTAGAAAACCATGAAATGAGCCTACTTCCTAAGAATTGGCATGTTCCCGATGTGCTTTTCCTATCCACTTTGCATCCACCAAAATCCGCATCGGAATAGGCATGGAGGTCAAGTGTAGAATCTTTAGGATACCAAAGTCCTAAGGAAGAAGTGTCTTTGAGGTATCTAAGGATTCTTTTTACTGCTTGTAGGTGTGATTCTCTAGGGGATGATTGATATCTAGCACACAAGCATACACTAAACATGATATCGGGTCTACTAGCAGTTAAATATAGCAATGAGCCAATCATAGACCTATAGAGTTTAGTGTCTACACATTTTCCTCCTTCATCCTTATCAAGCTTAATATTTGTGCTCATAGGTGTAGAGAAAGGTTTAGATTCATCCATTCCAAATCTTTTGAGCAAATCTTTAGTGTACTTAGCTTGATTTATGAAAATACCTTCTTTACATTGTTTAACTTGAAGTCCCAGAAAGAAGGTCAATTCTCCCATCATACTCATTTCAAATTCACCTTGCATTAGCTTTGAAAAGTTTTTGCACAATGACTCATTTGTAGAACCAAAAATGATATCATCTACATAAATTTGCACTACCAATAAGTCATGACCCTTAGATTGAATAAACAATGTTGTGTCTACCTTTCCTCTTGTAAAACCTTTTTCGATTAAAAACTTTGAAAGTCTTTCATACCAAGCTCTAGGAGCTTGTTTTAATCCATATAAGGCTTTTGAAAGTTTGAAAACATGGTTAGGAAGTTTTGGATTTTCAAAACCGGGAGGTTGCTCAACATAAACCTCTTCATTTATATAACCATTTAGAAAAGCACTTTTTACATCCATTTGATATAACTTAAAGTCCTTATAACATGCAAATGCAAGTAGCATCCTAATGGCTTCTAATCTAGCTACCGGAGCATAGGTTTCATCATAGTCAATCCCTTCTTCTTGTCTATAGCCTTGAGCTACTAACCTAGCCTTATTTCTAACAATAATGCTATTTTCATCCATCTTATTCTTGAATATCCATTTGGTTCCAATGATGGGATAATCTTTACGTCTTTCTACTAATGTCCACACTTTGCTTCTTTCAAATTGATTTAATTCTTCTTGCATGGCCATAATCCAATTTTCATCATTCAAAGCCTCATCCACTTTCTTTGGCTCAAATTGTGACACAAAGGCAACATGTTGACATATGTTTCTATAGGTTGACCTAGTCCTAACTCCAATGGTAGGATCTCCAACAATATCATTATCTTTCACATATCCAAGTTCTCTAGGACACCTAGATTCCTTCTCAATCATTTCTTGTTCCATGGACTCCTCATCTTTGTTAATAGTAAGATCTTCTAAGTGTTCCCTAACATCCTTATCTTGAGATGGATCAACTATAGGTTCATCAAAGATTTCTACTTCATCATCAAGATTGGTTCTACTAGTGATATTTGATTCATCAAAGATTACATGTATTGACTCTTCTACAACAAGTGTTCTTTTATTAAAAACTCTATAAGCCTTAGAATTTAAAGAGTAAACAAGAAAAATACCTTCATCACTTTTAGCATCAAATTTTCCTAGGTTATCTTTACCATTGTTCAAAACAAAACATTTACATCCAAATGGGTGAAAATAACTTATGTTAGGCCTTTTTCCTTTATAAATCTCATAGGGAGTTTTCTTTAAAATAGGCCTCACCATAGCTCTATTTATAACATAGCAAGAGGTGTTTATTGCTTCAGCCCAAAAATATTTAGGTAAGTTGTTTTCACAAAGCATGGTTCCAGCCATTTCTTCTAAGGTTCTATTTCTCCTTTCAACTACCCCATTTTGTTGAGGAGTTCTAGGAGCTGAAAAATTATGGCTAATGCCATTTTCATTGCAAAATATATCAAAACCAATATTTTCAAATTCTTTTCCATGGTCACTCCTAATACTTGAAATAGAATAACCCTTTTCATTTTGAACAAGTTTTGAGAAAACAATGAATTTATCTAAGGCCTCATTTTTAACACTTAAAAAGAACACCCAAGTAAACCTAGTGTAATCATCAACTATCACAAATCCATAGTGTTTACCTCCTAAACTAGTTGTCCTAGTTGGTCCAAAGAGATCTAAGTGAAGAAGTTGAAGTGATCTAGAGGTAGTGACACACTTCTTAGATTTAAATGAATTTCTTTTGTGTTTTCCTCTTACACATGCTTCACAAACTTTATCATTTTCAAATTGAAGCTTAGGTAATCCTACAACTAGGTCTCTTTTGGCTAACTTAGACAAAATATGCATGCTAGCATGGCCTAGTCTTCTATGCCATAACCAAGGTTCATCTTCTCTAGTAGCCATAAAGCACACATTTTTGCTATTAAGTTCATTTAAATTCACGATATAAATGTTTCCTCGTCTATGTCCAATAAACATAATTTGATTAGATTTGGCATTAACAACATTGCAACACAAATCATCAAACATAACTTTAAATCCCTTATCACACAATTGACTAATACTAAGCAAGTTATGTTTCAAGCCTCTAACATATAAAACATTCTCAATAGTTGAGGAAGAGTTACCAATGGAGCCAATTCCTTCAATTTGTCCTTTGGAGTTGTCTCCAAATGTGACTTCTCCACCACTTTTGTGCTTTAGGAACTTGAATTGACTCTTGTCACCCGTCATGTGTCTTGAGCATCCACTATCAAGGTACCAATGCTCCTTGGACTTAGCCTTGTAGCAATACTCTTCCTCCTACAAACACATCAAGCTTTCACTTTAGGTACCCAAATTTTCTTGGGTCCTTGAGAGTTAGTACTTATAATTTTAGATCCTTTAGGGATCCATTTCATCTTTAATGACTCATCACTTGAATTTAAAACATGTTTAGGTACCCAAATTTTGACAGCCATTTTTCCTCTTATCATGGTCTTCCTAGAGGTGCATGCTTGTGAGGAGTGTCCTAGTTTATTACACAATGTGCACAAAACAAATTTTCTATCTTTAACTAGGAAGTTTTTAAGATGAGTCTCTTTGTTAGATGCATTATAACCTAACCCTTCTCTATCAAAGAATGCTCTTTGAGTCTCTAGCATTTGATCAAGTTTTTGTTGGCCCATGTAAAATCTAGAAAAGGAGTTTTGCAAATTGATGTTCTTTCTATTTAATTCTTCTATTTCTAGATTTGCATTCTCTAATTTCTTTTCACATTCTAATTTAACATTCACAAGCATTTCATTCTCCTTTTTCAACTTAGAAATCATTTTCTTATACTTCAAATTCATGCATTCAAATTCATTAGCTAACTCATCAAATGCATCTTGCAATTCATCAAAAGTATATTCATTAGTATCCAACAAGTTAGAAGTTACCTTTTCATCTTCAAAGGCCATGAAACAAAGGTTGGCTACTTCATCTTCTACATTCTCTTCATCGGAGCAATCACTATCACTCCAAGTAGCCACCATTGCCGTCCTTTTTTGTTTCTTCTCATTTTGCTTTCTATACAAAGGACAATCAAATTTAATATGACCAGGTTTTTTGCATTCATAACAAATAATTTGGTCCTTTTCTTTCCTACTAGTTTCTCCTCTATTAAAGTCTCTCCTAGGGGGTCTCCTAGAATTACCACTAGTTCTCATCCTCATAAATTTATTAAACCTCTTAGCAAACATGGCCATTTCTAGGTCCTCATCATCACCACTCTCATCATGATCTTTTGATTCCTCAATAGTGGTGGATTTTAAAGCTACTCCAACTTTCTTAGGAGGATCTTGATTTCTCTTGATTTTCATCTCATAGGTGAGTAGAGATCCCATAAGTTCATCTAGTGAGAGTGTGTGAGGATCCTTAGATTCCTCAATAGCAGTGACTTTAGCCTCCCATGTTTTTGGTAAGCTATTGAGTATCTTTTTCACCATTTCTACATTAGAATATGTCTTGCCTAATGCTTTAAGACCATTTATGATGTCAGTAAACCTAGTAAACATGTCACTAATTGATTCATCATTCTTCATTCTAAATAATTCATAGTCTTGTGTGAGCATGCCTACTTTGGTTTCTTTGACTTGTGTGGTTCCCTCATGTGTGATAGCTAGTTTGTCCCAAACTTGTTTAGCATTCTCACATTGTGACACTCGATTATACTCATTTGGTCCTAATGCACAAAAGAGTGTGTGCATTGCTTTAGCATTAAGTTGTGCCATCCTAATATCATTAGTATCCCATTCATCTTCTTTCTTAGGCACATCCGACCCATCTACTTTCTTAATAGGAATAAGAGGACCTTTGACAATAATTCTCCATACTTCATAATCATTGGCTTGAATAAATAGCATCATTCTAGTCTTCCAATAGGCATAGTTTTCACTATTAAAGAGTGGAGGTCTGACCGTAGAGTGTCCCTCTCCTACCAAGGGTGTAGACAAACTAGTTTGAGCCATTAGTGATCGTTTATACTCGATAGATGTTAATCTAAGTCACTCTCGAGCCCAAGCTCTGATACCAATTGTTGGCTCTACCGAGAGGGGGGGTGAATCGGTTTTTCTAATTATTTCTACTTTTCCTAACTCTTAATGCACAATCGAAGTCAAATAAGCAATAATAAAATAAACGCAGTAAATAAGAGTAAGGGAAAGAGAAGCAAACACAAGGTTTATAGAGGTTCGGCCAAACTCTTGCCTACGTCCTCTCTCCTTGAACTTCTTGTCAAGGTTTTGATTCACCTCTTCCTTGAGAAAGCTTACAAACCACTTGAAGGTGTGGCAAGACCTCTTACAATTTCTCTTGAGACTTTAGAAGTCTCTTTCTAATCCTCTACCCTTGTAGTATTCCCACTCTCTACAATATCAGACCTTACAAGGATAGCTCACCCCTTTGAATATCTGATTTTTTCAGTGGATGGGTGAAGGATACAGAAAACACTCAAACACAATGAAGTTACAATGAGATTTTCAGATTTCAGATTCTCTCTTGAAGCTTGAATACTTTGGAATGCTTGTTCTTGTTTCAAACTTCATAAATGTCACTATTTATAACCCACCAAACGGATAGAACAGTTGGTGAAGCATTTAATGCAAATCCTCCCGTTGAAACCCTCAAAAACTAGCCGTTACAGGAGGTCTCGTCCAAAAGGGATCGATCCCTTTACCAAAGGGATCGATCCTGTTTTTCCAGAATGCTTCCCAACTTGTTGCTTGAGCTTTATCATGCTTACTGTCAAAATGGGATCGATCCCTTTACCAAGGGGATCGATCCCTTTTAACCAGAATCAATTTTCTGCACATCTTTAACTGCAATTTGAGATAGTTTGTGATTTTTGTGATTCTAAGTCCGTTCAAAAACTTCTAACACTTTTCTTAAGAGTATTTACTGACTTTTCAGTTGAAATCACAATCCAAAACTTGTTTAAAATATATTCTATTATTGAGTTCATTCAAAGCAAATTTACTTAGAGAAAAATCATTTTTAAGCTTACTTGAATTTTGTCATTTCAAAAGACTTGTCAATTTAAAGCTAACAGGTGACAATAGCCGTTCTTCACAATTCTTCTACAATTTTTCTTCGCTTTTTTATTTTTGATTAGGGGTAGCTTTTTAGAGAGATAAAGCTGGTGAAAGCAGCTTGTAACATCTTCTCCTTTTCAGTTTGATCCCTTGTTTCTAAAACTTAGTTTCGGTTCTTTGTTTCAATTCAATTTACGGTTTATGACTTTTGTTTTTAAAAATTCTTTAAGCAGGCGTTTGGTATAAGGGAAGTTCTCACTTTGCTCTGCAATTTAATTGAGCGCAAAGTATTTACAGTGTTTTGTAAGCCTTTCACTACTGCAAAATTTGTTCCCAGATGCAATCACTTTGCAGCCAAGAGCTGCAAAGTGATCGCAGTCTAAAAAATTACTTTGCAGCCTTGGAGAAAAATAAACAACCAAAAATACCTATAAACCTCACCCTCACCTCACCTTCAGCCATCTTCTTCACTATTACTCAACTCTCCTCTTTGTCTATCTCTCTCGCACCTCTCTCTCTCCTTTTTTGTAGAGCTAATACTGTTGGCAACGAGGTTTTTATTTTTTTGTTCTGTTTTTGGCTTTTTTGTTTCAGTACTGAAAAAAAATTGAGATTTGGAGTCTTGGGTTTTCATTTTTTGTGCCCTAGTTCATTTTATGAAGACTCAAAATTTTACGGCTTTATTTTCCTCAGTGTTGCTTGACTTTCACTTTGCAATCAACTAGATAACTTTTTTTAAGGGTTTGATTTGGAATTTTAAGGTTTTTATTTTTCATTTGCTAATTCTAAATAACGTTTCTTCTAGATGACCAAGTTGTGTTTAAAATTTTTCATGATTTGATGCTCCTTTAATTGTTATCATTGCTAATGTAATTCACCGAGAATATACTTGTATATAATTAGCATTTTAATTATTTAAAACCCTTGTAATTATAATTTTATATTATTTATATTTTAATAAAATAATTACATTTTAAATTAATAATGTATCAAATTGGTTATTCCAAATGAATCAATAATGAGCAATATCAATAATTATAATTTTATATTATTTATATTTTTATATGATAATTACATTTTTAATTAATTTTAATTTATCAAATTTGTTTTTATACTTCGAGGTATTTTTGGAATTTGGTATTACATTACCAGTAAAGTGTTAGTTTCCCAAACACTACAATGTTATTTTCTCTGCAATTTAAACAAAATTTTAAATTACATACTAAACGCTGCAACGTTACTTTCTCAGTAATCACTTTACGCTGCAATTACTTTGCATGCAAGGCATCAAACGCCACCTAAGTTTCTGCACTTTTATAATTCAATTAGTTTAGCTTTTGATTAAAGATAATACACTCTCAGTGAAATAAAGCCTTGATAAGTTGGTCATTTTTACTTTCTTGTTAAATTTGTTCTGTTGTGTTCTGCGTTTCTGCACTCCTTATTTTCTGGTTTTGGGCTGGTTGTGAAACGGTGTGGGATGCAAGCAAGACGTTGATGCTGGTAGAAAGTTAAGACGTGAGGGTTTGTCAGGTCTACCGGTGTTGAAGCTCACTGCTGGGCGTTTGCTGGTGCTTTGTTGGGCTGTATTCAAGCAGCCCGTGCTTGTCGCTGAAGTGTTGAAGGCAGGAGACATGCGTGACTGCTGCGCTGAAGCGGTGCAAGTATGCTGCTCGCCTGAAGCAGCTGCATGAGTGCAGTGGCGGAGCCAGAAAATTTATTTACCGGAGGCTTCACTCAAATATATTAAAATATAAAAAATTAATAACAATAATATTGTTAATAGTATTAATTAAAAAATTAAAATTTTTGTATCTAGTCATAATTGTAAAAAAAAATTAATCATTTTTTGTTCGATTTTATATTTTCAAAATTATGTTTAATAATTTTGTACAATAATTTCGTCACCAATTGTTTGGAACATATATTTTTTAAGATACACAATTAATTTACTATTAAATCATTAATCTCTCATTTCGATACACAAATAAGTTTTCAACATGTTGTTAAAAATATATTATATGTTGTTATAATAACTAATAAAATCAATGTTAGTGTTTATAACAAATAAACTAACGAACGCATTTTCTCATTTTACATCTCCACTATTTTTACTGTAAAATTGTTAATTCTTTTCAATTTTGAAAACTCAATACTAGTAGATATAAACTTAAACTTTATTTACTAAACATTTCACTAAAAAAAGAATTTTGAATAAAATTTAATAATATATATATATATACATGCATAGTATATATGTGTGTGTATATATATATATATATATGTTGGGGGTCAGTGGGGGCTTGAGCCCCCACTCGCCCCCATGTGGCTCCGCCACTGCATGAGTGGGGTTACATGACAGAACATGGCAGCTGGCCTGTGCTTTGGCGCTGGCTGGAACCTTGTGCGTGGCTTGTGGGCAGAGTTGCAGTTCTGCTGAAGCGGTGTAGACGTGGTATAATTCTTTGGCAAGGGAGAAAGGGTTTTGCCAGGTTTCAAGCTACTGACTTGCATCTAACTTAAAGTTAAAGTTTGTTTCATGAATATTATATTAGTTAAATATATTATAACATTAGTTAGTTTAAGTTGATAAGTTTAATATTAATAGATTAGTTTCTTAAATTAGTTTTACTTTTAGTTTAATTAATATACTTAGATAAATAGGATGTATAATTTTAATTTATGTTTAGGTAATTTTATTTAAACATTTTATTATTATTCTTTTCATGCATTTTAAATTTTGTTCTCTTTAATTTATTTTGCATTTTTTATTTTTTATCTTTATTTTGCAATTCTTAATTTATATTTTATTTTTACTGTTTTTGTTATTAGTTAATTTGAAAATTTTCAATTGTTTGAATAAATTTAGGGTGAAATAATTTTAGTACTTAACTAAAGCTAACCTAATTAATCCTCGTGAGAATTATACTCATCACTTACTACTTGTTGCTAGACCTGACAATCTTAGACACGACATGAAAATGATACGAATATAAGATACAAAATGATACGAATTAACATTAAATAAAAATTGTATATCAATATTGTAAAAACTAAAAATAACCTAAAAATAAAATTTTATATTTTTTGTATCAATATAAATTTTGACATAAAATTTTCGTGTTTTACACAATACGAATATAATTTTAAATAACATAAAAATAAATTAGAAACATAAATTACCAAATCTACTTGTTGCGACCCGTGCATATGTGATATAGGTTTAAACGCAACGCATCTAAACCATTGGAGGATTCCCTTGCTACCTGGCAACCATTTGAAGTCAATTGATCATTGCTGCGGTTGTAAGAAATTAAAGTTCGATACCTTGACTTGACTGAATAAAGACTATTATGAGAGTGATGCCAAATAAGTAAATTAGGACGTGTTGGTCCCATCAGTGGGATTTGAAGAATCATCTCAACATCTTCCGGACTGAAATGCTCCAGTAGCCTCTGAAGTATCCAAGAACCTCGAGCATGGTCCATCAATTCTGAGAGCGTAAATGTAACAGTACTATTGGGGGTTTCACAATTGGTTTAAATGTCCATAATCTAGGAATCCAGGGGTCTTGCCAACCCGAAACTGCTTTACCATCTCGAACTCATCATCTAACTCCCTAGTTAAAGTACTGACCTCCCTAGGCATAAACTCCTCCATGTATATGATGTTGATGACCCACCTTAGTTGATAAGAAAGAACATTAAGGGAAATACCTGGCTTTCGGAACCCAACAGCAAAGAGAATTAGGATTCTTTAACAAACGCCAACCTTGCTTGGCAAGAAGAGCCAAATTGAATGAGTCAAACATTTGAAACCCAGACCGCCTTGTGATTTAGGAAGGCACAAAGACTACCACCTTATCCAGTGTATCCCACTGTCATTGTCTCTATGCATCCACAAGAACTTATGTACAAGCTTATTCAAGTCTTCACACAAGGAAGTAGGAAACTGAAAGACGTTCATTGCAAAGGTTGGGATCGATTGAGCAACTGCTTTGACCAAGATTTCTTTCCCAACTTTAGATAAATATTTCTCCTTCCACCCCAAGATCTTTTGAATTCTTTCACTCCAGCAAAATACTCTCTTTTTCTGTCTACCAACCAAGGTTGGCAACCCAAAGTACTTTTCAATGCGATGCACAATTTCTACACTAAGACAACCACCAATTTGTTGTTGAGCTACATTAGAAGTATTTGTGCTGCAAAACAGCCCAGACTTTGTAAAATTAACAAGCTGCCCGGATGCATGCTTGTAACGTTGAATGATCTCCTTTAACCGATACATTCCTATACCTTAGCCTTGCAGAACAACAATGAATCATCTGCAAATAATAAAGATGAAATAGTAGGACTTGTACGTGATGCAGCAAATCCAGAAATAGTTCCCATGCTTTGAGCATTATCTAGCAACCTAGCCAAAGCCTTTGCACATAACATGAATAAATAGGAGGATAGCGGGTCACCTTACCGTAACCCTATCATAGGGCGGAAAGCACCATATTGTCAATCATTCAAATAGTTGGAGAAAGTTATAGATCAAACACAGTTCATTAGTTTATCAACCCAACTCTGATCAAAACCCAGCTTTCGAAAAACTGCCTCAAGAAAACCCCAGTTTACACTGTCGTAAGCTTTTGACATGTCAGGCTTCAAAGCACAAAACCCTTGACGTCCACATCTTCTGTTGCACATGGAATGTAGAAACTCATAAGCTATCAAAAAATTGTCTATAATCAAGCTCCCAGGAATAAAGGCACTTTGTGATTCTAAAACTACCAAAAGGAGCACTTGCTTCAAACAATTAGCAAGAGTTTTGCTGATTATCTTGTAAACATTGCACAAAGAGATTGGACGCAATTGTGACAAATCATCTAGGAATTTAATCTTCAAAATGAGAACAATATTTTTGAAGTTAATAGTCTCTAATGAGACAAACCCATTACGAACACCCAAACAGTATGCTACCCATTAATATTTGTGGTTTGAAAACTAGATTTTTATGCAGGAGAGGTTAGGTTTGAATACACTGTTATGTTGCCGAAATTTTTCTATGCTAACCTAAATCCCTAAATTTATGAAATTCATGCTTTAGTATGAAATGTTTGAATTATAGAAAAAAATCAATTTAAGTATCCAGATTTAAATATTTGAATATGGTTTAGTAAATATTAAATCACAAATTCAATAATTAAAATGATTTTGTAGTATTTTTTCTATTTCCGGATGTTTGAATATGTTTATACATTTTATGGAATTTAAATAAATAAATTTGAAGATTAAATATTGATTTAAGTTTTATTATATTTTCAATGTTTGAATTTATTGATTTTATGGAATTAAATTTTATGAATGTATTGATGATATGTTTTAATAAATTCATCTCCGTAAACTGTTTTGAAAATATTTATTTAAATGTTTTGAGACCGTGGCCCCGTAGCTACCTGCGAATACATGCATTTCCATTCCGTTTTGATTGCTATTGACTCTAGCCCAGTGTTCTAACTCCCACAGGTGTCATCTGGCTAGTGCACACACTATGGTACCTTGACTATAGTCATATGTCTATTATAGTGCATGTGTCTATTAGGTATAGCCTAGTCTCCACTAAAATTATACTGGAGTAGTAAATCCCTAATTAACTTAGATCTAGGCACTCACAGTTTTGATATATTTATGATTTCGATTTATCTGTATTTGATATTTTGTGATACGAATATGATACTTTGTAAATTAATTTATTGATTTATCTGTTGGAAATTTTTATAAATCTGATTTATTCCGTTTACGGAGAAATTGTTTAATTTCTGTTCTGATTATGTTTTATTTCTCAAAATATTGAAATTATATTTGAATTTGTGATTTAATTCAATCAAATAAATTCCCTATAGTGGCTTTGGATACTAAAACACGACAGGTACTTCAAAGAACCTCCCATATTCTATCCAGTTACCCAACCCACTGTAGTATCCTTCCTATTAGATCATGCCAACTTTATTTCATGCTTTAAATTCACAATTTCGTATAAACATCCGTTTATAAAATTGCATATAGGTTACATTATATCAGCTTTCATATAGATATTCCTTACTGAGCACGTTTCGCTCACCCCTTTATTTTTCACTCCCAGATTACTTGCAGTGAGATCGGATTTGCTTTCCTAGAGGACTTAATTTTGGTATTCCTTAAGCGATTTTTTGGACTCGTTGAGGTATACTGATTTTATTTTATGTATTCGGATTTTGTGCAGTGCTACTTTCATTTATATTAAACTTGGCATGTTAAACATTCGTATTTTGTTTATGTAAATTTAAATTTCGAATCCTGAGTTTTATATATAAATAATAAATTTTATTTAAAAGCTAATTGACACTGCAAATGAGCCCAACCTTCATATGTTTATTTATGTGAATTTAGTAAATTATATGATATTCCGAAACGTCACACTTGTTTGAGCAAGATACTGACTCAATCTGTAAATTAAGTAAGAAACATCTGGTTTGGTTATAGTAAGATAAAGTAATCTTCCTATTATCCTTCTATATGGAGTAGGATCTTCAAGAATTTCACCTTCATCCCGTGACAGCTTCACATTAGGATCCATGAGAGTTTTTCTTGTCTTGCATCCTAAATATCCAAAATTTGAAAGAATTTGCAAGGTATGATGACGTTGGCTGATAGAGATTCCTTTGCTAAAACGAGCCACCTCAAACCCCAAAAAGTACTTCAACACCCCAAGGTCTTTTAGTTTAAACTGAGTGTCCAAGAAAGCTTTAAACTTTGTTACATGCTCTTGATCATTAAAAGCTCTGACAATATCGTCCACATATACTAACAGAACAAGGAAGGTACTGCCAATTAATCTAGTAAACAATCAGTTATCAGCAAAGGATTAAGTAAAGCCAATATCAATCAAAGCATTAGAGAACTTTGAGAACCATTGTCGTGATGCTTGCTTGAAGCCATATAGTGACTTGTGAAGCCTACAAATAGGATTTAGAGGTAATGACTCCTCTCACAGTGATAACCTTGTGCTAAGGACATGCAAACTTCTTCCATAAGATCACTGTGAAGAAAGGAGTTGTTAACATCTAGTTGCGTGAAAGTCCATCCATACACAGCAACTTAGGCAAGAATAGGTTTGATAGAAGTAAGCTTTGCCACTGGAGAAAAAGTACCAGGAAAATCAACCCCCTCTTATTGTGTATAACCTTTGGCCACAAGATGAGCCTTATGCCTTTCCAAAGAAACATCGGCACGATATTTTAGTTTATACACTTAAAACCATTAGGATGTTTGCCTTGAGGTAAAGAGATCATTGACTAGGTACCATTATGCTCAAGGGCCTGAAGTTCAACTTGCATGGCATGTTGCCATTATGGAATGAGGACAGCCTGGGCATAGGAAGAAGGTTCAATTTGGGAAGAAAGAGAGCAAACAAAAGCTCGATGAGAGGATGAAAGTTTATGATAACTAAGGACAATGGATAAAGGATAAGAAGTAGGACAAAGGTGAAAGGAAGAAGAATAGCAATGGTAATCATTGAGGTAAGATGGAGATTTTGTGTGTCTAACAGGATGTGTTTGAGGAGAGGATGAAGGGGAAGAAGAGTTAATGTTTGTGTTTATGTTAGGAGGATTACGAGGAAGGAGGAGTAATTGTAGAACGTAACATATTGTTGGAAAATAAAGAAGGAGACTCGTGAGCAGGCTGTGATTTGTAAGGAAAAATGTTCTCATGAAAAACAGCATCTCCAGAGATGAACACAACATTAATAGATAAGTCAAGGAGCTTATAACCTTTACAACTAGGAGGATGTCCAAGGAAGATAGCAGGAAGAGCTCTACAAGAAAACTTTGTACGAGTTTGAGGAAGAGTTGAACCATAATTGAGGTAACCAAAAGCTCGAAGATGACTATAAAAAGGTGGTTTATTCCATAACAATTCAAAGGGTCTTTTGTTCCACAAAAGAGAAGGAATTCAATTTATTAAGTATATAGAGGTGAGAATAGAATCTCCCCAATAAACCAAAGGAATGTTGGACTAGAAATGGAGTGCTTGAGCCACACTGAGAATGTGTTAGTGCTTACGCTTAACTACAAAGTTTTGTTGGTGCTTGTCAACATAAGAGTGAAAAGGAAGGATTCTTTTGGAACAAAAAAGAATCAATAAAAGCTAGTTCAGAGGTATTATTAGATCGAACAGATTTGATAGAAAGATGAAACTGATTTTGGATGAGAGTATAAAAATTTGGAAATACAACAGACACATCAGATTTGTTATGCAACGGGTAAACCCAAGTATAACGGGTAAAATCATCAACTATGGTGAGAAAATATCTGTAACCTTCAATAGAAATAGAAGTGAAGGGCACCATATATCAAGGTGTACTAAAACAAAAGGTGAAGAAGAAATATTGTTAGAAGAAAAAAATGGTAAACGGCGTGCTTAGCAAGAGGACAAATAGGACAATGAAGCGGATAATTAGAAATTTTATTGATATGTAATAGATCCCTTTAAACATGAAGTTTATCATAAGAAGGGTGACCTAATCAATAATGCCACAATTCATTTGAAGTAAAACAAAAAGGACTACAAACAAGCTGTGTGTTTAAGGAATAAGGAAAAAGAATTTTTAAGTCCAAAACATAGAAGTTTCCAATTCTTCTACCCATCCTAATCTTCTTGGCCTGAGTAAGGTCCTGGATATCACAATAACTAGAAAAGAAATTAACAGAATAGTTGAGTTGTTGAGTAAGAGCACCAATGGATAAAAAGATTAAAGTGAAAAGTGGGAACAAACAAAACATTATCAAGAGTGAAACCAGGAAAAAAAGTGACAAAGCCAATACTAGTAATAGGAACCGAATAACCATTGGGTAGAATAATGTGGAAATTGGATACAGATTTGGAATGAACAAACAATGAAGATGAGCAACATACATGGTAAGTAGCACCATTATTGAGCACCCAAGAACTAGAGCGAAGAGGAGTGTGATTCAAAGAAGAAGATAAGGAGAAGTTACTATTAAAGCTAGAAATAGATATAGTCAATGAAGGATCTAAAGTAGATGAAGGAAGAGAACTATGTTGTAAATGAGTATTGAACACGACAAGGAGCTGTTGACATTGACTATTAGAAAGAGGTGATGGTGGAGAGGCAATGGAGTCAGAGATCTAAGCAGATGTTTGGTGATGTTTTAAGCTTTAGATAACCATACAGCTAAAAACATTAGTCCTTAGTATGACCTTGTGTATTGCAACGAATACAAAAAGGTCTATCATGCTTAGCCTTAGATCCATAGGTGGAAGCATGAGCAAAGGCGATGTTTGTGGAAGTCAGAGAAAATCCATCAGTAGAAGAGGAAGCACCATAAACAATAATGCACTGTCATTCTTCTTGGACAACAAGAGCAAAAACCTTAGTACTAAAAGAGAGTGGCTTCATCATGAGAATTTGAGCACGAAACTAAGCAAAAAACTCATTGAGTCCCATCAAAAACTTCATTACATACTATTGTCTTTGAAATGCCAACCTTGGCTGTAAACCTCCACAAGAACAAGCTCGAATAGGCTGAAAATCTTTGAGCTCATCTCAAGATATTTTTAGCTGAGAGTAATAAGAAGTGACATCAAGAGAACCTTGAGTAAAAGCATAAAGATACTTCTTGATCTAGACAATGTGGGTCCATTTCAACGGTGAAAGCGTTCCTTAAGATCATTCTAGATCTCAAAAGCAGTAGTGGTATAGAAGAGATTATTAGTTGTATCTCTAGAAACATAATTAAGAAGCTAAGAAACAACCATTCTATTGCATTTGGTCCAAGATCCATAGAGCAAATCATCCATTGAAGGATGAGGAAAGCTGTCATCGACAAAACTAACTTTGTTCTTGGTTGTAAGGGCTATTAACATGGCATGACTCCAAGAATTGTAGTTAGATCCATTCAAGGGATGAACAACCAAAACAATACCAGGATGATCACCATTGTAGAGATAGTAAGGACTAGAAGAATCCTCCATAAGCATGAAATTGGAGGTAATAGCAACAACTTTGGTGTTGTTTTGGTTGCCGCGAGCCATGGGAGCTTGAAATTAGAGAAGAAATGACGGGAAAAAAAAAGTCACGGATACCATATTAGAAAGGAATAAGAAGAATTTGGGAGAAAAGTGTTTGTATTCATCTGAATTGAAAAGAATGGTAAGTACATGGTATATATATGGAGACTGGAAACATTAGTAAAATTCTAACTCATCCCTTCTAGAAGGAATGTAACAGAATACTCTTTTTATTTTCAAAATACTTATCTAACTAACTTCTAATAAATATTTTCAAAATAATTTTTTATTAATATTTTATAATAAAAATTAACAATAACATAATCATTTACAATTTATTTATTTTAATAAATATTTTTTATCTCAAAATAACATTTTTAAAAACATTATGGATATGAATAAAAAATAAATAAGTATGCAAATAAAAAATTAAAAAAAATATAAAAATTATACTTAATTAAGTTTTAATGTTGAGGTAAGAAAATAAGCCCAAATAAATTGATTGCTAATAAATGGACTAAATCAGATATAGTAAAAAATTAATCCATTTCTAATATCTTTTCTATTCTTTTTATTTTCTCTAACTTTCTTAACCCTAAAACTCTCCATTTTTGTAACCAAAAAAAAAAAACTCTCTCCATTTTGTTCCCAATCTAAGGGTCCGTTTGGTACACAAATTTCATTTTCCAAAAAATATTTTTCACATTTTCCAGTGTTTAGTACCTGTAAAACATTTTCGGTCAACGAAAAATGAAATTTGGTCAATGAAAAATCTTTAAAGATTATGAAAAATTGTCTTACCATTTTCAAAAGGGGAAAACAATTTTCAAACCTATGTCGCTGTTAAGAAAAAAAGCTACACTGAAACTCAACTTAATCTATATTGAGTTAAAACAACAAGCAATAAAAAATATTTTTCAACATATCAACCAAACAACAGAAAATATTAGTTTTTCCAGAAAATCAAATTTTTAGAAATTATTTTACAAAAATCATTTTCTGAAAATCATTTTACACGAACCAAATGTAACTTAAAATCATAATCTATCTTTTTTCCCCTCTTTCTTTCTTCACTCACTAGCGGCGCTCTTTACACGAAATCCCACCTCCTAGTTCCAATTGCTCCTCTGTTCGTCGTCCAACAAACCCCAAAGCCAACCTCTCTCCTTTTCCTTCCTTGTCTTCCTTTACCTTCTTCTCTCAGAAACCCGAAAGTTTCAACTGTTTTTCCCTTTCTCATTTGAGAAACCAAGCGTTCCAACCACCAAGTCACCGACCTTGCTGCCAGTCGTGGTCGAAAGAGGCTTCCTAAACACACAAGCACTAGTTTTTACAAGATGGTTCTGTTTGAGTTTGATTTTTTAGGCTGAATTTTAGTAATAGTTTGTTGGTGATCAAATTGGATTTTCTCTATTTTTCTTTATTTTTTTTAATCAGATTTTGGAGAAAACGATTTTAGCGGCAATTGCATCCCGTTTTTGCCACTATTGACAGCGTTTCCATATTCTAGCAGCTGGAACAGGCTATGATGAGTGTGAATTTTTCACACTGAGTGTCGGTTCAATAGCGATGGCAGGCAGTGCTAATACTGTAAGATACCACTATGCTACCACTATTTGAAACCCTGGGTCTGAGCACTATGCTTCAGCTCTCAGGCACAAGTTATGAGCTTGTATGATCAAGCAGTATGTTAAAGAAATTTTTGTCAAAGTCCATTTCAAGAGTTCATTTACTCAGCACAAGTGCTCTGGCAAACAAAGAAACTGGATGCCAGAATGTATTCAAAATACTAGCTAAGAGCAGCTAAAGAATAGAAACCTATTTGGCAGACGTAAAGAACAAGTGAATAAAACGAAAATCTGAACACTAAACATAGCAAAAGGCCTTCTTCATCATATTGTTTCCAAGGAGGGAGGAAAATAGGGAAGTCGCTGGAAGGGATTGAACTTAGACAATTATTTATTTTGAACCAATTATTACTTTACATTGGAGCAACTTTTTAAGAAGTAAATAGCAAAAGCATCGACTAAAGGACCCAAAATTTCAAAACTTTTAGGGTAAATTCCACTAAAATTCTCAAGATTTTACCACAATTCAATTTTAATCCATTAGGTTGAAAAATGAACATTTTGATCCAAAATTATAAATTTGACAATTTAAAAAAATTGTTCTATTAAGTTATTATTAGAAAATCTATTAATCTAAACATTTGTTACTTATGAAATATCCATAATACCCTTTTTTTGGTATTAAAAAATAAAAATCTCACATAGAATACTTTTTTAAAAAAATTACTTAAAAATAATAATATTCATAAAATTTATTGTTAATACTCGAAAATGTGATATTATTAATTCAAATTTAATAATTGACTAATATATGTTAAAATCATTTATAATTTTGGACTAAAATGCTCATTTTCAAAACTAATGTACTGAAATTGAATTATGATAAAATCTCGAGGATGTTAGTGAAATTTAATCAAATTTTTATGGTTTCAGTGTAATTTCATTTGTGTGCACCTTTCTCCATAATTTTTTTCTTTTTGCTACAAAATTAACAATCAAACGCACAACATTAAATAGATTCAATTAAAAAATCATGAACCAACTCCTGCATAACAGATTAGACATAAAATTAGTCACAAACAAAAGGTTCCAATAAAACCCTTTTAATAATCGTCAAAAAAACTAACCAAAATAACAACGAAATTATGTAATATGAACCATAAATGAATAGAGGTGGCAAAAATTGGCCCGAGCCCGAAAACCCGCCCGAATCCGCCCGAGACCGAACCGGGACCAGCTCGAATTGACCAAAAAAGTCAAAGGCCCGTAACCGAAAAAGCCTGTAACCGAAAAAACCCGGAACCGAAAAAACTCGAAACCGAAAAAGCTCGAAACCGAAAAAGCTCGAACCCGACACAACCCGAACTCGACATAACCCGAGCCCGATACGATCCGAAACCGAGACCGACCCGAACCGAAAACCGAAAAAACCGAATTTATAACCCGAGAAAACCCGAATTATAATTATATAATTATTATTTAAAAATAAATAAATAATTGATACACTTTTTTAATTAAAAAGTTTAAAATTTTGAAAACAATTATTATTTATTATACAATTTTATCAATTATATATTACCAGCATAATAAATATTGAATCTTTTTAATTAAATTAAATTAACTTAAAACACCATAATATATGATATAATATATGATATCAAATAATCTTTAATATTATCCTTACTGCATTTATAATAATAAATATATTATTAATTTGACATTTGATTTTATTATAAAAATCATTTTAATATTTTATTATTTTTATTTATAATAAAATTTTAATTTTAATACAACAATAAATCAAATATATAAAAATTATATAATTTCAATATTTGTTTGAAACTTTGAATTTGATATTTTGTGCAACACATTAAAAATATTTTTAATAAAATTAAATTTAAACTATATTTTCTTAAAGTTTCAAGTATAGAAAGATATTAAATTTAGATTAAAAAAAACCTAATCTTTAAATTAAAATTCAAAGTTTTTAAAATTAGAAAAAGTTAAGTAATTAAATTAAACAATACAAGTACAATTTTTTTATACTTGGGTATCATTAAAAGAGAAAATTATAGTGGTAATTTTATTTTTAGCCTTAAAACAAAAGATATTAAAAAATCAAGCTAGTGATAATTAATTATTTATTATATTATAATAATCTTATACATGAATAAACTAATTTGGTATCTTATAATAATGATTTGTATATTATATTATAATAATCTTTTAAGAATAAATTATATAATCTCTTAGTGTGTAAGTATTATTTTGATAGAATTAAGTATTTACTAAAAATAATTCATTTATTATCTATTAAATGTAAAATTAAAGTGTGGATAAAAATAATAATTCTAATAGTAAATTAAAGTGTAATTTAATAATATATTAAAGTTGTATTACTATGTAAGTGGTAATTTTAATCAAATTTATTTTTTATACTTTGTTAATATTATTATTAATTATATTTAAATAACTAGCATTATATTAATTAATTTAGTAATATCTATTATTTAACATTTTAATTAGATATTCAATCAATTGGTGTATATCTAATATTATTATGTTAATATAATATTATTATGTTAATGTGAATATGAAAAAAAATTAGTACTCAATTTGTAATAGTTTTTTTTATAGCAAATAAAATACATAATATAGTTAATAAATAACGCCTTATCATAATGATTTGTATGTTATTATAACTTTAAAAATAATATCTTATCATGTGATATATAATCAACTATACAAGCTCTTAATTATATAAAATAGATTATTAATATGTTTATCTTATCATAATGATTTGTATGTTACATTATAATAATCTCTTACCATGTAATATAGAATAAATTAAACAATCTCTCATAGCATATTATAGTTTTAATTTCAGACATTTTTCATTCCAATTTCTTATCATGCTTTTAGAATATACTCTTGTGTTTAATTTCAAACATTTAATCTCTTATGATGTATTCATGTAATTTAGTTTAACTTGATCAATTAATAATCAGATTATTGGATGATTAAATAGATATTGACCTTCTCAACTACTTTTTTAGTCAAAAAAGTGTTTTTTTTAATTTATTATAATGAGTTACAAATAAAATAATAAACATAATATACTATATATATATATATTAAGATTTACATTATAATAAAATGTCATATATGTTAAATTATCAATATCTTAAGAATTGTATCTTAACATATTATGAAATTTCTATTAATTTAATTTTAATACTTTTGTCTAAAATTTTAAAATCTTATTATCTTAAGAATAAATTATTATTATTATTATTATTATTATTATTCAGTAAACTATTTTTTTGGCCAACAATGTTTCATTAAATTTTAAATTGCAAGTTGTGTTAAAATAAAAATAAAATTTACAACAAATATAACAAATTCTCAATCTAGTTCACGTGGTTAAAACATATAACAATAAATATAAGAGGTCATGGTTCAAATCTTTGTACAAGCATATAATTTTGATTACTTTCATATAATTGATGAACAAGTTCAGGTACCATATACTACTTGATCAAAAGTTAATCGAGTATAGCGTACCATAAGGGTACTACTCGAATCCGATACGGGTAATAAGAACACTATCCGAACTCATAGTTATTCGTTTATAGAGTCGGGTAGTGTCCGGTACCTGATTATATATTACCCATTTACATCATTATATCAAATGGTTTTTTTTGGTACATTATATCGAATGTTATTATTTATAATATAATGTCAATTGATGTATATAACTTGTTTAATTTAACGTTCTAAATTTTTAATGAGATATTTGATTAATTAATGTGTTTGAGTATGATTATATTTAATAAAAATAATGTTATATTATGATTTATGTATAAACTAAAAACAAAATAAATATAAAATTGAGATAATTAATTGACCAATTATTCATAATATTAATTATTTTTTTAATGTATACTATAATTTTATTCAATATTATAATTGAAGAATTAGTTAACTAGTTATGCGGTTAAATTTAATTTAATAACTAATTATGTTGGCATTTAAAAGACAAAATAAATGTAAAAAAGATTCTTAAAAATTTAAAATTTTATTAAAAATATAATATAATTATTAAAAAAGCTAATTAAACAAAGTAAAAAAAAAAAGAAATTTATTGAACTAAGAGTATCTAAATTCCAATGACCCAATATTGATCTAAAAAAAAACAATGACTCAATAAGTTATTGTTAAGAGTATAAAGCTATTTATATAAATGTTTAATTGTTTAGTGTGATTTATTTATAATTTGTTAGTTATTTATTTGTATAGCTAATACTTTTGGATTTTCACTTTCTTTTAGTTTTACTATATATATTTGGCTCATTTAAGAAATAAATTTTTATATAATTATTAATATATAATTATATATTTTATAACAAATGTAAATATCACAGGAAATTAAAAAAATAAATAATAATTATCAAGTAATAAAAACATTAAAATGTAAAAATTTATATTTATATAAATTTAGTCAAAACAACAAAAGAAATTAAAAATAATGAATAATAATATTTTATTTATGAGAGTTTCGTGTGAAATGAGATCTGTTTGATTGTCATTTTTCAATTCCCTCCAAACAAGCTTTTCCCACGTTACCAAAAAATTTCAAATTCTTTGGGAATATACATTTTCCCTCCCTTGAGAATCACATGAAAAAACTTTCAAAGCAAACTTTGAAATATCTTTATCTCAATATACTGTCATGCAATGTAGATATGATAATTAAAAAAAATGAACGTGACATTGGATCAAATTTTGATAAAAATTAGAAAAAAAATTGTGTTTGGTATATCAATATAAATTTTAATACAATAATTTTTATATTTTATATGATACAAATATATTTGATGCAATACGAATACAAAATATATATATATATATATATATATACGAATTATTAAGTCTAATATAATGTAATGTCTATTATAATCATTTTAATTATAATCGAAATTCAAAGATAATTTTTTTATTACAAGGAAATATTAAATAACTGAAGATAGGGATAGAGGTGATTATTGGGTCGAAGTTGAACCGATCTGGTTCAACAAAATACTTTTTTTTTTAAAAAGCAGCCTGCCACTACGCATGCAGTGGCAGGCATGTAGGCAGTAGCCTTTGTAGGCTACTGCCTATGTCCAGGCCGTTGCCCATCAACTTTGTAAGGGAGGGAACGTTTCCCTCCCTTTTTTTTTTAAAATTTATTTTTAAAAATTTTTAAAATTGTTTTAAATTTTCATTTTTTCTCTATAAATATCAATTTATTTTATTTTATTTTTTTAAAATTTTTTTTCATATTTTGTCTTAAATCTAAACGCTCATCCACTCTTATTCTTTTAATACTCACTTATACTTTCTCAATAATCACTCAAACTCTCTCAAATTCACTTAAATTCTCTTATTTCAAATTTATAATATTATCATTTTATTCTTTAAATTTCATTTTTTTATCATAATAATTTTATTATAATATCATATTCATAATATAATTTTATTTTATTATAACAATAGTTTTATTACATAATTTTATAGTAATTTATTTTTACATTATTGTTACATTAATTAAATAAATTATAATAACTTTATAATAAATTGTTGTTAAATTAAACTATTAACATTATTTATTATAAAAATAAATTTGTTAGATTAAATTATAAAAATATATTAATATATATTATTTTTATTAAAATAAATTAATATAAATTTAAAAAAATAAAAAATTTAAATTAAAAAAGGACTGAACCGGTCCATGAACCGGGCCGGTTCGCAAGTAAAAATAATGCGAACCGGCCCTGCTCGGACCAGTCCATTACCGGTTCGGACCGGTTTAGTTGTTAGTCAGCCGGAACCGGTGAGAACCGGCCTGGTCCGGCCCACTAACAGCTCTAGATAGGGGTGTTGGATTCAAACTCAAGACTTATAATATGCGACAACTTATCTTTAACCACTAGGCCAAGAGGTTGTTGGCAATTCAAAGATGATTTTTAGTAGTTGGAGTTTGTGGACAAAAAAATTAATTAGTACAGAAATACAGATGCTTCCAAGGCAAAAGTTTACAATAGCAAGAGTGCTTTCATTTCTTGCAAATGCAATGCAAGATTTAAAACTTTTTCAATGTCTTTTACGTCTTCGAGTATTTTACTTGTAATTCTTTTTACGATAATTAATCAATTATAATTAAAAATTATGTACTGGTCCATCATTTACAAGTGCGAACTTTATGTATTATTTTGATAGATCTCACGTGACTTTAAATTTTGATTAATTAATTATAATGTAATAATTATAGATGATATGTTCTCTTTTATTATTGTAGATAACTATATTCTTCATTAGTCCACTCCCAATGTTTTCAAAATTATCCCAACCAAATTTCTCAATGTATATATATTATACAATTCCCATTTATTAAATTTTAACTTTAATTTAGCATTTTTATTATATTTTTTTAACTATATAAAATTAAATTAATTATTACATTCAAAATTATAAAATATTTATAATTTATAAAATTTTAAAATAATTTGACTAAGCCCGCTAAGCCCGCCCGATTAAAACCGGATCGAACCCGAAACTGGACCGAAACCGAGAAAACCCGCAACCGAAAAAATCCGAAACCGAAAAAACCTGCAACCGAGAAAACCCGAGATCGAAAAAACCTGCAATCGAGAAAACCCGAAACCGAAAAAACCCGCAACCGAAAAAACCCGTAACCGAGAAAGCCCGTAACCGAAAAAGCCCGTAACCGAAAAACTCGGACCGAAACCCGCCCGAACCCGCCCGTTTGCCACCTCTATAAATGAACATGAAAACCCAAATCTGATATATGGAGAAGGGGAAGAAACATACAGGGCTTTTCTGGCTTTCCACCAGTCCACTTGGAGAAATGGACTTTCTCACGAGAAAGGGCTTCAATCTTGTAAGGTTCCTCCAAGCAGTTTTTGACGAGGTTGGGGCATATATTCGAGTAGGTGAATTATGTCATGCAGTTGGTCGCCAAAACGGCACCGCCGCATTCGAAGCCATATTTTTTTATTGTGTTGTGGCCGCAAAAACTAGAAATTGTAGAAAATGTCAGAGATGTTCCTTCTCCCCCTTCAGTCTTCAGATACCGATTGTCAATGAAAGTTAATTTTATGTCTGCTGCTTTTGGGCCTTTGGGCCTAGGCTTCATTATATTTACCCCTTTGTCTCCTTGTATTATTTATTTTTCTTAATCAATAAGTTTTTACCAACAAACAAAAAAATTTATTTACATTTATTTTTTAAAGACTTGACATATTTTTATTTTATTTATTGATGAAGTGTTAACATCTTGTGCATTGACAGTGTACAAAGACTTACATTATCATACATCATATATAAACCCTATATATATGTATGTATATAAAGAGATATGTAGTGAGTAAATAGCACATGATTATTGGTTTACAATCTACATTTTAAAGCTTTAGGGTTCGAAATACGATTATACGTGAGGAAGATGCTAGCATTCTCACAATGTTCATATTAAAATGGCACCTAATTGATCTTGTGTTATCTTTAAAATAGTTTAGATTAAATGATTTATTCGGTATTATTCCTCAATGTTGTTTTCTTTTATTTTTTATTTTTAATATACAAATTTTAGTCTTTTCCAACATATTTTATATAACTTCAAAAAATTTTCTCACCAAAAATATTCAAGAGAATCACTCTTTTTTGGCTAAAAAGAGAATCACTCTCTCTCTCAAGCTAACTCCATTGTCGAATTTATTTTAATATCTTATGTGAACTTTGTAATTTCCTCTTGTGCTTATTATTTTATCTCATCTAAGTTTTAATTTTAAATATTTTAAAATCTTTCCATCTCCTTTGGCAAATTTTGAAGAAAATTACTAGTATTTTTTTTTAGTTCCATCTTTGAGAGGATTTTTACTTATATTAGAAATTTACACGATTTATATGCTTCACAAAGAATTGTTATGAATTTAAAAAAAAAATTACTAATTCTCTTTAAAAACTTTTTATCTCATCATTAATAAAAATTTTCTTCATAATTTTCACTTTAAATTTTAATTTACGTATTTGTATTATTTCCTTTATTATTTCCTGAATTTATTGAGTTCACCTATGAATTATAAAAAATTAAATCCTAATTATAAATACAAATAAATAGATTAAAGAAAACTTAAGGCTTAAAAATAATGAATAACAAACCATCAGAAAGAGATTTTGACAGCATCATATGGTGACACGTAACAATTTTTTCCTCGATTTGTTATTGATTGAACGGCATCTATCTTTCCTCCTCTTCTCTTCCGCTTAGGTTTTGTCTGGAACTTTCTGTAGTTTCTTTTCTCTCAAGATTCCTCTCTCGTCCCCTTGCCCCTTTTTGTTCAACCCGCCTCCCGCTGCAAGTTTTGCTTTTTTCTGGTTGAACTAAATCTTTTTTATTCATTTTTTCATACCAACAATTATATATTGTTGGCGGATTCTAATATAAATAGGGTTCTTCTGATGAAAAGGGTTAGAATGAGGAAATGGGATGCTTCAGATTTTTCATGGCTATTTAGATCCTCCATTCAAGAACCTCGCGGCAAGCTTCGCCTATAATGTCGTTTCCCCCTCCCCCGGTTCTTTTCTTTCGATTTTTTCTTAAAAATCAGTTAATTATTGATTATGGATTTTGAATTGGTTTCAGACAGGACTTACATGATATTTCTCCCACTTTAACTGAAGTTGCTACTGCCATTGTCGGTGTAAGCTCTCTCTCCTTAATTCATTGTAATGCATTAAACAAATATTTAATGATATCATTTTATAAATTTAGGTTTTAATCCAATTAGCGATTGAAGAAGTAACAATAACAACTTGAGTTCATTTAGTAATTTCTTATGCATTGACTAACCTCAAAAACTTTTAGCTTTCAAAGAATTAAGAATTAAGTATGATAATTAAACCTTTTGTTTCTTAGTGAATTATAACAACATCCCGTGCATGATCAGAACTGGGTGATGTCGGAGAACGTAGGCAAACTGGAAGGGAATTCAGAAACTCCAAATGAAATCCGAAAGCGCATAAGGAAAAAGTACAAACGAAGCAGAGCATCACATGAGGATTCCAATGAAGAGGTGGAGGAGGAGATGAAATCTAATGATTTGGTGCCACAATCTCAGGCAAGGGAGAATGATAAGATTTCTTGTAGAGATAAGGTGGCTGCTTTGGAAAAATCTAATGAAACTGCTTGGGATGATTGGAAAGTGGATGAGGATATGTTCTTCGATGAGGATATCTCTGATGATGAGGATGAAGGAGATGGTTTGCTTCCAAGGATTTGTTTTACAGAGGAGGAAAATGCGCAAATGAGAAAACCATGGAACAAGGCAATCATTGTTAAATTGCTTGGAAGAACGTTAGGGTATCAGGCGTTGTCAAGCAGAATTAAACAGCATTGGCAGATAGGAGGACGATATAAGGTCATTGATCTAGGGAGGATTACTATTTGTTTAAATTTGAAAAGAAGGATGATTATGTTCACGTGTTGGAAGGGGGCCCTTGGATTATTGGTGTCGTTATTTGACTGATTGTCAATGGACTCCAAACTTTAATCCTGTCATTGCTTGGATTCAATTGCCAGGCTTACTCTGCTCTGGAATATTATTCAACAATGGCTTTATTGAAAATGGGATCTTGTATAGGTCGAGTCGTCAGGGCTGATAGGAACACTGAAGAGACCATATGGGGAAAATTTGCTTGTATGTGTATTGAGATTGATCTCACTAAACCTTTGACCTCGCAATTCTATGTGGGCGAACACAAGTAGATAGTGGAGTTTGAAGGCCTTCATTTGATCTACTTTTAATGTGGCAGGTTTGGCCATAAAGCTGATACTTGTTCATCTGGAGGTAAGGTTATGTCGACTGATTGGACTGAAGCAAAACAGGTTGAAGACATCCAATTCATCACATCCGGAAAACCAATTTGGACCATGGATGATGGTCCAGCAAAAGAACAGGAGATCTGGGAAGGGAGAAGATGTCGCCAAAAGAAAGTCAAAGAAGCAGGATGATTTACCGGTTAATTTTACGAGTAAGGAAAAAGTCCATGGCGGGAGTAATGAGGTGGAAGATGTTGTGTCAAGTACTTTGGGTGTCACGAAAGGTGGAGTAATTGAAGATAATAGGAAAGCTAAAGGTAAGGCTAAAATCAGGGAAGGGACAATTATGAATTGCAGTGGCAAGTCAACTAAAGAATCTTGTGTTAGCATTAAATAATCCATTCTGTGCTTTAATAAAGGAGAGTAATGATGTGAGAACCCCGTTTTCCTCATATTTGATGTAAGTTATAAAATGTAGGAACTTAAAAGAAAATATTAATTTTTAAAATATTTAAATGAAGGGTCTGTTCGATAAGGTTCATGAAAGTACTTGGTGTGGGTCCCACCAAGATTTTCTCTGTCCAAATCGAAGTGAGATCCTAGAATAATGATATTTGAGATAAAATATGAATATAGCAAGAATTTTCATCTCAAAATCACCTCAATTGAGCATATTTTGAAAAGCGTGCAACAATTTCGAAAATGATAGTTAAGTTTATAGGTCGTTGGAATTTTTGTGAATAACGGTCAAATTAATATGACTTTTGACCAATTATTAGTGGTGAATAAATTTTCATGTAACAAGGTTTTAGATCATGTGGACGAATAGAAGAAATCAGGCATAAAAGCATAAATTTATGCGATTTTATGATTAGGGGTATTTCAGTAATTTTATCCAAATAAGCAACCTAACCTCAACAAAAGCTCCACCAATGATTAGAGCAAGTTAAATAGAGATGTTTCATGACTAAATAAAATATTTTGGAGATTGAATTGACTGTTTTCAACTAAGTCAAACGTTGAGGGCAAAATTGAAATATTTCATTAAGTATAAGGGTATTTTGGTAATTTAACATGGAGATGTTTTAAATTCCAAATTTTCTACACATTTCTACATGTATTGGCTGGCCATCTTCTTCCTCAAGCTTATTCCTCCATAACCAAAGCTTAAGAGGAGAGAGAAAGTACTTGAAAACCTTAGAAAAAGACACTAAAACCGAAACCGAAACCGAAAAATCTCTTCACCAACCCTGTCCAGAATTCAGTGCTCTATCTTTTGACACCAAAATCAAGTCCTAAAGTTGCCAAAATCAAGATGAAATAACCCCCACTAGATTTGGTCAAGAAGAAAGGTGAGAGAATTCTTGAAATTTTATCATGATTTAATGGTTTTTAGCTATGTATTTAAGGTGTTCAAGCTTGTATCTGGGCGTAGATTGAACCAAAACCATGAAATTCTCTCTCTTAGGGTTTCATTCAGCATCCATTGCGCATGAACATGATGTTGTTTGATGAGAATTTGATGTAGAATCAATGTAAAATAATGGTAGAACATGAATTTAAGCTTAAATGGAAGAAATAAGTTGTGTAAGAGAGAGGGAAGCATTCGGCCAAGAGAAGGGGAAGGTGAAATTGTGCTCATTTCTATGTTTTTTGGGTTTCATGATACTGTATAAATTAATACAAGACTATAGGTGCAATCGGAATCGAAAATGGTGGTGTTTAGCGCAAGTTGTCATTTTAGCACTGATAGAAATTAGACTGAATTTAGAGTTGCAATAGACAACATACTGGCATTTAATGAATTAAATATTCTTTTTAAGTGAAGTGTGGAGAATTTATTTAGTTTGTATGGTAAATTGCAGGTCCGAGGTCAAAAGGTGCGACTGGTGCTAAAGAGTAGGACAACGAGCATTTAAGAGGTAAGGGACATATATAAGAGACATAAGGATATCATGTTTTGCATGATGATTTGACTTCTGATGCTTTGATATCTGAAATTTGGTTTTCTAAAATGACTTTGATTTATTTGGATTTTAATGATTTCTGAATCTTTGATGTATGATCTTTGATGAGTTAAAAATGTTTTGATATTGAATTCTGATTCCGAATTCGACATTGGTTTTGATATTGAATTCTGATTCTGAATCTGACAATGGTTTTGATATAGAATCTGATTCTGAATTTGACATTTGATTTTGATATTGACTTATATGAATTTAGAATTAGTGAACAAATTTGACTCTGATTTAGTACGTATGAATTCTGTTAGCTTTAAATTGTCATATGTATTTTGAAATGACAAAAACTTAAGTAAGCTTTAATGTTTTAATTTATATTGTAAATTTGCCTTATCGTACATGATTTTCTCAATCCATTTTCAAGTGATCATATCAAACATTAAGACCATGATTTAATTACATATTCTTATTGGTTTTAATACTCTATAAAATGTCTTGAATATTTTAAAAAATTACTTGATGAATTTTTGGACCGTGTTTTCATTAGAGAAAGTCAAGAAAAACTCCCACAAAAATGTCAAAATGTTTTGCGTTGGATTATGATCAAAGGTCACATCATTTCTAACCTAAAAGTGCAGGAAATAGGCTTTCTAGAGGCATGGGATCGATCCCCTAAGGGAAGGGATCGATCCCTTAGTGGCAATAAGCAATTTGGCGACAAAAAAGGTCGCTTAGCCCAGAATAATCAGTTCTGGAAAAAAGGGATCGATCCCCTCATGGCAGAATGGCTCCCAACGGCAAAAAAGGTCCTTCAGCCCAGAATAATCAAATCTGGAATGAAGAGATCGATCTCCTACGGGAAGGGATCGATCCCTTTGCCCGAAAATAGCCTATTACGGCTAGTTTTTGTGAGACAACGGTCATATTCGAGTTTTGGCTCCACCTAACGGCTAGAATACATCCAAGGGACTATAAATAGAGGCTTAGAAGTTAAAGAAAGCAAGAGGAACTACTCAGCAACTCCAAAACTCATATTCCTCAAATCCTCAAGCCTCAACATCAAATCAATAGCTACAAAGTCTTCATCTTCCATCATTCACATATCTCTCGTATTGCTTAGCACAAATATTGTATAGGTTTTTCTCTGTGCCTAATTTCTATAATCATTTGCCTATCTAGAGGCTCTTTCTTTGATTACACAATTTGTAAACCAACTCATTCCTTGTAAAAAGGGAGGTTTCTCTTTAGTCTAAGAAAAAGAGGGAGGTTTCTCTTTAGCCTAGAAACAGAGGGAGGTTTCTCTTGAGCCTGCAAAAAGAGGGAGTGTAACAAAGTCTTCATCTTCCATCATTCACATATCTCTCGTATTGCTTAGCACAAATATTGTATAGGTTTTTCTCTGTGCCTAATTTCTATAATCATTTGCCTATCTAGAGGCTCTTTCTTTGATTACACAATTTGTAAACCAACTCATTCCTTGTAAAAAGGGAGGTTTCTCTTTAGCCTAAGAAAAAGAGGGAGGTTTCTCTTTAGCCTAGAAACAGAGGGAGGTTTCTCTTGAGCCTGCAAAAAGAGGGAGTGTAACACAAATTCAAGGATAGTGAATTTGGGGAAAATCCTTGGGAGCCTCTCAAGGTAGAGGACGTAGGCAAGTTGCCGAACCTCTATAAATCGCTTGCGTACATTTCTCTTTCCCTACTCTTTTTATTTACTTGCAATTATAATTGTGCTTATTGTATTGAATTTGAATTGCATGATTGAATAGCCTAGAGAACTTAGAAAATATTTATATAGGCTAGAGAATTTAGAAGAATCGAAAAACGAGCTTAAGGTTAGTTAAAAACCGATTCAGCCCCCTCTCGGTATAGCCTATAGAGCCAACAAATTCCTTCTCTATTAGTTCACTTTCGATTCTCTATAGATAAAGAGTTAGGAAACTGGGACAATTAGGGTCCTCTAAAGCATCCTTCCTGACTCACCCAACTTCCTAAGTCGCTATAGAGATCATTTCGTTCGAATTTCCTATATACATATCTATTGCTTCATTTAGGTATTTAAAAGCATGATTGATATTCCAATTGGTGTTTAGTTTTATAGAGAAAAAGAATTTCAGGAATGATAAAGTCGTAAGGCTTAGTACCTTTGAATGACTATGGTTTGATTGGTGGATTTAAGGAATGCTTATTATTTGTGGATCTATGAGTAATGAACTGGATTGAGAAGATATGGATTCCTACTGTTTGAATTTGTAGGAGGTTTTGATTATAGAAATGTTATGTTGTCGAGATTCTGTATAAAAGGTTTGAATTGAAGGGGTGATGATCTTCAGAAAAAGCATTTGAACGATAAGTTCAATGTTGATTGTAAGAATATGTTCTGAAGGTACTATATTTGATTTATGTAACTGAAACATACGTTTAAATAGTACAAGATTGAAATGTTGAAGGAATTTGGAAGTCATTGGATTGTATCGAATTTGATATTTGAAGGTATATGCATGATACTAATCGAACAAATTTGATATTTGAAAGTATGTGACTGACTCTTGTATAACGATTTGATAGTTTATGAAATGTATCGGAAAATCTGAGACTAACCTTATACGATGAGGTTTGATTTGAAGGTGAATAAAATCATATATTCTATTACTTGATTTATGTATAAAGCATAGTTTTGCATACATGTTTTGAATATGCATAATCTCATGAGTTTTAATTTATTAATATTTGAAACTAATGATTGATATTTGATTATTTTAAAATCTGTCCGATGCCATTGTATTCATTATGGATATGAAATGTATTATTTATTGTTTTGAATGTCAGGTTGAAATAATGTTTCGAATAATTTGGATTTATCTGAATATATTGAATGAAATGTTTTGTTTTCTGAATAATATGTTTTGAAATGAACCTTGTTTCTAGAAAGCTTATATTTTGACTTTTGGGGTGGTAAATCCCTGGTTAACGTAGATCCAGGCACTCCCATACTTTGATAATAAAATGTGCATTTATATTACTCTATTTAGTTTTGAAAGCTTACGTAACTGTTTTGTTTTTCTCTTGGGAATCAAGTAAATGTAGAGACTGTTGGCCCCATAGCTACCTACAGGTACATGCTTTCTGTTCCGCTCCGAATGCTATTGACTCTAGCCCAATCATCTAGCTCCCACAGGTGTTATCTAGCTAGTATACACACGTGGCCCCTTGGACTATTGGCCATAGGTCCATAGCATAAGTCTACCGGATGAAGCCTAGTCTCCACTGTTTAATTTATATTGGAGTGGTAAGTTCCTGGCTAACACAGATCAAGCACTCCCAAACTTTAATATATTTTTTGATTTTGGTATTTTGTTAAATACAATTTGTAATTTCTGTACTGTTACGGAAAATGATTATTTTATAATTTAATAATACTAGTTTTGAGTGTTTACTAAACTCTTTGGCCAAATAAGTTTAAGTGAATTTTCAGCTTTGATATTGATTTTCAATATTAACTTTAGCATATTTGGCATTGGTTTTAAAATGATACTTGTATAAATAGTTGCATGATATTAGTTCTATTATGTATGTTTCTTACTGGGCTTTCCCCAAAGCTTGCCCTCCCTCCTCACCTTCTAGATTTATTTGCAGAAATAGTCATTTGATGAGAGAATATTCTAATAAGATACCTACGGGAGTTCCATTATCGTACCTTATAGGTATGATATTCAGACATCTACTGTACAGTACTTTAATAAGCAAAGGGACATAAATAGTAAATCATAGTATTTGTTATAAGGTATTTGTCTAGAAAAACAAATGCATACTCTGATTATGTGTATTGGGACTAAAGTAAATAATTGAATGTTGCTTTAGCTAAATAATTTTGGCATAAAGTCAGAGTGAGGACACTAAACACAGCCCAACCAACTGAGTGAAAATGGAAAAAGTCAGTTTTGATTTTCAGGAAATTAGGATGTGACAAATGGTGAATTTAAATTCCAAGCGGGTTCCCGTTGGGTGCTAAGATTCACGAAACCAAAGTTGGGCCTAAGGTTGGGCAAAAATCCACTCTCTTAGAGCCTAAAGTTGAACCACCTAATGTTTTGAAAACTAAAGAGAGTATTGATCTAGGTATTATAGGGGATGGGCTATGCCATTTTTCCAATCCGAAGTTTGTTGGCAATATAATTGGTATGGAGCCTGAGCTTAGTGAAGACCTAGGTCAATCCAGAGAGGTTGATCATGTTAAGCAATCTTCAATTAATGAAATTGTGAATACGCAACTTGAAGATTTGGAAAATGTTGACATTTTAGTTGCTGGGACTAATAATATCTTGGAGACAGCTCAAGTTTCTTTGACTCATCTAATAGATGTAGCTCAATGAAGTTGAAGTTTTTTTCTACCTTCATTTATATCTATGTTGATAGTGTTTTGGAATTGCAAAGGAGCTGGAAATAAAGATTTTTTTAGACATGTTAGGGGTTAATCTCTATGCATAAGGTGGATTTGTTTATTATAGTGGAGCCGAGAATAAGTGGGAAGAAAGCTGACTTAGTCATTCGCAAACTGCGTGTTTACAAGTTCACTAAAATGGATGCGTCTGGGTTCTCAGGTGCGATTTGGTTACTTTGGAATGATAATTTTGGAGATGTAAGAGTTGTGGAGAAATGTAACCAATTTATTTCTATTCAAATTAAAAATAGTACTAGGCAGAGTTGGATGTTAACAGCAGCATATGCTAGTCCCTCTTATTCTAAAAAAACCTACTATGGGATTATTTGATTAATTATACTGATTTTGATAAAGAAGCATGGGCCCTTGTTGGTGATTTCAATCAAAGTTTCTCTATGAATGAGAAATAGGGTGGTTTACAAGAGAATTTAAGGAAATTGGAGGAAGTGTGTGAAGTACTAAATAAAAAGAAACTGATTGAACTGGAAGCTATAGGGTGCAAATTTACTTGGAATAATAAGAGAGTATTTGGTGGATTAATAATGAAGAAACTTGACAAAGCTTTGTGTAATGAGACTTGGAGGATCAACTTTCTTGAAGCAATTGTTAGAAACTTGCCAAGGGTCCACGAAGACCATTGTCCAGTTCTAATTATGTTGCATGGGTCTTTTGTCTGCAACAAAGAATTAAGACCTTTTCAGTTTGAGGCCTCATGGTTATTACATGAAACTTTTAGGGGCATGCTTGAGGAAACATGGAAAGGTGATGACTTGTTGCTATCTAATTTATTACGTGTGCAGGAGGCGGCTAATAATTGGAATGTGAATATATTTGGCAATATATTTAGGAAGAAACAGAATTTATTAATCTGTTTAGAGAGAGTCCAAGTTAAAATGGAGGTTCAATCTACTTCCTTCCTTTAACAACTTAAGGAGTCTTTGTTGGCTGAATATAATAATGTTCTCTAATAAGAGGAATTATTGTGGTTCCAAAAGTCTAGATCAAAATGGATTCAATTTGGCAATCAAAATATGAAGTTCTTCCACACAACAACTGTGATTAGGAGAAACAAGAATAGAATTATGACATTAAAAAGGGAAGATGGTACCTGGTGTGATGAGCAAGAGGAATTGTCAAGACTAGTGTGTAGCTATTTTGAGAAATTGTATTCAGCTGAAACAGTGGAGGAAGAATTTAATTTGATTTGTCCTAGTTCACATGGCAGGATAAACATTCAAGGAATGATAGGGTTAGGTGTGATCTCGCAAGAAGAGGAAATACATAGAGCTTTGTTTTCAATGCCTTTATTGAAATCATCGAGTCCTGATGGTTTTCAGGCGATATTTTATAAAGCCAATTAGGAGGTGGTTAAATATTCTGTTTGCCATTTTGTACATGGAGCTTTTGCTAGTGGATTCTTTGATGCTGAGCTTAGTAAGGTGCTGGTGGTTTTGATTCCCAAATTGGATAACCAAGAATACGTCTCTCATTTTCGGCCTATAAGCTTATGTAATGTGATAGTGAAGCTTATCTCGAAACTAGTAGTGAACAGGCTGAGACCTTTCTTGACAAAGCTAATAGATCTAACACAATGTAGTTTCATTCCTGGGAGAAATAGCTCAGAAAATATTGTCATAATGCAAGAAGTGATGCATTCGATAAAAAAAAGAAAAGGGAGGGTTGGTGATTTGGTCATGAAGATTGATTTCTAGAAGGCTTATGATAGAGTTGATTGGAAATTTCTGAAGTGGGTGCTAATAGATCAATGTTGCCTCCAAATCTAGTTGATTTAATTATGTTTTGTGTCACATCTACAGAGATGAATATACTATGGAATGGCGAACTGACATCTTATTTCAAGCCTGGCAGAGGTTTACGGCAAGGGGACCCACTGTCTCCTTATCTATTTGTCTTGTGTTTGCAAAAATTATCAGACTTGATCGAGGTGGCTATCAGCAATGGATCATGGAAGCCCATTTCCCTGTCTCGAGGTGGTCCACTACTTACCTCTTTTTTGCAGATGATTTAGTGCTCTTTGGAAAGGCAACAATTTAACAATGCAAGGTGATTATGGATTGTTTCTTTTGCAGCTTCTCTGGACAAAAGGTAAATAACGGCAAGTCTAGATTTATAACTTCAATGGTGATTAGATAAGTGGGTTTACAAGGAGATTAGGGTGGGGAGTTCTGCGAGCAGAACTAAGGACCATCTTAGCAGGTCTTAGAGTTGCTTAGGATTCAGGTTTTCAAAAGGTTATGTTAGAGTCAGATTCTTTGGTGGCTACTTAGAAAATCTTAAGGCATGTGAATGATTGTGATCCGTATGGAAATATAGTTAACGCTTGCAAGGAGATGCTAAACAGAGATTGGACTTGTCGGATTACTCATGTTTACAGAGAATCCAACAAGTGTGCAAACTTTATTGTTAACTTGGCACAAGCTAGCATTGTTGACACAAAGATTCTTAAGAAACCTCCACATAGAGCAGTCAATTTAATACAAGATAATTGTAGAGGTATTAGATGTACTAGATTAGTCTTGTACTAAAATTTCTTTCCTCATTAGCACAAAAAAAATTAAGTATAATAATTTAAAGTTTGTTTCATAAAATTAAGTGCTTTTCTTCATATGCGTAAACAAACTTGTCCCACAAACTAGTACCTATAAAGCTTTTGCTAAAAAAAAGGAGAAAATAAATGATTAAATGACATTTAATTCCAATAATAATAAAGAAGTTAATTTAAAAAAAAAAGAAATCATCCTTTTTTAAACATCTAAAGCTGACACATGAAAATGTTAAACTAATCAAACTATGAAAATATGTCATTAAAATCCTCTTTCTACATAATGTTTTTCTTTTATAATATGTGAAGACTACAAATTCTGTACTCATTTTGTAAACAAATAAAATACATCAAATGAACTAAGTATAGGAATGTAGTTTGTATTTCTAATTGTTTCAAGTAATGGAAACGAATATTTTATTTTTGTGGTATTAGCAATAGGTGATTAATACTAATATAATTTAGATATTATATAAATAAATTAGAGATAGATATTGATATTAAATCCAATAGAGAAAATAAACTGAAATAATATACATTAATGGTACAAGTATACTAAATAAAATGTGATACATATAAGTGTTAAATATATATATTTAAGTAGAAATTAAATAAAGGATATATAAAAAAAATAAATACAAATTAAGTATTAAATATATATGTGTATATATATATGAAGGTAAAAGTTAAAATATATATATACATATATACACACACACATATATATATATGTACATGTTTTTATAAAGAAAATATATATATATGTACATATATATATATATCTATATAAATATATATACATAAGAAGTGATAAAAAGAAATATATATTTAAAAAAATGATAATGACATAATATATATAAATATAATAATAATATAAAATTGATTGGCTTCCTTAAGAAGCCAATCAAAATATCACTTGAGCAGGTTTACGTCAAAAACAAAAAAAAGGGCAGAGGCTTGCTTCTGCCAAACGAAACAGAAGGTAAAGGAAAAAGAAAACAAAAGAGGATCTCGGCAAGAAAAAGGAGAAAAAGGAAAAAGAAAAGAGAGAAAGAATAGGAGGAGAGCTCGGCAAGAAAGGAAGGAGAAAAGGAAAAAGAAAAGAAGAAAGAAACTGCAACAAGGAAAGAGAACGAGGGAGAGCAAGTGGATTGCAGCAAACCGAAAAGAGGAAAAAGGAAAGAAATCTGCAGCGGCAAAGTGGTATTCGGTTGATCAAAAGGTTAGAAAACTAAAAAGAAAGCCTAGATGCTAGTTAAGGCTGGGGTTAAGCTAGGTTTTGTGACTGGTTTGAAGGCTGAAACGTGATTTTCAGGAAACCATAATAGTGACCTTGTAACAAAGGTGAATGGTGGCTGTTGAGGCTGATCGAACAAAGGAAAGGGGTCTTGAATTGGAACCTTAAAGGATTGCTGTAGGAGTGGTCAGGGAGAACATCCGAGGGGCTGTATTGAGGGTGGAATTTTCCTGCATTGTTCAAGCGTTTGATAGGGGTTTTTGGACGTGAATTTCAAGCTGTACATTGGGGACTAAAATGTGACATTTAAGGGTTGAATTTCAGAGCTGGAATGAAGGGATGTAACTGAGGTAAATGATGACTTTTTGAGTTGATTTTGACTGATTGTTTTAAGGGTACACAAGAGGGATAGCAAGATTATAAAAGGTGAAATCTTGATGGTTGTTATATGCATGAAAACAGGTTATATAGGGGTTGCTTGAAGTGCATCATTGGTTGTTATTTGAGGGGAAAGAAGACAACCACAAAAAGGAGCCTAAACCGAGAGGTAAAAGCTCTCTTATTGGATTTTAGGTGTATATTTATATATATATATATATATATATATAATTATGTGAAAGAGGGTGATTAGTAATAAATTTAATATCCGAAGTGTTAACAATAGGTGCTTTTAGTGAGAGGGACAACAATAATTGCTGAGAGCAAAGGAAGTTAGCAAGGATGATTTAAAGGCTATAAAACTTAACTTTTAGTTAAACTTAAGGTGTAAAAATATATATATGTACAAGTACATTATATATATAGGTTAATTGCACGATGAGATGAATTGATGTTTATGGCATAGGAATGACTTAAATAACGATAAGAAATAATTGAAGAAAGGTTGGCTAGACTATAAACATTAAGGCAAGCTTAAACACCCCGTTATGATCACAATTCGTATAAATGGCATCATTCCATGAATTATTGGTATGTTAGTACGATAGAAAAGATATAAAGAAGTGACAATTGGTCAAGACTGTATAAATGACGTCGCTAAAATGCTAAGCTTTGGCGTAAGAATGTAAGCTTTATATGCAAAATGATAATATGTTTGGATCGATGGCCACAAATGTAATATTGTATATATTTTTATATATATAGGTATCGACATGGTGTAGTGCTTTGTATAAAATTGTTAAAGATTGTGTTTTACACCTTAGTAAATATGTGATTGGGATGATTGTAGTGGCTTGGACTAGGACGAAAGATTGAATTTCAACTAGGAAGGCTTAAGGAATATATTGGCTAAGCGTGAGGTAAGTGGGTTAAGTAACGTATGTTAGCATCATCTCGTAGGATAACTTTAAATTTTATAAATATTTCGGTTTATCCTTACGATACGAAAATACAAGGGTTATGACTGGACAATGAGGTATAGTGGTTTGCAAAAATTGGTTTATGTTAGGTTGGATAAAAATTCATTTTTGCCTTGTGTGTTGTGATCAGCCAAACGTATACGTTAATTTTATCGAATGGATGCATATATGCATTTACATATTGCATAATTTGAAATGAGCTATTTAATGCCCATATTTTGATAAATTGTATCATGTTTTCAATTATAAAGTTCTGGTTTGGACTAACCCTTTTAAATAAATCGAAATCTTTGCATATTTGAAACTCAAAAGTTATTTAACAAGTGTTTTGAAATTCGTGGAAGCCAAGCGCTACACGAAGAAATTGTATTCGAACTGTTTTTGAGCGCAGGCATGTCCTACGACCTTCGGGTCATTCTTAGCCTATCGAGCTTAGCTCTAGGCCTTATTGCCCGTCTATCGAGCTTTGTGCTATAGACTATCGTATTGTACCTATCGAGCCTAGTGCTCTAGGTAGATTGTTACTTGTCTAGAAAACCAGCAGGCAAGTTCCAACTCTCGACTGATCAGCGAGACTGGATATTGTTCTATGGCCATAGACTTAGTGTTGTTTGCGACACCACTCCATCGCTAGCTAGGATGGATATCGATTGATTAAGGATCATTACCTAAACTCTACTTACTACTGTTTCATTATCAGTACTGTTTTCAGTGAATCGAGGCAATATGCCTAACCGTTATTAATTTCTTGATTTATGACTCATAGATTATTGAAGTCCATATTGATCGAAATGATTGTAGTGCATATTGATCGTTTTATCAAGTGTTTATTGATTGCTTTATCAAAGTGGTCATTGATTGATTTATCGAAATATATTAATCGTTTATTCGAAATGCATAGTGTATCGAATTTAACCGATTTCATAGTGAATCGATTTAGTCGAAATGCATGGGAAGTTTGAATTTAACAACGTGCATCTTGAAAGCGTTTTTGAAACTAAAATGCACGAAGAAAATATTTGACTTAAGACCATGCTTAAAACACCATGCTACTTGTTACTTCAGCATCATTTTCTACACATGCATGTAGATCGACATGAGTCTAACATACATTTACTTAAGCTACTTACTGAGCCGTGGTTTTGCTTACCCCTTTCTAACAACATCGCAGATCATACGAGCTAGACTCCCACTCGGAGCTTTGGTGTAAGGCCTCAGGGACGATATTTATTTATAATACTGGTTAGAGTCCTCCGAGCGCTATTTTTGTTTCGCTTGAGGTATAGAAACGGTTATTTTGTTCATTATGTATGACATTTATGATGCACAGTACATGCTTATGGAATTATTTTGGGATGTAACCTAGGATCGTTCTAGATTATTATAGATTAACATGATTATCAAGTGCGATCTGAGAAATGATTAATGTACGACAAATATAAGTTTGTGGAATGCCATATGTTTAACTAATGATCTTTGGAAGTATGTTTAAGTATATGGTGATATAGAATGTGGATTCTGGGATTGAAAGATGTTGTTGAGGATAGCTGTTATTTTGCAAGTTAATTACTAGGAAAAATCGATTTTATAAAATGGGGAGTTTTCGAATTTTTTTTAGCCTGGTTTAATATTGAATTAAAGTATCAAATAAGTGGATTGCCTTAGGAGTTAACAAATTAAATTGTGGAGATAAAGCTAAATCGAATTGAGAAATGTGAAACTAGTTAAGAAGAGACATTGACACCGAATACAAACCTTAAAGTGAAAAGAAAAATTTAGTTCGTAAAATTGGTAAATTGTAATAAAGTGTGAGTGTTAAGTGTACGTTGGGGCCTTCGGGTCGTGACATAATATTAAAACCTATCATGGTCTTCTAGAATCATTATTTTTTAAACCAAATGGTGAAGTTATGCGAGATTAAGTCACATACACTTGGCTATGATTGAAAAGTAATGTGACAATTGCTAAATATGTTATTACATGTAAAAGTACCTATCAAATTTTTGACTAATTGGAGCCTATTTTTGAAAATTTTGGACATATAATGGTTAGATAGGATATCAAGATTATCTTGGTGAAGTTTGGTGGAATTTCGAGATCAATGGCAAAAAAGATAATTTTCTAGTCCAAGATTTAATTTCGAGCTTAAGTATGACTTTTAGAGCTTTTGGGAGATCATACGAATGAATAATTAATGAATTATGTTAAGGGATATTAATTAAGAGTGATAAAGTGAATAAAGGTAATTAAGTGATAAAAGATAATGAGAAACCTGGAGACATAGGTCATTATTATGTTTAAAAGTAATGTTTATAATTAAAACAACATGATTATACATGTAATAGTAATAATCCACTAAGTATCTCTCCTTAAATCACCTAAGCCTAATATACCTTTAAGAAATTGCAAAATATCGCCAATGTCCTCAACCAAAAACCATAGACCTTAAGGTTTATTCACTTTTGCATACAAACTCTACCAAGTTACCTTATTTCCTTTCACATTCGGCAAATAGGGAAAGCTTACAAAGGTTATGGTTCTAGCTGATCTAAGTGAATATCCTTGTCTTTCTTGCAAATTCATGAAGCTTTCTTGAAGAATTGAAGTAAAAGAAGCTAATAATACCATTACATGTGAAGTTGGGTTTGGTTTAGAGTGGAATTGAGAAGAGAAGGAAGAGAGGCGTTTGGTTTCTCAAGGTTCAAGGTAAAAAAATAGTGTTTTTGGTTTGAAGTTAAGATTTTAGATGATTAAGAACTAAAATGTAGCTTTGCATGTGAATGTAGTTTCGACCATGAGCATGAAACCAAGAGGAAGCATTTGGTTTCAAGGAGCTAAGGTAAGAGGAATTGTTGTTTTAGTATCCTAAGTTGAAACTCATGAGAATGGTCACTAAATGTTTGATAATTGTGTTTAATGATGGAAACCGAAAAGGAATTTCTCTTGAAGGCTTACGGGTTTGAATGAGTGGTAATGAAATTCTAAGAATATTTAATTGTATAAGTGGTTTGAGTAGAATATAATTGTGATAACTATTTATCAATTTAATTGCATGAAAAGGGAGCAATGAAAGTAGGAAAGAAGCTTTCGGTTTTGATATTAGGGGTAAAAAAATTTTCAAATTGGAAATTGTAACCAATTAGTTACTAAAGTCCAAGTGTAACAAGTGTGTGTGTATTTAATGTTGTAGATGCCAACTGGTAATAGTGGTGTGGACACTCTTAGCTAAGGGGAGAGTGTTGAAAGCTTGGCAATTAGTTGTGATAATAGTAATTAGCTTGCATGAAGCTTGATTTGTTGAGGAAGGTTTGGTAAGAGACAATGACACAAACGTTGGTATGGAAACTATAATGCTATTGATGCCTATGGTATAACATGTTAATATCGCTATAGCATTAGCATGATAATGCATGAGATTTTCTAGTATTAACATGTTAAGAAACTAGACAACAGTGATAGAAATGGCATAGCATGCTTACGATAATGGACCTTAAAGGCGAGATTGATGTTTGATTAGCCAAGATCCACCTAGAAGTATATAGGTTCATGTGCAAACATCCTTGCCAAATCATTCTAGAAACTTCAAATATGCACAAGGCACCATGACACCAAGAATGACATATTAGCATACTTGACAATGTTTAGAACTTTATACACCATGTGCCATTACCATGTGTTTTTGCATATTGCTTACTGATAAGCTGAAAATCTAAATGAGATGAATTGATTGATGGCTATATGTTATGTAGTGGACAGTCTAAAAGGTTGATACCTTTGCAAATCTTGGACATTGGCTGGGAGAGCTTGCGAATTGTTTAGGTTTGGATTTACTGTAAGTAACCTACAAGTAATTCAATTGCATCTAATGTGTTTGCTATAAACTTATTTGAATATGAAACTGAACTGTTATTGGTGCTATGGCACACTTTGATTGAGGTTGCATTACCAAGCTTTCCATGTTTATATTACTTTAAACTTGTGAAATGGATTTGTAAAGCATTCGATCAAAAGCTTACATGGCCTTCTCTTGTTCCTATAAATGTGCTACATGTTTTAAATGAATTTCAAGAAGGTTTAACTTATTCAGCTCACAGTTTTTAAGTATGAAAATAAGTTGTTTTAGATTTAAATTCTTTTATATATCACCATGTTGTATGCATTGGGATTTAACTTGTTTCCCAAGAATTGGTCACTAAATGAAACCTTTGGAAAGCTGTTTTGCAAATCGATTTGACCAATTACTATTAAGCCCTTGGTAATGAAACCATAGGGGTTGTACTTTGAGATGTTGTAGGTATCTATGACTTACTTTAGAGCACTATTTCTCAAGCATGATCTTGAAAACAATTGCTTATCCCGTATACTACGTTTGGACAGGTTCAGTTTCATCCAATCAATGAACTGAGAAAAATTGGTCTATGCATAGGTAACGTCACTTTTTGGGAGATTGCTCCTATTTTTTACAGTGGATCGTTCTTGTTAATAGTTCTAATAATTAGTACAAACATAATGCCTCATCTTATGTTACAGTACTATGATTGATTAATTAAGTTACGCATACTTTTCTACATGGTTTTGTATGCATGATTGAGATGGTATGAAAACCTTGTATATGCACATGACGATTTATACAGTTGCACACTTGTCTTACTTTTTAAACTATTGTGAAATATTTACATGGTTTAAATTATGAAGGATGCATGATTTATACCAAAAGATTACTTATTGAGTATATCTCACCTCGTTTTTCTCTCCTCCTTCTAGATTGAGATGTAGCACTCTTACCTACCACAGTCTTGGGTTGAAGATTCCCTCCAAGGTTGTTCTGCATTCAGTGGTAAGGTATATGGCTCCTAGATTTACATATGTGGACACAGACTTTGCTTGGCACAGTGTACCTATGTATATGATTTTATATATAGAGAGAGTCTAGGATGTAGCCTGTGCTATTGATGCTTTGATATGTTGGTACTAGATGGATTACCATGCTATGGTTGATGATTTTGATACTGTACATATGTCTTTATCATGACTTGATGATGAGACTAAGGTTGTATGTATGTATGTATGTATGTATGTATGTATGTATGTATGTATGTATGTATGTATGTATGTATGTATGTATATGTTGTGGCTACGAATGTTGATTTTGATGGTATAAATCGAATTTGTTTATAATCTTGTGGCTATGTGCATTGTGAGTTGTGATAAGGTAATGATGCCTTAGTACTGGATGCTTAGATTCTTACAAATATGCAAGAGTAAAGATATTGTTAGATGCTTATGGATTAACTATTAAGGTCATTATAACCTAGCATGCCGTTTGTGTTTGAATGATGCCATGTGGTTAGTTTGCATGATTAGTAGTAACCATGATATGCAAGTGACTATATGACATCTTAAGGAACACTTAATAATTGCGTAGTTAAGATGATTAAGAGCAATAAAAAAAAATTAAGATCTAAGTGATCTTAGAATCGCTTAAACAAACTCATGATAATCATATGGCTTAGTAACCTATGCGGTCACCAACAAACGTATAAGTGAAGAAAAGGAAAATTAAAATTTTGTGGGTAAAATTTAGGCTTCCAAAAGTAGCGACGTGATAGGTTAGTATCAAAGTAGTATTTGTTTGTGTCTGTGAAAGTCGATTGAGTCAATCTTACATCCCAGTACACTATGTCTGTGTCTATTTATAAACTACGACTTCCATTTGAAATAGTACTGAATTGTTGATTTTGTATAGAAAAGTTTCTCATAAGATGAGGAGAGAAAATGGACGAGCAACTCCTAAGAGACAATCACAATCTCCGACTTTGCCTCCTCCTCCACTTCTTTAGCCTCCATGTCCTAATGCTTAAGTGGGTCAATTAGAGCATACAATGATAGAGCTATAGTAGACAGTCTAGGATCTAATTGCACTTTTCACTCAAAAATTTAGAAGTAACCAAAACCCTCCACTAGCTCTAACTCCACCTTTTCCTCCTACACCACAGCCATAGGTTGCCCCACAGTCGCATGCTGCACCATTGCCACCAGTTCCACCACCTCAGATTGGGGGATCAGGTGGATAAGAACATTAATCGGCTTCGCCAGTTTCAGAAGATGAACCCACCTACTTTTAAGGGTGTGAAAGACCCTGACAAGGCAAAAGCATGGATTAAACAGTTAGAGAAGCTGATTAAGTATATGAGTTGCAACTCTACTAAGAGGGTTGCTTTGGCAGTCTTCATGCTCAGAGACAAGGCTGAAGTCTAGTGGGAGTCTCCAAAGAAATTGTTAAGGGACCGTAATCTTGAGATTACTTGGGAAGCATTCTTACAAAGCTTCTTCAAGCAGAATATTCTAGAGCCTACTAGACGAAAGAGATAGGCAGAATTTCTTAAGCTCACTTAGGGCTCAATGACAATTGATGAGTATGAGTCCCAGTTCTCATCCATTTGCTGATATGATCCTTTGACTTCGAAGGATGAGTTGGCTAAGACTATTAAGTTCATCTCTTGACTAAAGCCGAGCATTAGAGGCAAGATAGCCGTATTAGACATTGATAACTATGCTAAGGCATTTTGACAAGCACAGATGGTTCGGCTTACTATGATATTACTCAATAGGAGTTTCGGTTTAGAGGTAAAGGTAAAGGGAATGAGAAGAGATCCGATGACAAAAAGCCCAATAGGGGCAAGCAACATGGCAAAAGATAGAAGATTACGGGATACAGACCACCGGCTGAAGGGCCTAAGATTTGATCAGACTTGTTGTAAATGCTACAATAACCATGGTATGTGACCTTGTTACAAGGATATCGAGCTTGCTTTCATTGTGGTAAAACGAGGCATATGATCCTGGATTGCCTTAACCGTAAGGCTTCAAAGAAGGCACTCGAGTAATTGAGTGGAGATAAGGGAAAGGCTACATATAAAGGTAAGAAACTGATGGCTCAAGGTTGAGTCTTTGCCTTGGACGAAGCATTAGCTTGGGATACTGCATTAGTTATCCAAGGTAAGCTTATTGTTGCTAAATCTGAAGCATATGTGTTGATTGACCTTGATTCAACTCATTTCTTTATTGCTCCATATTTTGTTAGTAAGATTAAAGTAGAGTCGGAAAACCTAAAGCACATATTACATGTTAGCACACCCCTTAAGAAATTCCGAATGACAGATGTTGTGTATAGAGCATGTGATGTGAATGTGGGAGATAGGAACCTTATAACCAACTTAATCTTACTAAATATGTGTGACTTTGATGTAATATTAGGTATGGATTAGTTAGCTAAACATTATGTCAATTAGATTGTTATAAGAACATTGCAGTGTTCTCCTTATCTGAACCTATTGTAATATCTTTTGATAAGCAATAATGAAATGCTAATTTGTATTATGTGATTGAAAAAGTTTGAATTATGTGTTGATTGTGAAAGATTTCTAGAATTTGTGGAAGATACCGAAAGGAATCATCCAGAATTGAAGGATATACAGGTTGTTAGAGAGTTTCCAAATGTGTTCCCTGATAATCTACTGAGTTTGCCTCTAGAGCGAGAGATTGAGTTCACGATTGATTTAGTTCCAATACTTAACCCTATCTCGAACTAATTTGGACCCAAATTAACCCAAACCTAAAAGGACTTGAACTTAAACTTAAGACTCAGAATAAATATTTAAATGTTATAATTAATTATTAAACTATTATATTATGGTAAATATATAATTCTTTTCTAATGTTACAAGTATTACTTTTTTTTAGTCTAGATAAATTTAAATGTTCACTTTTATATTACATTTATTTGCATTTAACCAAAAGAGCTAACATAGAACTATTGAAATGGCTAATCTATCTTTGAGTATAAGAGGTATATTACTTACACTTAATATCTCTAATTATTTTATATATAAAACAAAAAAAACAATTAAAGAGATATATAATAGTGCATTTAGTATCTAGAAAAGATTATTAAATCACTTTATATATCCACAGTTAATAATTGTTATAGATAATAAAAAATAAAAAATATGTAATTAATTTATGAATATTAATAAAAATATTATAAAAAATATTATATAATTATTAAATATTTTAAATATTTCAATCTTTATTTTATTACAAGTCCTATAAAAAGAATCCATTTTCATACCAAACACTACTTAACCAACTTGAACCCAAACCCGATTATTCTTATTTAACTAAAAAAACAATAACTTGAACTCGGTCTGATTTAACTTGGAGTTAATTTGAATTTAAATTCATCTGAATTCAAATCGAGAAAAATTCAAAATGAGCCAATTTTTTTACTCGAACCCAAAATAATCTTAATCGAGAATGATCCAATTTTTTCTCCTTGCTCAAAATGAGTAAAATCCAAAATAGTGAACTTACACGTGGTTCCACCCGTTGATTAGCCACCGTTTGGCGGAGCATACGATGATAAATTAGAGAAAAGAAAACGGAGCGAAGTTTGATTTAGTTAAGCAAATCCAAAGGTGAGCGCAGTTGAAATCGTTGGCGACTGGACAGCGGCGTAGGACGATGGCGGAAGAAAGAGAGGATAGAAAGGCAGCTGGACCTGGAGCGGAACCTGGGTATAGGGAATTCAGAGGAAGAGATGAATTCCCGTCCAACATGGCGCACGGCGTATTAGCTATTGCGTTATGGCTTTGGACTATTCATTTCAACGCTCTCTTGCTTTTTCTCTCCCTTCTCTTCCTGCCTTTTTCCAAATTCCTTGTGTTTGTCCTCTTCTTTTCTCCTGAAAGCTTTTAATTTTTAAGTACTAATTTATTTCTTTATTTTCAATAAAGAATTAAAATGCCCAAATTCATTTCTTTCTTTCTTTCTTACCAGGGTGTTTGGATTTCTTTTGATTTTCGTGTTTCTTCCTATTGATCCTGACAGTAAATTTGGCCGGAGCTTGGGCAGGTACTACTGCACTCTCTTATTATATACAATCGCTAGTAGATGATATGAGTGTGATTAATCGTAAAATTAGTTTTTAATTAATTAATTGGCTATCTTTCTTTCTTTCTTACTTTAACAAATAATAATCGCTATGAACAGGTATATATGTAAGCATCTTTGCAGTTATTTTCCCACCACTCTCTACGTTGAGGACATTCACGCCTTCCATCCTGATCGTGCTTACGGTCTGTTTCCTTCTTTCTTCTTCTTTTATTTATATATTTTTTTGAAGTTTTTACTAGGTTGAAAGCTGCGCTTCACTACAGCCTGTTATTCTCAAATGTTAAAATAGGATGACAAGGTAATATGTATTAATCTTTGGAAATGTTTGTATTTTACATGTTTTCTTCTTTGATTGAAACCAAGAATACTAATACAGTGCAATCGCGTTGTAAGTGACCTTAAAATGACAAATGTGTGTGAGGATGAAAAACCTAACATCTTCTCCTGAAAATACAAAATAAGTTGGGAGTTTGTCTGGCATCAATCACTGTCTGAAAGTGATTTCTAAAAGCAAAAGAAAAAAAGAAAAGCTAATGTACAGAACATACTTGAAACCCCATCGAAGTAAATCTAATCTGTAATGTAAATAAATTCACAATTTGTTTAAAAGATAATTGTAATTAAAGAAACTTTAAAGGCAATTAATTCTTTATTTAGAAAATGAAAGATCCTATCATTCTCCTATAAAATCATGACCGCCAAAATCACAATATCTATATTGTAGAATTTTTTGATTCTACAATCTAGTGGTTCCAAAATAACCAAAATCAATCTTAAAATCATATTTGGACTGGATCTTCGCTTGATTGAAATATAGAACGGTGGGATTAAGTCTAAATAAACAATTCAATTCATAGGTTTTCTTTCCTTTCTTGGTTATAACAAATACTGTTCAATCATTTTCCTTTTAACTTTTTACATCATTTATCTTCATTTCCTTGTAGACTAAATTTAAAACATGTTGTTAGAATGCAATAAGAATCAACATCAGCTCACATTTGAACAACTAAAGTAGTTTATGAATTCCAAAACTTTGTGAAACAATATATGAACAATACTGCAGTTTAGAATGCAGAGAGAGACAAAAAGATATCTACCAAAACATACAAGGAGAGTTACCCAAAGTGTTGCACTGATTGAACTTGACTTTTGATAGGAAACCCAAACCTAATGCATTATAAAATTGCCATTAACTAGAAAAAGTACAAACATCATTTTTGCTGCAAATGCAAGTAGGAACAATTAAGATAGTAGGATGGAGATTTTATCTTCAATGAATGCATGAAAAGTTTATTAAGTACCATGTGTAGAAGACATTAGAATTTAGATTTGTTCATAGACATTTGATTAAAAATTAAAATCACAAGCAATTTAATTCCATACCTGTTTCTTTTACTTTGATTGCATGTTTGTAGAATAAACCATAAAAAAAAAAATTGTATATAGATGTCCTTCCGAAAGCTTCAATGGGTTTAACTTAAAACGCTTAAGAGAAAACATAAGACTATAAGATATCTCATGCCAATCTATGTAGTTTGTAGTGCAAAATATAAATCCCACTAATTCCAAAAGACTTTAAACCTAGAAGAAGCCATAACAATCAAAGTTCATTTAATTTAAGTACATTAGATTTTACATGCCACTTCCAAGTCTAAAAGCCCATTTATGCCAATTCTAGCGTGCTTTAAATTGGAATATTTAATTGGAAAAAAAAAAGAAAAGCATCTAAAGATCTTTGGTTAGTTCATATAACCAAAAAATGAAAGTAGTGAGGCCTACCCTTAAATTTGTCATGTCTAAACCAGTAGTTCTATTTCATTTGCAGTTCAAATGCAGATAGTTAAAAGCAAAGATAAAAGTGAAATGAGTAAATGTGCACCGCCATATGTACGTTATATTAAATAACGCAAAACAGTATAATAGCATCCCAAAAACTCACACCTTTGATCATCTCACATACCTGTCCTCCTTAAATGGGTGGAAAAAGTTGTATAGTTGACATTACAATTTAATAGTCCAATGTCATTGTACACCATTGCTCTCTTACTTTCTCAAGGCCTAAATCTAAATTATAAAAGACAACATGTGAATGTGTAGAATACTCACAATATAATTTATTATTATTTCAAAAATATTAAGTTAACTGAAGCTATGAAGTTAATTATACATAAAGAGATGTTATAGAATATGAAACAATCATCAATTGAAATAGTTACAATCCAAATTCTCACTTTCCATGTTTGACACATTGGCCTTATTATAACAACCTTCAATGATTGCAAATGGAGTGTACAATTTCATACCGCGACCGTATTCCTTTCCCAATCAATGCAAAGACTTTGAAGAGAACCCTTTCAAGTTAAAACAACAACCTTTCTTTTTAAATCTTTTAGAGCAAAACAATCCAATCATGGAGTAATCAACAAAAATTGCCAAGAAAAATGATCCAAATGAAGCTTGATGATTCAAAAAATAGCTAAAACTATTTTTTTTTAAATTAACATAATTACAAATCCCACAATGTAGGAGCCTTGTGTACTGGATTTGCTATTTAAACTCAATTATAGATCAATTAAGCAATGCAAATCACAAATTACAAATTAATTAAGTAATACAAATCACAAAATGATTTTTCAAATATCCAAAATATTGAGGAGTTATATACTTGCAATGATTTATCATCATCATCATTCATCATTAGAGCTTTTATTCCAATACTAGAGTAGGCTACTCGAACCAATATATGAGCTCACGTTAAGTTGTCATCATGAATTCTCTTCCTCCATTCATTCCTATCGAAGGCAATATGTTTCTTCTAACTCTCTTCCACCATATCTTTCCAAATGACTTCCTTCCAAACCTTTTTCAGCCTTTTTTTAGCTTTGATCCTTTTTTCATCGTTCATAATCTCTACTTTCCTAATTGGAGCGTCCACAGGTTTATGTTGTATGTGTTTGAACCAACGTAAATAACTTTCACTCATTGTCTTCGATAGGTACCACTCTAATGTTATTGCAAATTTCCTCAATTTTCATTCAGTCCTTTCTTGTATATATGCACATACACCGCAAGATTTGCATTTTTCTACACACTCTATGTATGCAATGTTTTATCGCCCAACATTCACTATCATAGAGCAATATTGGTTTAACATTGAATTCCTTTATCGCACAACACACTTGTAGGGTTTCTCTTCTTGCTCCATGTTGTGTATTTTATGATGATTACTGCAAGTGTACGGATCGTAGCTAGTAATAAAGTGAAAGTAAAGATCGTTCCCTTGAGGATTGATTGCAGTAAATTGTTTGCTGAATACTAAAATAAAATCACCCTAATTTTATTCAAATTTTAATTTCAAGGATGAATTTTATTTAATTATGCAGAAACTCTAAACTAACATGTCGTGATTTAAATTATACTTATCCTACATTATTGAGTTATTAATTCTAATAAAATGCATCACTCATAAAATAAAATAAAATAAAATAAAATAAAATAAAGAATTAGATAAAATAATAATAAACTAAACATGTGATATGAAAGTAAAGTTTACACAGAACAATTTAACTACCTTATAGCCACGTGATGTAGGCATTGCCATCCATGGTTTGAGGTGTCATTCTTGGCCTCAAAGGGCAGAGCGTGCGGAATGAGTAACATACGAACCAGAAAGCCCACAAGAATAAAACTTCCTGAAACAGAGCAAGCAAAACAATATTAAGACAGAGTAGTAAAAAGAGATATCAAGCAAACTGAGATGTAAGCAGTAAAAAAAAAATCAAACAATAACCCCCTTTTTGCTTGTAGCAGATGCAGTCAACTCCAGCAAAAGTATAGCAAATTTGGTTCAATCCGATCAACTCAGGCAGGATGTGACTTCAATCAATATCACAATACTCAAGTACTAGTGCCAAAAGCACAAGTAAAATTTGAACTAAAAATTTGTAGCCAAAGTAGATTATGGAGAAAAGAAAATTTTATTTAAAACTAAAGAAATAATAAAATTCTTTCTGAACATGAAAAATTATGAAAACTAGAAATTTGAAAAGAAAAATTTTAAAACAAAGCTACTACTTCTATATCCCCTAGTGGGATTGGATCAAAAACTACCTATATCGCAAGGGCATGGGTGGCGACAAGTAATAAAGAGTGAGAAGAGTATCATTCCTACGAGGAGTTGTTAGAGTTGTTTTAGTTAAGTACTAAAATTAGTCTGCTTAGATTTATCCAAACAATTTAAAATGTTCTTAAGCTAGATTAAATATTAAAACAATTAAAAGCAAAACAAAATTAAATGAATGAATAAAATTATATAATCTAAATAAAATTACCTAAAAGATTAACTAAAATTGTATAATCAATTACCTAATTATATTTTTTAAACCCAACAATTGTAAAGGATTACCTAATTAACTAAATTGATAAAGTAGTAATAAACTTATAATAATAAACTAAAATAATAACTAATAAACAAATTCAAATTTTAAACTAATATACTAAGCTAGTATAATATATCTAAACTATAATCAACCTAAACACTTATGATACAGATGCTTAACCACGTTAAAATAATGAAACAAAAACAGGTATTCCACCTAACATCCATGCGTCCGCTGCCTAGCTTATTATACTCCTGGCAAGTATACAGATGCTTAGGTTGATAAGTGCTAGCTCCAACCTGGCAAGCTGCGTACAGTAGCCGCCATAATTAACCAATTTACTTTCATAATTAATTTTATTATTATGTTTCATTATTTTTTTTGCCAATCAATATTTTATTAAACTTGATAATTAAATTTCTAAGTATAGTTTGTTTTAAGATATATAAATCAATTTTCATAGTAAATTATTTAAAGTTATAAGATTGGTTCAATTGGTAAATCACTTAGTAATATGAGTTTGACCAAGGTTCAGATCTTCTCACAAACATATTATCAATACAGGTTACTGTGTGTTACACGTGTTAATTGTGTACTCATGTGACACAATTTATTTGAACATGTTTTTCGTGTCTTACGTGTGTTAAATGTGTACTCATGTGACACGTTTTATTTAAACGTGTCTCTTGTGTCTTACACTTATTTAAGTGTGTTAGACATGTGTAAACATAAATAGTGCTGTGTCAAAATTCGTGTCGACGTGCTTAAACAATAAACACATTTTTTCAAAACCCATACTCAGTATTTTTGTGTCATATTTGTGTTTTGTCACCCATGGCGTATTTAAAATTGCCAAGTCCAGTGACCAGCCATCAATCCAATCACTAAAACACTAGTACTAAATTTGAAAAAGAAATTAAAAAATGGCAGGAAAAATCCTCAAATCGGTTGATTGTGGACGAATCAAGATGAAAATTTAAAAAAAAATGGAAGAAATGTTGAACAGGGAAGAGAACAAAGAAAAAAGACAGAAAGAACTAGAAAGCAATAGAAAATCTGTGTTGATTTCGAGAAAAAGAGAATAGGTTTGCAAATTGTGGTGATTTGGGGAAAAAAGATGATATATAGGGAATGTTTTTCTTCTAATGCTAGAATTTCTTTCTTTCTCATACGCACACTACCTTATTTCCTTTTAACTCTTCTTTCCCATCGCTGTTTTCTCCTCACCTTTATCTTACTTTTTCTCTTTTCAGTTCTTCCAATTAAGAGACAAACCTCAAACCCCATAACCCACCAAACGAAAACAAGGAACAACGGTCAACATTAAAAACCCTAAGGTGTGTTTGGATGAGGGATTGCAATAAGGAAATTCATTTCAATTGAGATATTCAAAAGTCTAAAATCCAATTTTCTTATTTGGCAAAAAAATTTAAGAATTTCAAATTTTAAGAGGAATTTCAAGAGGCATCGCTTGAAAATCCACCTAAAGAAATGATTTTTCAGAATTCTTCTAACTCTACCATTACTTTTTTACAGATAACCCACAATTAAATACAAAACTAAAAAATATATATAAATTTATTTAAATATAATACATATCCTATTTTTTCATATTATTATTAGTATCTATACATTTTTATAAATCTAATGATATCCATATTGCATATTTTATTTTATATTTTTCTTTTTCTTATATTTAATATCATTATTTTTATTTTATAATTATTTTTTGATTTCATCAAATTGTAAGAATTAAAATTTCTTTCTAAAAAATATTTATCTAAATAATACAATTACAAATGCTAATATTTCAAATTGATGAATTTTGAAATGCTTTCTTTTTGACACTTGAAAATTTTAAATTTCTTCATCCAAATGCATTGTTAAGGTTTTTTTAATAAGAAAGGTATAGACTTCATGCAAATTCTGAATTATGCCCCTCCCCATTACATCACTTTTCTCGTTCTCTGCTTATATTTTAGATGTCCTATATAAAGTAGAAAGTATAAGTATAAACATTATCCTCTGCCTTGTGTTTGCCACTTATATCATTTTCATCAGAAACTTTTTGGCCATAGGTGCTCAAGAAAGTGCTTGTTTTATCAATTTCTTCTACTTCTTAGCTTTCTTATAGTTCCCCTTTATATTTTTCTTTTCTGTTAAGCAAAGATGCAAATAATAATAATAATAATAATAATAATAATAATAATAATAATAATAATAATAATAATAATAATAAACAAAAAGGTAAAGCACCAATTCTTGAGCAACTAACAAATCTTAGATTGTTCTGATGCAGTTTTTGGTTATGAGCCACATTCAATTTGGCCAATTGGAGTTGTTACTCTTGCTGAACTTACAGGTTTCTTGCCTCTTCCTAAAATGAAAGTCCTTGCTACCAGTGTTGTAAGACCTTTCGCCCCTAATTCTCGTATCCTACACTTAAAACACGACTCAAATTTCTTTCAGCCGTAACGTGTATGGATGAATGATTAGGTATTCTACACTCCATTTTTGAGGCATATATGGACATGGTTGGGTGTCTCACCAGCAACAAGGAAAACTTTTTATTCCCTATTGGATGCTGGTTATAGCTGTATTATAGTGCCTGGTGGAGTGCAGGAGATATACCACATGGAGCTTGGTTCTGAGGTTTCATTCTTGTGACACTTTATTCTTATTTCTTACTTCGTAGCTAATAAAGGAGGTTTTCAGTCCTTCGTAGATAACTTATTTATCATGGCCAGTTTTCTTCAACACCCAAAACATACAAAAGGGTGTTTTTTTTTCTTCCTTTTTGTTCTTCTTCTTTATTTGTTTATGTGGTAACTTAACAATTCTTGGGTTGCATTACAGGTTGCGTTCCTTGGGGCACGAAGAGGATTTGTTCGCATAGCAATGGAAAAGGGCTGTCCACTGGTCCCAGTTTTCTGCTTTGGTCAGGTATACTTTGCTTTTCTGGTTTCTTTCTCTGACCCCACTTTTGTGCAGCTTCAAAATTCATTAATTTCAGCATTTCTACTGTATAACTCTTCATTTATTTAATGCTTTCTACCCAAAATACCCATTCTAGTCTAAAAGCATGCAACTATCAGATAAGCTTGTGACTATTGCCTGGCCTTGTAGTTTCTTACTTGATTCATCCTTCTAAAAGCTGTCAGTTTCTAAATTTGTTATTGTATAGCTTTTTTTATTTTTATCTTTCTAAAAACTTCTACATTCAACATCACCTGAATCACATTTCCTTGCTTCTTATGTGCTTCAGTCACATGCCTACAAGTGGTGGAAACCAAGTGGGAAGTTGTACCTGCAAATTTCCAGAGCTATCAAGTTCATTCCCATATTCTTTTGGGGAATTCTTGGGTATGCATAATATTATAAGTTCTCTCGTATGCTCAATAGGAACCCTTTTTGTTCTTGTGTTGAATAAAATTTTAGTACATTTTTACGTTTTTAAAGTACTTAATAATATATTTTCAGTTACTCGTGAATCCTTGATGATGATTCTTGTGCAGTCCAAGATGTCAAGAAAATCTTTGGGAAAAACTTATGATAATCCTCAAGAAAATGCAATATTTTGCTGGCAAATTTTATTTACCACCATGTTTAATATATTGAAGTCTTTTTTTTGGTACAAATATATATTCAAGTCTTTGCAAGATGTGAATAGAAAGTGGAAGAAATAGTAAGTGATGATCCTTTGTTTTGATTTGAATGGGTTTTCTTTTGGGTAAGTTTACTAGAATATGACTCCCTTTTCAAGGAAGATAGAGGATCTTCCATTCAATCATAGGCAGGTGGGAGGAGAGGGTAAAACGATGAGAGATGGTTTCCTTCTGTTGTATAACCTAAGCAATGTATTTCCATAAAAAAAAATTAATTAAAAGAAAGTTTTTTGCGGCTTGTATGTCAGTGGTAGTGAAACTTGACAGAAACTGATGGCATCCTAGTCACTCTTCAAACAAATAGAAATGCTGGAAAAGGGGTGAAAAGAAACTACTAATAAATCTTTCTATTTGTATTAATTACAAAACAATCCTTATAAAAATCTAAATCCTGGGAAATGTACAATGTGTTTATCCAGAGCTGTTTGAAATGCATAACCATCAATCTTTTTTGCAGAACTCCTTTACCCTATCAACATCCAATGCATGTGGTGGTGGGTAAACCTATTGAGTTGAAGAAAAATCCACATCCTACTGACGAAGAGGTATTTATACTCCTGTATGGTTTCAAGTAGTGATTTGTGTTATAATGTACCATAGGTAGAATTAACTATTATTTTCGAGTCCTGCATTGGCATAATGAAACTGAAAACTCCTACTTCGTGCAAATGCCTGTTGCTTAATGAGTAATGATGCTAAAAAGCAAGGATTCGGCATGTTAAATGACAATAGAGAACTTGCCAATGAATATTTCAATGACTACTTTCTACATCAAACTAAAATCCACCGAAACTCTTATTCAAGCTGCATAAAGCTCTGGTGTGTACTGGCAGATCTAGTGTGTGTGTTTTTGAGAGAGAGAGGAGACAGATCTAGTTGTTGTGATGTTGCAACTCTTTGTATTTGTGATAATGTTTGCATTAATCAATCGGTTTCTCAGGTTCGTGAAGTACATGGCCAATTTGTTCAAGCACTTCAAGATCTCTTTGAGAGACACAAGGCTCAGGTTGGATATGCTGATCTTCCATTAAAGATTCTATGATATGAACTTGGTTTGGGTTGACAACCTGGATTGCTTTTCAGTGAATCATGTTTGTTTATGTGGCGTTGACACCTTAATGTCTTTATCAACATGTGATTTGAGGTATTCCTAGCAGAGAACAGAGTTAAAGAAGGATTTTATCAACCTAGCTATTAATGAATATCCTGAACTGATTTCATTAATGCAGCTGCCCCTTGGGTGATAAATTTGTTGGATAAACGAACAATGAATAAATTGCATATTGTGATGGAAGGAAAGCAAGGGCGGTAGGCAAAGAAAGGCACAATAGACGTTTACAGCTTGGAGCTCAATAATTTTGGATGTCACTTAAGCTTGAAAAGAAGCCTAACCTTCCTAGAGTTCGCAGAAATCCAAATTTATTACATGAAAAAATTGTATTATAGTTATATAATTTGTTTTAAAAAATAAAATTAGTAAATAAGCAGATAGTAATTTTATAAATAAAACTTCTATATTGTTGAAAAATATTTACAGTTTATTTTTAATAAAATTAATCAATGTTGAATTTTTAACTTTTTTTATAAAATGAAACTAAAATAAAACACATTAAATACGAATCTCAAATAATTTTTTAATTCCATCTTTTATTATATTCACAATAATAAATACTAATAAATGTTATCATTAATTGATTCTAAATTTTGTTCTCTGCAGCCTCATTACTGAACACAATCACACATAAAAAAACTTAAAAAACCAAATTTACTCTGATATAACTACAACAACCTTTTATTTATTTTTTTATTCAACCTTCTAGACAAAAACACTTTCTCAAGACATCCAACAACCAAAAACACTTTCCTTCACCTACTCAATTTCTTCCCAACCAGATTTCAATCTCTTCTCATCCACAACAGTTTCTTCAACAAATCTGGAGATAGATACCGATTTATGATTTTGGTTTGTTTTTCCTTTCAAAATTTTGTTTTAATAGTACAAAAATAAATAAATAAAGGAAACCGAAAGGAGATTTGTTTTAAGAAAATCTTCATTCGAATATTTCTCACAAAAGCAACAACCTTGCAAAAGCAAATTTTAACGAGGTCATAACCTCAAGAAGCAGGCCTCCAGAGGCTAGACCGTTAGGCTGTGTTTATGCATTGCACGTAAAGTAATTGCAGCAGAAAATGATTGTTAGGAAAGTGATTGTTGAAAAAATAATTATTGAAAAAGTAATATTGCAATATATGATATGCAGTGTAAGATTCTGTTTAAATTGTAAAGAAAGTAACATTGCAATGTTTAGTAAACACTCTGGTAATGTAGTGGCAAATTTAAAAATATTTTTAAGTATAGAAACAAATTCGATACAATAGAATTAATTAAAAATATAATTATCATATGAAAATGTAAATAATATAAAGTTATAATTATTGATATTACTCATCATTTGTAATACCAAATTTATATATTATTATTAATATAAAATTTAATTATTATACTAAAACGTAAATAATAACAAAAATACACCAAACCATATATATTTATTGATGACTTAAACAAAATCAAACACAATTTTAGAAAGACCCAGGACCATCATTTTAAAGCCAATAATATTATAGTTTCTCAATAGGTAATGTTCGTCGTTTCAATAGTCTAAAAAATATTCAATGAAAGCATAAATTTCTTTTTTGAGAGGGCTACAATAATTAAAAAAAATTAATATATCTAATCAAATAATAAAAAAAAATTATAATGTTGATATTATAGCACAAAAAACTAACAACAAAAACCTAATTGTAATATATAAAATATTAAATATATTTTTTAATCATTTTATTTTTATAAAATTTTGTGTTGAATTAAAAGTTTATAATTAATTTTATACTAAAATAATCCTAAATATACAAAAAAATAAAAATAAAATTTAATGAAAAAAATAATTCACCTTGGTATAGCTAGGTCTAATTCTAGTGAAAGTAATTTTGGGTGAGGGAGAGGGTTTTGTTTTGGGGAAGGGTAATTTTGGTTAAAAATATTGCTTCGCAGATGCAAAGCAACTTCCCATCCAATTTTGGCTACAATTGCTTTGCAGCCTATGGGTGCAGAGTGATTACAGCCGCAATCTCACTTTGTAGCCTTTAAAAACTTACCAAATGCTACAAAGACTTGCGTCTAGAGATGGCAAATGGGCGGATCGGATTGAGTTTGGGTTGGGTCATTTTGGATCGGATCATTTTGGGTTAAGGAAAAATTGGGTCATTTCGGGTTCGAATAAGGTCGGGTTTGGATCAATTTGAATTCGGATCAATTTGGATTCGGATTAATTCGGGTTCGGATTAGATCGGATTTGGGTTGTTGACTTTTTTAGTCAATTCAGGTTGGTCGGATTTGGATTCGAGTCGGTCGGATTTGGATTCTGGTCGATTGTACATGTTTATTAGGTTAAGCCTTGGTCATCTCGATGTGATTTATCTGATATAAAAATTAATTGAAACCATATTTCTAAGAACTACAAAACTCATGAAAATAAAATTTTCTTCTTACATGACATATATTACAATTGGGATTGAAATAATCAAAATATTTAATAATCTGTATGATAGTTTTCTTTATAATATATTTACTAATATTCTTAAATTAATTATATATTTTCATTTTATTTTTATTATCTATAATAATTACTAACTTTATGAATCAAAGTGATTTAATAATCCCTACTAAATATCATAAAACAAAACTATATATCTCTTTAATTTATCTTGATTTTTATAGAATAATTGGAGACATTAAGTATAGGTGATATAGCTTCTGTACTCTATTATAAATTAGCCATTAAATAATTATACATTAGGTTCAAATGAATGCAATATAAAAGTGAATATTTAAGTTTAACTAGATTAAAAAATATATATCACTCATATTATTGAAAAAAATTATATTTTTACTATATTAAAATACTTTGATAATTAATTTTAACATTTAAATATTTATTAATAATATTAAATTTAAGTTTGAATCTTTTCAGGTTTAGATAAATTTAGATTCAGATCGATTGGATGTAAGCAATTAAATTGCAATGCAAAGAAGTCACTTGCAGCATACCAAATGCGACCCAAAGGGTTGCCTCAGTCACGTAACAGAAATTTGTGTCAGTAGGTCAAAACTTAAATATTATCAATTACACAATATTTTATTACTTAATAAGACATTAACAAAATTAAATATAGTAAAAAAAGTCCCATAATAAAAAATAACTTTTAAATGAATAAATAAATAAATAAGTGCAACATAATTGACATGGCTCCTACATTGAAAAGTTTGAGAAAAGGTCATATGTATCCAGTTTTCTCTCTGCATTAATAGGTTGTTTTTGCTTGAAGCTATGAACTTTATGTCACAAAAATGCAACTTTTCCCGTTTCACTAAGTTTCCTTTCTATTTATAATAGAAATTTATGTCAATGGTCACATTAGTGGTGCTACATAACTTTTTTCTTCATTTTTCTCTAATGCCAATAAAAATATTATAAATAATGCAAGTAGATTGATGATGTTATATATATATATATATATATATATATATATGTATATGTATATGTATATATAATGTAATGAGGTGAAATTTTTATCTTATGATTGGTTACAAAGAAAATAGTAAATGCTAAGTAAGTGTAAAACCTTTAGAAAAAATAACTCCTCTTTCATCTACTGAGAGCATCAAATTAACACAACTTGGTGGTTCTTGAAGTCTTTCATACTCCACATCTAACACGTAGGCTAAATTACATTTAAATTATTAAATAACTAATTACGTATAAAATAACTATCACACCTAGCATAACAAACCAATCATATATAAATTTCATCAAACTTATGTATAATATGTATTATAGAGATAATTAATGAGAAAAACAATAGTTGGAAAGTGTAATTAACATTCAAGTGAAGAGATAATTTTAATAAAAAAATAAGTAACAAATCAAAATGAAAACAAGACTAAAAACATATTAATAAAAAATCAATAGAATTACATATTAATTTTTTTTTTCAATCTCACGAGTTAAATTGTTTTTTTAAGTGAAAGAAAATTATTAAAATTTTCAAATTAAATGAATCTAAAAGTGAAGATAAAATTTATTTTTTACCCATTTGTTAATTAATTTTAACAAATTTTAATGGTGTCATTATAAAAAAACATTAGTGTTTTATACTAAATGCACATAAATTACGTAGTTTTCAAAAGTTTATTGAAATTAATTGATCCCAATACTAGGTGGCTATGCCATTACGTAGCCTAGGCCCCTATAGGATTGACCATTAAAGATAATCTATGTCCTTAATGGTCTAAGTCTAGGGCCCTTATTAGCCTTAGACTTAGGGCTTAAGGCCTTAAAACCAATCATATAATGTTTTTATTAAAAATAGTTTGATGATGGTATTTGGTTAGAGTTTGTATACGATGCACTGACAATGTATAGTTTCTATACACTGTCAATGCATTAAAGGTTGACACCTCATCAATAGGTCCTTATGAGCAAATTAAAAAAATTATTTATATTTGCATATAAGGGCCTATTGATGAGGTGTCAATCTTTAATGCATTGACAGTGTATAGAAATTATACACTGTCAGTGCATCATATATAAATATATTTGGTTATAGGTTGGTATGTACATAAAGAATTGAATCAATATGTGATACTATCAATTCTTTCTCTAATTCATCTCAAAAATAATTAACTGTAATTTAGGGTTCTTAAGGCCTTAAAACTAATCATAGAATTTTTTTATTAAAAGTAGTTTGATGATGGTGTTTGGTTATAGGTATGGTATGTACATAAAGAATTGAATCAATATGTGATACTAACAATTCTTTCTCTAATTCATCTTAGAAACAATTAACTGTCTTTAAGAGGAGGCAGCTAACTACTTTTGAGAGGAGGTCACTGAATACCTTTGAGAAGACGTGACAAGTCAATTCGTAGGTAGCAATTGACAATCATTGATAGTTTGTGAACGGAAATGTGCTGCGACATGATAATGAGGAATCTAAGCTTTGTCTTGAAGGTATGATTGATACCTTTATTTTTAGGAGATTAAAGCACACATTGCTACTACTATATGGGAGGGTTAATTAATTTGTACATTCATGTTATTACCATATTTTTGCGAAGTTAACATGCTTGATTTATGATATTTGTTGACAATTGTCTAATTATGTTTTCTATTAATATAATAGCGAAACTTGTTGAAGGTCATCAATCATGTGTAGAAAACTGGCTTGATGGCCTTTAGACAATGGTTGGTCTCGCATCTAAGCCATTGTAGTGCAATCAGGCTTAACATTATTGGTAGAGAATAGTTATTGCACTTGTCATATCACCATCATCTTGGCAATTTATGAGAGGTGGTAACTGAAGACCAACACCTTCATATGTCGTTTAAGGAGATGACATTATGTTAGATGACGTGGTTGCACTTGTTGGTACACAAGTGGTAGGTCGAATGATATATATTCGATAGCTAATGCTTGAGGCTATGACTATTATGCCAATACGTTTGCTAGGCATCACCTTGTTCGAGGCAGTTCAGGAGACGAGTTCCAGTCGGAGAGCATATATGCAGATGTAGTGGCTAAGAAATCAGTTTAAGGACATGACTGACTCAAATTCTAATGGTGCCATATAGTACGCTACTATAGGAGTGTGATTGACTCAGAAATCAATTTATTACATTTATTGGGCCACGTGTTTTTTGTGGATAAGCGTATGACCCGAGTACCTATATCGTACTTAGCCTTTCAAGATGACCCTACTATTATAAAGGGATACACTTGAGGTGTAGGTGGCTTGGCATTTATTTACAAACAGCTCGGTTTTACAAGCAAGTCAATCGTGCACCGGACGGCTAGTTATATTACTTGTTTAGGTATTTAAATCTCCTTAGTAATATAATATTTTAGTATTTTTTTTATCGTTTATATATTACTAGTATGATTAATTTTTTATTTCACGTAGGTGTTGATTTATGAGCATTTTTCATACAATAATGGTTTGCTTCATGCTCGATGATGGAAAATGTGCTAGCTACCTTGATATGCTACAAGCATTGTGGGATCATATAGAGTAAGAACCCTATATTCTGGTACTACTGTACATGTAAAGATACTCACCACTATTCAATTCCGATGTTTTTCTCATGTATGACCTGATATAGTAAGGTGAGCCCTACAGGTTCTACAATGCCTAGATGAACGTGAGACTGGATAGATATTATTCGGAGAGTCCAATAAGTCTATGGTAAGAATCCGGAACCTAAAATCCTTCATTTAGATTGTTTTTGGGAAGTGTGCCAACAATTTAAGAAATAACAATTAAAGACATAGCCCGGATGAATTTTTGTTAATAACGGTCAAACTAAATGGAATTTTGATCTACTGATTGAAGTATGATATTCTACATGAAAATAAGTTCTAGGCTATGTCAACAGATAGATTGAATCCTGTGTAAAATCAAAAATTTACGCGATTGGCCTGATAAGGGTATTTTCATAATTTCACCCTTACAGTTAGTCAAACCTTAATAAAACCACATTTATTCATTAAAATATGTCTAATAATAATATTTGGTGATGAAATATGAATTTTTTGAGTTACATATGATAGTTAGAAAAATTATGGAAGTTTAAAGGGCAATTTTGTCCAAAATCTTTATAACCAAGGCCATTTTGGTCATTTTGCCCTTAAATGAAGTTTCTATTACTACAAGCTGCAACCAGCCACTCACCTCTCTTCTTCAACCTCCCTCTTGCCAACCTCCATTAACAAAGCTTGAGAAAAATAAAAATCCAACAAAATCACCATCCAAATCACCTTATTTCAACAAAATTCCTTCTACAAAATTATTCTATTCTTCATCCTCTACACACCTGTACCCATAGACCATTGTAAAGTGGACAAAATCAAGAGGAAATATTCCCCCCTAAGTTTTGGCCAAGGTATGTCAAAGTTATGCTTATATTTTCTTTGAATTCTAATGGTAGAAAATGATGAAACTAAGAGTGCTAAGCTTGATTTTGGCCTTGGTTTTGATTGAATCTCATTCATTCCCCACCCTAGGGTTTCGGCCATGATGAAGAACTTGAGAATTCTTGTGTTTTGATCCATAAAAATGGTGTAGGAAGAATGGAAACTAATGGATAAACATGAAATGAGTGATAAATTGTTGGAAAATTTAGAGATTTCCCTTAGGGTGATTTCGGCCATGGCAAAGGGAGGATGTTTTTGTGCTCAATTTGATGAAATTAGGGTGCCACGAGACTATAGAAATTGAGAGGAGACTGTTGGCTAAGTCAGAATTAAATCGGAGTTGTGTAGGCGAAGTTGTGTTTTATTACCAGTAAAATTTAGACTGGTTTAATATTTTCTACTAACAATGTGGTAGAATTAAATGAAGGAAAATTTATTAAAAATTTAATTATGGTGAATAATGGTGGTTGGTATAATGTTTGCAGCGCGGGAGTAAAGGAATATTGAGTGGTGCTATCGACGAGTCGATAGGAAAATGACAGGTAAGGGATGAGTGTGTGAGCTATAAGGATACTGTGAATGCATGGTTTAGCTTGAAATGATGTTATAGAATGATTTGGAAATCAAATGCTTTGGAATTGGTGAAATTATGGATACTGGTTGGTGTATAAACTGTATTTTCCGTGCAAGAAAGCTAGGTTAGAAAACAACCGTTACTTTGCCGAAAATTATAGGAATTCTAAGAAGTTATCTCTAATATTTTTAAAGGATAGAAATAAGTAGAATTCTAAGTGATTTCCATGGTATTTATTAAAATTGCATAATTTTATTATTTACGGAAAAACAATATTTAAATATTCATGTTAATGAATTTTAATTATGTGAAGGTGAATATTTTATGAAAAGCATTTTTAGGAAAGCATGTTAATGAAAAGTGATAACTCTATGAAAATAGAGTTATTTTAGTATTTTATTGATTAAGAATTATTTAATTCCCCCATTATTTTATTAATTATTCCCCTAATTTTATTAAATTTCTCAAAACTTCTAGATGAATTTTAGTTTTTTCAGTAGAAAATAGACTGAAAATGGGCAAGAAAGGAGATTGGACCACTACAAGACAAGGGTGCATGACTTTTCATTTTCTCTCTCATCTTTTGACATCTAGCATGCCACATGTCATCATCCTACAGACACATGCCAACACATGGAGGATACATGCCTTTGCCACCTTGCATGCTTATGTGGACTAGAGGACAAAAAAGAAGGTGCTAGAAGGGATGAGATGTCCATAGCTGATGTGAGCACTTAAATACATGGAAATATCCACTTTGAAGAGCCAAGGACATGAAGACAAGTGGCAATTAATGCCAACTCATCTAAGATAAGAAATTACCATTGTATCCCTAGGTTAAGTGACTATATAAGCAACTTTATGAGACCTAACCTAGGGTGGGCTGCCTAGGGTTTAGTTTTATTGTTTTTCCAGCAAATTGTTTTATGTCTTTACAAGTTTAGAGCAGCCACCATTTTTATTCTTTGAAGTTCTTTACATTTTTGCAAGTTAAATACAAGTTTTCAAGATGTTTTCCTTTACTCTTTAGTACATTCTTGCACTCTTTACTTAAGCTTTTTGTTTCTTTAAATTTCTAGCAACTTTAATCATCTTCTACTCTTTCTTTTTCTCTTATTTGGTTCATGATTGAACCCCATGATCATTAGAGCTTGAGAGGTTGAAAAATCACCTCCTTAGCTCTTGTGAGGGTTCTTGGTCTATAGTTTCTTTTTGCAATTTTTATTTTATACTTTTAAGCTTCTAAACAAATTTTTAGTATTTTATTTCTACTATATTAGGGGTCTAGATTATTGGGTTAAAACAGTTTTTAAAAATCTTTTAAAACAAAAATACAAAAAAATGTTTAAAGTAGGGTATGTAGGGAGTTAGAGTCATTTTGGGCTAGTCTAGAGTAGGTATTTTAATTTCCTGTTTTCAAGCTTTAAAATGATTTTTTTAGCATTTTTATTCTACTGTTTTGGGGGTCTAATCTAATGTGTTAAAATAGTTTTTGAATACCTTTTTAAACAAAAATATGAAAAACGATCAAAGTAGGTTAGGTTAGCTTAGGTGTTACTTAGTGCTAGTGTGCATTTTTGGCTTTCAGTTTTTGTTGGCAGCAGTTTTGGTTGTTTTTAGGGGTCTTGTAGGTTCTGATTTTATGCCTTATTAGCTTCATTTAAGGTGCTCATTGGTTAGTCTTAGGTTCATGCATTTAAAGTAGACGTTACTAAGTGTTTGGAAAAGGTTTTAGGCTAGAACTTAAGGTTGCATGTGATTTTCTCTTTGCCGTCCTGTTTTGGCGTGAATTGTAGAGTCCCTTAGGTTCTATTTATTGGTTGATTTCAAGTGTCATTTAGGATTCTCAGGTCATCTTAGGATCATACTTTTAATAGGTAAATTTTAGGAATTAATTAACTTAGCATTCATGGCATTTAAGATAACATTTTCTCATTTGCATTTCTATTTAGGCGTCTTCTTTAAGGTCTATTCAGGCAGCATTTAGCTGCTGTTTTGAGTTGTTTAAAGAGTCATTTACGTGGTCTTCAAGTCATATTAAGGTTAGGTATTAATTAGGTAATTTTTAAGATTTGATTAAGTTAGCATTCATGACATTTTGGCTATTATTTTCTAATTGTTGAGTAAGATAGGCGTTACTTGTAGGGTGGAGTATAAATTCTGTTTTGGTTAGTTATTAAGTGTATTTCATAGCTTTTAAGTCATATTTATGTCATTCAATTAGGGGTTATATGTTGGGAGTTGTTTAATTAAATGTTCTTAGCATGTTAATTGCATTTTAGGCATCATTTAGCATTAAAAACAAATTCTGTCCAGGTTTTATATTCACATTAATTCTATGCATTTAGGTATTGTGTTAGGTACAGGTACATTTTAGGTGTCTTAGGCTAATATTCATATAGTTCTTTGATTAGGTAAAGTTTGGCTTAATTTCAAGTTCATTTACTTAGGCATTTTCATACATTAGTTTAGGAACTTCATGCATTAATTCATTTTTCTTTCAATTGCATTAATTTTGATTTAATTTTTTTTAACATGTTCATGCATTTTTATTTTCATTTTAGGATTTTCATGCATATTTTCATTATTTGCATTTTAGACCCAGATAGTTAGGAAATTACATTTTTACCCTTCCATTTTACTAATTTGCATTTTTGTTCCTTTTCTTTTGCAGTTATTTTATTTTCATAATTTCTACTGTAAGTATTTCTTATTTGCTTTTTTTAATTTCAATTACTTTTATTTTATTTTATTTTGCTTTGTTAGCCTTTGTAGATCACACTAAACTAAATTCATAATTTGCTAAGATATACCATAGGTAATAGTATCCGGTACTTAGCTAAGCTTCACAACATCAGTCTCTGTGGGACGATATTTCTGGACTCACCTCTATATTACTTGAAGACCACGTGCACTTGCGTGTAGATACCTTTTAGGGTCGACAAAAAGCATATGCTTATTATTGTTCTACAGATAAATAGAACATTTTTAGGAAAGACTACTGAAGTGTGAATATTTTATGAATTTTTATTCATAAATTGAATATATTTTCAATATATTTATTTATGGACTGATTGAAAATATTATCAATGAAATTGATTTCATAAATAGTGTTTCTACTTAATATACACTATTTTGAGACTGTTAGGCCCTGTATCATGCTCATGGTCACGTGTTACTGTTACTATACTGTTGCTGATAGATACTGATCCTATCATCGGCGTCCCAATTGTCACCTGATCAGTGTACACTATGGACGCTATAGACTATGGCTATATGTCTCACGTGTTTACTGTTATCCCTTTTCGGGATATTATTATAGCATGGTATACATTGGGTGTTGTCTGGTCTCCATTATACTGTTACTGGTTATTGTACTGTTTTACTGAACTGTTTGCTGGTACTGAATTTTTACTGATATTGAGCTGTTTACATAATGTTTACTAAATTGCTTCTAGTATTGTGTTTATCAATATTGAATTGGTTATTATCACTGAAAGAAAATGTTTACTAAAATGTATCCAAAAAATGATTTATAACTGTTTATTTATGAAAATATTTGCTATATGATTTAATAGCATTTTTATATTGTTTTGATATAAAATTCAATTGATTACTCCTTATAGTCGCTTCTAGGGGCTGAGACACGACATGTATTCTAAAATACCTCCCATACTCCATCTCGTTTCCTAACCGATTATAGTATCCATCTTGATTTGTACCTTAATGCATTATTAGGAACTAAATGTTTTAAGCATATAAATTTCATGGTGTCAGTCTTTACATACGATTCTCTTACTGAGCATGTTAGCTCACCTCTTATTTTTCCACTCCACAGGTTACTTGTAATGATCATTTACATACCGTTCCATGGATTTCGACTACGCTATCATTCCCCGAGGTAGCTTTGAGTGGATATTGGAGGTATATTTTATTTTCTTTTATATGTTTGACTTATTATGTACATACAAGGGATGTAGAACACGTATAAAATATTGTAAATAATATTTTGCTGTAAATATTTATATCAGTTATTGATATGATTTTAGTTAAATAGTCTTTACTATTTAAAATGAGTGTGATAAAAACATTGCAGACAGCTTAACCATCTTACTGTGTGTGTGAAAGTGGTTAAATACAGTGTATTATGGATCATGACAGTTTAACTGGTATTAGAGTAAGGTTGGTCTGATGTTTGTCAGTGTCCTTATATCGGAATAGGAATGCATCCTCTGTAGTATTGTATAGTCTAAATATATAAATGATTTAATTGACTGAAAATTGATTTGAATGTCTGTGTTGTGCAAAAATGAGTGGACGTTGGAGTACATGTTGAGGTAAAGGTCGCGGTAGGGTGGAGCCATTTTTGGAGCTAGTAGCGGAACCCACCCTAGAACCTACACTCCCTTTGCAGCTCGAGAGTCCTAATATGAGAATCACTAGGGTGGAATGGATGTTAGCAAACTTTATTGCTATGTATAATGTTGATTGAGCTGCTGATCAAGCTGACAGAGAGAGCAACAGCAGCTCCAGTAACACCACCCCCACCTCAGCCAGCATAGGCACTAGCACCTCCCGAGCCACAACCAACTCCGTAGCTTACACCCTAGTAGCTACCAGTTTAGCAACCGCGGCATGTCGAGTCCTATTGTGACTTAAGTTTAGTGCGTCAGTTTAAGAAGTCGGATCTTCTGAAGTTTAAAGGGGATAAGAATCTATTGGTGGCAGAGTAGTGGGTAAACGCGACAGAGAAATTGTTTAAGTATATGTGGTGCTCGGAGACTGAGAAAGTGGGCTTAGTAGTGTTTCAATTGACTGATGATGCAGAGCATTGGTGGAAGTTGACACAAACTATATTGTTGGCCTAGAATCCAGAGGTGACATGGACGATATTTTTGGAGGCTTTCCACAAACAGTATATTCCTTGGAAGGCGCAAAAGAAGTTGCAGCGGGAATTTTTAGAATTGGTTCAGGGAGTATGACTGTAGACCAATATGAGTCCAGATTCACCACACTCAGTCGGTTTGATCCTTAGACCTAGATGAGTGAGGAGCATAAGATAGACAGATTCATGGCGGGTTTAAGGCACTTGATCAGACACCGATTAGTCTCGTTCGATGTTTGAACCTATGATGAGGCTGTTCGACGGGCTTAGTTATATAAGCGGGACTACGAGCAGTTCTATACCGATTCTGGGTCTAAGGCTAAAGGTAAAGGGAAGGAGAAGGCAAAGAAGGGCTCTGAGGACAAATATGGTAGATGGTAGCCTAAGAAGCCCAAGACATCAGGTATTCAGATTTTAGAGGGTAGATCAATTAGATCTGTTGCTACTGCCCCTACTACTAGCCCTAGTCCTACTCAGAGGGGTACCGCCGCCAGGTGTACACTATGTGGGAGGTCGCAAAATATTCGACTTGGTTATATGCTCTTTAGAGCTTGCTTCAGATGTGGTCAGATGGGGCACTTAGTTAGACTGCTCGATGTTGAGAGAGGCAGCTACATTTATAGCTCCAGCCATTGCTCCACCTCCAGTAGCCCCGATATAGACTGAGTCAGAGAAGGCGACACCTTCACAGCCTAGATGTGCTACAGCAGTAGAGAAGGGCAAGAAAGCCATGACACATGGTTGGGTGTTCGAGCTAGATTAGGAGGCTGCTGATGCTTCACCGATGTGATTAAGGGTAGGATTTATATTTTTGATATATCAGTACTTGCTTTATTTGATCCTGGTTCTACGCATTCATTTGTATCGCCTGTATGTGCTAGTAAGATACCAGTAGAACCTGAGCCTTTAGGGTACACTTTGCAGATTAATACACCTTTCAAAAAATCACAAGTAACTGATGTTATGCATAGAAATTGTAAGGAATTAGTAGGAGAGAAGGAAACGACAACTAACTTAATTTTGCTAAATATGTATGATTTTGATGTAATCCTAGGAATGGATTGGTTAGCTACGAATTATGTGAGTTTAGACTATTATACTAAGTTTATCACCTTCTCTCATCTTGAAAGATATACTATAAAATTATTAGATAAGTAATAAAAGTGAAACACTGTTACTAAATTGTTTAAGTGTATCTGTGATGTGATTGAAGGTTACATCACATATGTGGAGGATGTAGAAAAGAAACGTCCAGAGCTGTCAGAGATTCCTATGCTCAGGGATTTTCCAAACATATTTCTAGATGATTTGCTAGGGTTACCACCGAATTGGGAGATTGAGTTCACCATCAACTTGGTACCCGGTACGGAGCCCATATCCCTCTTATTGGATGGAATTGGTGGAGTTGGAGGAGCTTAAAAAGCAGCTCCCGAAATTACTGGATAAAGGCTTTATTTGCTCCAGTGTGTTTCTGTGGGGTATTCCAGTATTATTCGTCCAGAAGAATGATGGTAACTTGAGGTTGTGTATAGATTACAGGTTGCTTAAGAGGGCTACCATCAAGAATAAGTATCCTTTGCCTAGAATTGATGATTTGTTTGATCAGCTAAGGGGTGCACAGGTGTTCTCGAAGATTGATCTCTGATCAAGGTATCATCAGTTGAAGATCCAGGAGACTAATGTCCCTAAGACTACATTCAGGACTCGGTATGGTCACTACGAGTTCCTTGTGATGCCTTTTGGATTGACGAATGCCCATGCAGCATTTATGAGTTTGATGAATGAAGTGTTTAAGCCATCCCTGGATCAGTTTGTGATAGTGTTCATTTATGAAATTCTTGTATATTCCCAGTCAGTAGAGGAGCACGAGCAACACCTTTACATAGTCTTGTAGACCCTTAGAGACCAGAAGCTATATGCTAAGTTCAGTAAGTGTGAGTTCTGGCTAGATCATTTTACATTTCTAGGACATGTTGTATCTAAGGATAGGTTGTTTGTGGATTCGTCTAAGATAGAAGCCATAGTATAATGGAAGAGGCCTAAGACAGTGACAGAGATTCAGAGTTTCCTGGGTCTAGCCAAATACTACTATCGATTTGTGTAACGACCCGTTACCACATTTTTCACCTTATTTTACGCAACTTATCCGGTTGGGCTGTCTGTGATACTTCACTTTCCACTTAATGTTAAACAATTTCATAAAATAATTAATATTATATGCATCCCCTATCTTAATCTATAAGTAAGTAGTACTGTACACATGTCTAAATACAGAAAATAGTTGATCATACCTCATAAATCTTAGTCGGTAGTCGTAATCCACAAATGTCGGATCTCACAATCATCAAAACCTGAAATGTTAATAGTGGGGAGTGAGCAAACCACGGCTCAGTAAGAGAGTTATATGTCACACTTGATATTCAGCTATCTATATGCTGAAAATATATTTTTTTTATTCATTTTCTTTAAAATCTTCCTAACTGGCTCTAGGCTTACATGTAGGAAGGATACTACAGTTGGCTAGGGATCCAGATAGAATAAGGTAGGTATTTTAGAATACCATACTTGTTTCGGAACCTAGAAGCAACTGTAGAGAATATTAATTTCGTTGTTTTCAAAACGATGTAATTTTCGTTTTTCCACAGAGTAAACCACTTATTTCTTTTCACTTCAGCATACTTTAAAACACGTGGCAGTTCAGTAATAAAAACAGTGGTTTACTTCTCTTCTCTTCAGTACAGTAAAAACAGTACAGTTAATTGATTTGTAAATATCCAATCATTGGATAATTACTTCTTCGATTATCTCTATCTTAGAAATAATTCTTATGTTATTCTTTTAGAATAAACATTTATTTCTCTTTTCAAATCAGTAACTGTATCATACTAAAGCCCCATAAGAAATGCATTTAAAATAGTCATAGTATCAATATATGTAGAAAACAAATGCCATAATAATGCATTTCATACTTTAAATCATTGTATGAATTCTTTAATACATATATAAAAAATTCATACTTGTTTCAAACATGCATCATACTTTAGAAACTTAACATCATAATTAATAAAACTTATCATACAGTTCATGGAGACTAGGCAGAATCATATAGCTAGTATGCGGGTCATGACACTTACTTCATCCTCCAAAGAGGGAACAGAACATCATCCTCCGAAGAGGGAACAGAATACCTATGGCCAGGGTATGGGCTGTAGACCTGATCAGGGTCGTACAGCGCACATGCACCACGAAGGACCAACATACCCACAATGGATGAAAACATGCACAATGTGGGCGAGAACATGCACGACGTGGGCTAAACATATGCCACAAGGGATGAAAACATGCACGATGTGGCAAGCATGACAAGCAATAACATAAACTATAGGAAGGCCTTAGTCTCAAATCTTACTTACTTATTTAACTTCTTAAATTATACATTTGGTACAAAATAGTAAGGACTGGGCGTGCCTGGGTCTAAGTTAGCCAGGGGTTTGCCACTCCGATCACTGTTTCGAAAAACATACTTATTTACTTTCATACATAAAAAGCTTATTGAAAAATATGCATAGAAATCATAAGGTTCGTTTAGCTAATTATCAAAAGACTATGGGAATTAATTTCGGAACGAAATTCATGCTTCAAACATTTCTTTATAAATTGCGATGAAGACAGTTTGCAAAATCATCACTGAAAATATAGAAGGGCAAAACTGTCCTTTTTCCACCATAAAACACATATGTATGCTTTTCCGTGCATTTAATCGAAACATGGTTTTATAATTATCGGAATTCAAATAGATTATTTTTATAATTTATGAAAATCAAATATTTATTTTCTAACTTTAAATTCCCATCACCATGTTTTCTTCTAAAAACACGTGTAGAGACCTCTAGTCTCGAAAACATAGTTGTTCATCATTTCTTAACCTTTATGGAATTTTCATAATTAATTATTTCCATAATTAAAACTATAAAGATTTTATATGAAATCTAGTGAATATTTAAGAATATTTATAAAAATATTCACTTCAGTCTCTTTTTCATTTTCTTCTTGTTTCACGTGAAATATCACCTACAGGATGAAATTTCGGTGATTTCCTTTTTTACCATTCACGAAAACATGAATATTTTAAAAATCAATTATCATTATATTCATGTTTTATGAAATTTACTTAATTTCTCGATTTTCGTACATAAAAATCGTTTCACGTGAAATCAAATCATTTATTATGATTTTCGGTGATTTTCGGTAAATTTTAGTAATTATTCGATAATTTTTCGACAGTATAACGGCTGTCGATTTGGCTAGCCTCCTGCACGAAAAATACAGTTTATGTTTCTCAACTGGTATTTCACCACAATTTGAAACCGATAAATCAACACAAATTTCAAAACTAATCATTGTCAATTGCATTTATAAATTAAATGCATAATTTAAAACATGTGGCCGAATATCTTTACAGGCGGCACATGTCTCCCTTACCTGTTTCGGGTTGGCGACTGCCTCTCGAAGGTCGCGCCCGTGTTCACCTCGCTCGATTCCATCGGCTCAATCATCGAGGGAATTTTTTGGAAATTAAATTCTAAAATTTAAAATTTTTTCATAATTATTTAAATAAATAAATTTTTAAATAATTTAACATTTTCTGGGATTTCTTACCAATTCCCGTAATTCTTAGGATTTTTCGTAATTTTCAAATTATCGAGAATTTTTCAAATTCTCGGAAATTCCTATTTTTCTTTCTCTCTCTCTTTCTTCTTTTCTTTTTCTTTTTCCTTTTTCTTTTCTTTTTCTTTTCTTTTTCCTCTTCCTTTCCCGGTCAGACCGGTTCAGACCGGTCAGTGTTCCTCCTCGCCGGTTCCTTGCCGGCGACCGGTTCTCCTGCGGTTCGGCGGCTCCTCAGCTGGCCGGCATTGAGACGAACTTGCCGGTGGCCTCAGCTCGGCTTGGATCGACGGCACGGCGGCGGATCTACTCGGTTTTGTCTCGGTTTCTTCTCCTCCTCTGTCGGCCTTCCTCCGCAGTTCACCGCGCCTCGGGTGGCCTCCATCCTCTTCCTCCGGCGATGCTACAGTGGCAGTAGCGGTGGCCAATTCCGCCGGCACCGCCAAATCCTCTTTCTTTTTCTTTTTCGGCTTCCTCCGACTCCGATTCTGTTTCCTTTCTCCTTTCCGCTACCGGTCGATTTCTTCCTCTTCTTCCCTCACCGGAGATGGTCTCGGCTCCCTCGTTTCGCCCTCGATCGGCCGGCCAACAATGGCCGGGTTCCACGCGGGAGGCAGAATCGGGAGTTCCCGATTCTGTTTCTTCTTTTTCTTTTTTTTTTCTGTTTTAATTTTATTATATACATATTATACTATATATATATTATACTATATATAATTTTATATATAGTATAGTACTATATATATGTATTATATACAAAAATATGTATATATATTATATATTACAAATATATATATCTAATATATATTATGTATACATATATACTTTAAAATAGAATAACATTTATATATATATTTATATAATGAAATAATACAATATATATTGTATGTACAATATATAAATATATATTTTCTTTCTCATTTTCTTATTTAATTTGGATTTCCATTTATCCAAATTAAATTTCCTCTATTCTTTATTTTATTTCCAACTTAATTTCTTTTACTCGAATTTTCCAATTCCGTCACTTCCTCCATTTTCGGAATTTCCACAATATTTTGTCTTGTAAATAATTCCTTTATTTACTTTAATTTATCTTTCGCATTAAAAATTAAATTTTTGAATAAGTAATATAAAGATTCAGAAATTTGCGGTTATCACAGTTTGTTGAGGGGTTTTCAAGACTTGCTGCTCTACTCACATGACTCACACTTAAGGATGTTAAGCTTGAGAGGACAGATGCGTGTGAGCGTAGTTTACAAGAGTTAAAGAGGAGGTTGACTAGTGCTCCTATTCTTGCCCTTCCCAACAGATCAGGGGTTTCTCAGTCTATAGTGATGCTTCTACATTGGGATTAGGGGTGTGTTCTTATACAGAATAGTCGTGTAATTGCTTATGGTTCTAGGCAGTTGAAAGAGCATGTGAAGAATTACTTGACTCATGACTTGAAATTAGCCGCTGTGGTGTTTGCATTGAAGATATGACGGCACTACCTCTACGGAGAGAGATTCCAGGTATATACAGACCATAAGTGTTTGACATATTTATTCTCTCAATAAGAGTTGAATATGAGATAGCGTAGATGGATGGAACTATTAAAAGATTATGGTGCGAGATTTTATACCACTCGAGGAAAGCAAATGTGGTGGCAAATGGTTTGAGTCGTAAGCATATGGGTATGGTATCTAACATGATGGTCTGACAGTATGATCTGATAAAGCAGTTCTTGAACCTCAATATGAGTAAGATTTCCTCTGAGAGATATAGGTTTACGGCTAGTTTCAAGATTGAACCAGATTTGATGAATAGAATCAGGGGTGCTCAAAGGAGTGATACTTATTGTATTGAGGTTGTCAGTCAGGTTCGAATGGGTGTACAATCGGATTTTGGGATTGGCATCGATGGGATACTGAGGTTCAGAGGCAAGATTTGTGTTCCCTAGACTAGTAACTGAAGCATCTGATTTTGATAGAGGTCCAAACTTTTAGGTACACTCTAAATCTAGGTAGTATTAAAATGTACCATAATTTATAAAGAGTGTATTGGTGGCCTCGGATGAAACGAGACATCGTAGAGTTTGTTGTAAGATGTCTCACATGTCAACAGGTGAAGATTGAGCAATAGAAACCTGTTGGGTTACTACAGCCTCTATCGATTCCGATATGGAAGTGGGAGCATATCACGATGGACTTCATTATGGGTTTTGCCAAGGACCCAGAGGAATCATGATGGTATATGGGTGATTATTGATCGATTGACGAAGTCCGCTCATTTTCTTGCCATCAGATCTACTGATTCCTTCAGTGCCTTAGCCAATTTGTATGTTCGGGAGATAGTGAGATTACATGGTGTTCCAGTGAGCATCACTTCTAATAGGGATTTCCGGTTTAGTTCACATTTTTGGAAGAGGTTTCAAAAGACTATGGGATCCTGATTGAATTTCAGCACCGCTTCCCATCCACAGACTGACGGACAATCCAAGCGCACCATCCAGACGCTCGAGGATATGTTTAAAACGTGTGCACGGGATTATAAAGGCTCCTAGGTCAATCATTCACCACTAGCGGAGTTTGCATGTAATAATAGTTATCAATCCAGTATTGGCATGGCACTGTATGAGGCTTTATATGGTAGATAATGTAGATCACTTGTTGCATGGGAAGAAATGGGTGATCTAAAATTATTAGCTCCTGACTTGCTAGAGCAAGCTTCCCGGGATGTACAAATTATTTGTGAGAGATTGAGGACAGCACAGAGTGGCAGAAAAGTTATGCAAATACCAAATGCTGACCACTGGAGTTCTCAGTTGGAGATTCTGTCTTCCTTAAAGTCTCACCATTGAAGGGCATTATGAGATTTGGTAAAAAGGGAAAACTAAGTCCTCGATATATCGGGCTGTTCGAGATCTTAGACCGTGTAGGGGATGTCACTTATCGGTTAGCACTACCTCTAGAATTATCCGAGGTGCATAACGTCTTCCACATGTTGATGTTGAGGAAGGACTATCTAGATCCCTCTCAAGTAATTCAGTACGAGCCACTAGAGATTGGAGAGGACTTGAGTTACGTAGAGAGACCTATTTGGATCTTGGATCGAAAAGATAAGGTATTACAGTCTAAGACAATTCCATTAGTGAAAGTGTTCTGGCAATACCACTCAAAAGAAGAGGCTACATGGGAATTAAAAAGCCTGATGCGAGAGAAGCATCTAGAGTTGTTCCAGTGACTGGTCCGATCAAATTTGGAGGACCAAATTTCCTAAGGTGGGGAGGATGTGAGAATCCTGTATTTTGGTACTGTTGTACATATAGGGATACTCACCATTGTTCAATTCTTGTGTATTTTGCAAGTATGACTCGGTATAGTAAGGTGGGCCCTATAAGCTCTACAGTGCCCGGATGGATGTGAAACCGGACAAATATTATTTGGAGAGTTCAAAACCTACAGTGCCCTAAAGTCTACGAGAAGAATCCGAAACCTAAAATCCCTCATTTAGATTAAGGACATAGCCCGGATGAATTTTCATTAATAACAGTCAAACTAAATGGAATTTTGATCCATTGATTGAAGTATGATATTCTACATGAAAATAAGTTGTAGGCAATGTCAACAGATGGATTGAATCTTGTGTAAAATAAAAAATTTACACGATTGGCCTGAAAGGGGTATTTTCGTAATTTCATCCTTACTATAAGTCGAACCTTAATAAAACAACCGTTATTCATTAAAATATGTCTAATAATAATATTTGGTGATGAAATATGAATTTTTGGAGTTAATAGGATAGTTAGAAAAATTATGGAAGTTTAAAGGGCAATTTCATCTAAAATCTTTATAACCAAGGGCATTTTGGTCATTTTGCCCCTAAATGAAGCTTCTAAATTTTACTACAAGCTGCAGCCGGCCATTCACCTCTCTTCTTCAACCTCTTTCATGCCAACCTCCATTAACAAAGCTTGCGAAAAATAAAAATCTAACAAAATCACCTTATTTGAATAAGATTCCTTCTACAAAATTATTCTATTCTTTATCCTCTACACACCCCTGCCCATAGACCATTGTAAAGTGGACAAAATCAAGAGGAAATATCCCCCCTAAGTTTTGGCCAAGGTATGTCAAAGTTATGCTTATATTTTCTTTGAATTCTAATGGTAGAAAATGATGAAACTAAAAGTGCTAAGCTTGATTTTGGCTTTAGTTTTGATTGAATCTCATTCATTCCCCACCCTAAGGTTTTGGCCATGATGAAGAACTTGAGAATTCTTGTGTTTTGATCCATAAAAATGGTGTAGGAAGAATGGAAACTAATGGTTAAACATGAAATGAATGATAAATTGTTGGAAAATTTTGAGATTTTTCTTAAGGCGATTTCGGCCATGGCATGGGGAGGATTTTTTGTGTTCAATTTGATGAATTTAGGGTGCCATGAGACTAGAAATTGAGAGGAGAGTGTTGGTGAGTTGAAATTAAAATCGAAGTTGCGTAGGCGAAGCTATGTTTTACTACCGATGTAATTTGGATTGGTTTAATATTTTCTACTGGCAATGTGGTAGAATTTAATGAAGGAAAATTTATTAAAAATTTAATTATGGTGAATAATGGTGATTGGTATAATGTTTGCAGCATGAGAGTAAAGGAATATAGAGTGGTGCTATCGACAAGTCTATAGGAAAACGGCAGGTAAGGGATGAGTATATAAGCTGTAAGGATACTATGAATGCATGTTTTAGCTTGAAATGATTTGGAAATCAAATGCTTTGGAATTGGTGAAATTGTAGATATTGGTTGGTGTATAAATTGTATTTTTCGTGCAAGAAGGATAGGTTAGAAAACAACCGTTACTCTACCGAAAATTATAGGAATTCTAAGAAATTATCTCTAATATTGTTAATGGATAGAAATAAGTAGAATTCCAAGTGATTTCCATGGCATTTATTAAAATTGCAGAATTTTATTATTTACCGAAAAATAATATTTAAATATTCATGTTAATGAATTTTAATTACGTGAAGGTACCAGCATATGTTTATTATTATTTTACAGATAAATAGAACATTTTCAGGAAAGAATACTGAAGTGTGAATATTTTATGAATTTTTATTCATAAACTGAATATAATTTCAATATATTTATTTATGGACTGATTGAAGATATTATTAGTGAAATTGATTTCATAAATGGTGTTTTTACTGGATATACACTGTTTTGAGACTGTTAGGCCCTGTATCATGCTCACCTGTCACGTGTTATTATTACTATACTATTGCTGATAGATACTGATCCTATCATCAGCGTCCCAGTTGTCACTTGATCAGTGTACATTGTGGAACCTATAAACTATGACTATATGTCTCATGTGTTTATTGTTACTCCCTTTTTGTGACATTATTATAGCATGATATACATTAGGTGTTGCCTGGTCTCCATTATACTGTTACTAGTTACTATACTATTTTACTGAACTATTTGCTGGTATTGAATTTTTACTGATATTTAGGTGTTTACATAATGTTTACTGAATTGCTTACAGTATTGTGTTTATCAATATGGAATCGGTTATTATCACTGAAAGAAAATGTTTACTGTAGTGTATCCAGAAAATGGTTTATAACTGTTTATTTATGAAAATATTTGCTATATGATTTAATAGCATTTTTATACTGTTTTGATATCAAATTCAGTTGATTACTCCCTATAGTCACTTCTAAGGGCCGGGACATGACAGTTATTCTAAAATACCTCCCATACACCATCCGGTTTCCTAGTCGACTATAGTATCCATCCTGATTTGTACCTTAATGCATGATTAGGAACTAAATGTTTTAAGCATACAGATTTCATAGTATCGGTCTTTACATATGATTCTCTTACTGAGCACGTTAGCTCACCCCTTATTTTTCCACTCCACAAATTACTTGTAGTGATCATTTATATAATGTTCCATGAATTTCGGCTATGTTATCATTCCCCAAGGTAGCTTTGAGTGGATCCTGGAGGTATATTTTATTTTCTTTTATGTGTTCAGACTTATTATGTACAGTACTACATTTATGTATTTCATGTACAGGAGATGTAGAACACGTGTAAAATACTATAAATAATATTTTTCTGTAAATATTTATATCAGTTATCGATATGATTTTAGTTAAATAGTGTTTATTGTTTAAAATGAGTGTGATAAAGACATCACAGATAGCCCAACTATCTTACTATGTGTGTGAAAGTGGTTAAATACAGTGCATTACGGACCATGACATATAGATAACTTGTAGCACCATTAGGTTTGTTGGAAGCCATACAAAGGTACTTTAGCTCGTCATGTATTGCCTTCGATTAAATTCTTATTGGGATGCATTAAAAATATGGATCGATCATAAAGTTGTATCATCCAAAGAAGGTTCTATGGCAATAGGGTTGTGTATAGATCATGCTTCTAACATTTTTAGCCCTTTCTTGAGCATGATAAGGTGTTTCATATCTACCTATCAAGTTGCATATCAATTATTGGATCGGCATTGTGATAGGTGAAAATATTTATATGGTCACCAAGGACCGTAGAGGCCAACGATGTATAACCTTATGCAAGTGTGCACTGGATTATATGGCTTTATATAACACCATTTCTCATCGAGTCATGCAAAATCTTGCATGTAGATTAAGGTCTCGGGTTGAATTGATTGATAAAGAATTGAACATTTACGATGTAAGTCATTCATTTCTTTTAGTAAGTCAATAATATTTATGATTAATTAGAATTGATCTTGATTATATTTTTATTGTCATGTAGCATGTAACGAGGGACATATCTCATCTAGAGATAGCTATTGTTCATGGTTTTGACCAAGGTTTAGACATATACAGAGGAATGGTATATGACATGAAGAACATATTGTTCGGTTTAGTGAGTGCAGGAAGTAGCAGTGGCTTTAGACTAACACCTTTACCTTGGATTGGCACCTAGAGGCCTTTCACTGCATTCTTTTGGACCCTTTACTTTCAAATACCCTTCACATCCAATGTCATTCGACACTCTTATAGGTTTCTTAGGTTATGCATAAGTGGATCATACATGAAAAATCAAAGGTTAAACACAGTGAAAATTAAAAATTTTACCTAAAGAAATTGATTCTAGTAAATCTCTTTGATTAAGAACATTCAAATAATTATCAAGAATCATAAAGATGTTTCAAGAAATATTCTTAAGCTTTAGATATCGTTATCTAAAGCTTACTCTTTGTTGATGATGCTTGATCTTTTTGTCTTGAATCACAAAGATAAGTTATCCAAGTGTCTGGCCTCTAACGATAATCCATGCTAGCAACAACGATACCTTTTAAAATATAGGATTGTATCACAACCATCACCTTGTTAGAACAATTTTAGTTTCATAAACTCATCACAATTTTCTCAATCTCTTAAAGCTCGCAAAAATGAAGAAAACTTTTTTTTTTGAAGTAAGCAAGAGAGAGAGAAGATGGAGGACTAGGGTAGGCAGCAAAGACTTTGAAAGGTCTGGCCGCCAACCACAAAAATCCTAACCTCAAAGTGTGGCCAGCCATGATTATTTATTGATAGGCTAGGGAACATGTGATAACCAAGATTTTTCTCGGACCTTCATCATTTTATTAATTATTAAATTTTCGATATATATTCGATAATCTAGGAGTAACGTTTTGGAAAATGGTGTAAGGAGGCAAAGAAGCTAATGTGCAAGTAAGCAAACTTACTGACACAAATTTTAAGGAACACTATCGAGTCAAGCCTTAAATTACAAGTCAAACCTTACTTTGTCTAAGTGGAATTAATCACATGACACATTGTGATAAAAGTTTTCCTAGCGAAATAAAATAAATCAATGTGGTAAAATAAATGTTTCCCATGGACAATTATGATAAAATATTAATTTTTTTTAGTAAACAAAGGTATTTAAATTAATATTGGCAATATAGAAATGTAACTTAACGTACATGAAATTCCATGTAAATAGCAATTATATAAAACAGCAAAATTAATAAGAACGTAATTGTTATTCTTTAAAAAAAAAATAAATAACATACATATGAAATAATAAATAAGTAAAATTAAATAATGCATGATTAATGTGTGTAAATATATACACACATATTATCAACACATAGATATATATATATATATATAAATTAAGGCAACAAATACATATAGATATATACATATATATAATAAAATAATAGGTGCAATAGGCATGTGATGAATATAAATTAATATTAAAGTTTTTGTGGCTTCAAGAGGAAGCCATTTTCATCTACCAAATCCCACTAACTTGGGATTCTCATCATGGTTGCAAGGAGAAAATGTGCAAAGCAAAGTTGAGCTAGGCAAAATTGAGAGCTTTTGTATGTGCTGCACAAAGTTATATTTTAGGATTGAGGTATACTCCTCTTGTTCTTTTGTTTATATCCCACACTAAATTCTTTTGTATACACAATGCATAGGATTAGGGATGTAAGTATTAGGAATGTATCGAAATTGTATATGAACTATGCCTTGTAATGGATTGTATTCTCAATATTAAAAATTGGAAAATATGAGATGTCTAAGATGGTATCTTTAGAATGTATTGTGCCACAGGTTGAGATGATGTTGTATTGTGTATAGGGATGGATAATAGTTCATTGTAGGGGTGAAATTTTCAGTTTCGTTTTTTTTGCACGTATTACAAGACTTTAATGGGACCTTAGACAATCAATCTTAAACACTAAACAAGTAGTAATTACTTGTTAGGTAATAACTACACTAAGCGAGTGAGAAACATAATGAGTAAAGGAAAAACTTAGCTCGAAATTTTCAGCTTCCGAGGGTGTTACAGATTGGTATCAAAGCATAGTTTGTCTAATCTCATGTTAGTGTAGGTAGGTTAGAATTAAACTTACATCCCAAATCATTATGTTGTCTAGATATGAACTTCAAATTGTGCTTAAACACGATACTAGAATATGGGTTTTGTATAAGAAAACTATACTAGATGGCGATACCACTGGACGACCTCCACGAGGCAGGCCGACATAGCAGCCTCAACTACCTCCATAGCCAGACAACTTGAACTCACGTCTGGCTAAAGTGGAGCAAAACTTGGAAGCTCTCACCGTATTCCTAGTATGGTAACATGGAAGTAATCTGCCCACACTATAGACACTCGAAACACCTTGTGAGACCTGGTTCTATTGTACTGTACAATATATTTTGTAATTATTGTATAATGAAAAATAAATTATTTGGTGAAATTAAATAAATATTATATGTGGGCCCCACTTTGAATTTTATTATTTTAATGGACTAATGACTGAGATTTACAGTGTATTGAGGGTGAAATAAATATTAAATAACGTCTTGGGGACATAGAAATAATTTTTATAACATGTGGAATTATTTTCAGAATTTTTGGAAAATAAATTGAAAAATGACGGTTACGTCCAGAGGGCATTTTCGTAAATTACACCCACATGAAAATGAGTTGGGACAAAGTAAAAATATCATGATAATCTACTTGAAAAGGAGAATTTTATAATGCAAAAAGATTGATTGGAAAAGGTGGTTTAATTGGAAAATTTCACTGGCAGTTCGTAAGGGGTAAAATCATAATTTATCATTATCGGTGCACCGCTAGGCAACGAAACCACTTCCATTCATTAAGTTACATTAAATGTGATTTATTGGTGCTGGAATCATAATTTTTGGAGTTCATTTATAGAGTTTTTACGAAATAGAGGCTTAATAGCATAAACCGTAAATATTGTGATTCATTAATGGCAAAATTGTAATTTTGCCCTTATCTAGACTTTTCTTCAGCATAAAAGAGAGCTGCAGCTGACACTATTCATCATCCCCATCAGCCTCCCTCGCGACATCATCATAGCCAAAGAAGAAGAGAAAATTTTTAAGCTTTCAAAACACCTAAAATAATTAGAATTTCACTTTACTTATTTCTAGTAAAAATATTCCTTATCATCTTTTCTCTACATAGACACCAAAATATTAGCAAAAGTGAAAGAAAATAAGGAGAAAGAAACCCAAGAAGCATTCGGCCAAGGTGAGATATTGCCAAAAATTTGAGGTTTTAATTTAATTCAAGGTTATATTCTTATAGATTTAAAGGTGTAGATTTTATATTTGTCATTGGTTTTGAGATATCTTGCTTAAATAAAAATTTGCCATGAATATGGGTTTCGATCAGCTTGAGAATATGGGGAAAACATGCATTTTGTTGCATGAAAATGGTAGGAAATGGTAGCTTGAAATGGATTAACAAGGTTTGAAACATTAGATTTGGAAAAAGATTGAAAAATCATGAATGTAGCCAAATGGAGGTTTCGGCCATGGCATTTTTGGACAGGATTTAATGTTGCATTTTATGGTTTGAGGATAGAAAATGAATGTATAAATCAAAAGAGGAAGACCCATGAAATTGGATTTGAAAAAAGAGCTAAAACAGGAAAGTTTAGTTTTGACATCAATGTAATATATACTGGTTGTATATATACTGTATAACTAGTGGCTGTATTTTATGGAAGTTAAAAGCTTAAAATTAAGAGGAAAATTATTAATAATTTTTGATAAAATTATTTTGTAGTCGGGAATTATGGATTTCGGTTGCCGTTACCGAGAAGCTCGGTATCATTAGACAGGTAAGGGAGAAGTGTGTGAGTTGTAGAGATATAATGAATTGCATGTTTTATCAAGCTTAATTTTATGAAAATATTGGAAACATGATTTGGTTTGACAACATGCAAAATTGTGGTTGAAAAGCTGGTTTATATATTGTGGATTTTGTGCAGGAGGTTAGGAATTCGAAACCGTTATGCTGCCAAAAAAATTTACTGAAAATATTTTAAAATATCATAAATATTTTAGATGCATAAATTTGAGTTAAATGGTGAATTTGGAAATCATTTCCATAAACTTTCCACAAATTGGAAATTATGAGAAAAATATTAAATTAAATATTCATGTTTTAAAATTTAATTAAAGTGAGAATAAAAATTATATTTTTATGATTTTAAATATTCAAATGAATATTTATAAGAATTCTCACTTGATATATGGATATTTACTGACTGTTTTACTATATTTGGAAATGAAAATTAAATACCTTTTTGGAAATAATTATTTAATAAATGTTTTAATTTATAATAATTTCCTTAAAGGTATTTTATGAGAAATAAATTGATTTTTAAGACTTTAGGCCCCAAGTTCATGCTTACTGATTACTGTTACTGTCACGTAGCTGATTGACCCACCAAGTCATCAGCAGTCCCGGAGTCACCTGGCAAGTGTACACCAAGGACGCCTTATAGACTATGGCCATAGATCTAACTGTATACTGTTACTGTGTCCCTTTGGAGATGATTATAGCATTATTTGATTCATGGTGATGCCTAGTCTCAACCTACTAAAATACTGTTTACTGAACTGTACGGTATTGAGAAATACTACTTACTGAACTAAATTTTACTGAGAAATATTGTTTATTAAACTGTATGGTACTGAGAAATACTATTTATTGAACTGAATTTTACTGAGAAATACTGTTTACTGAATTGTACGGTACTGAGAAATACTGTTGACTGAACTGGATTTTACTGAACTGAATTTTACTGAGAAATGCTATTTACTGAATAGTACTGAGAACTAATGTTTGATGGAAAAGAATATTAAGAAAATTATTTCTAAAATTAGAAATAATTACTGAACTGTTTATCCATATCCACTGATTTCTGGATAATTATAACATACTGTACTGAAGTGACTGTATACTATTTTTACAGTATTACATCTACTGTTCACTGTACTGCTTTACTACTGAACTATCACATGTTTTGAATTGTTACTGAAGTGATGGAAATTAAATGGTTTATTCCATTTATAAATATGAAACATAAATATTTTTCAGCATATAGATTTCATTATATCAAGCAGCATACAACTTCTTTACTGAGCACGTGGTTCGCTTAGCCCTTTATCTTCCAACTCCCCAGATTTATTGCAAGGATTATATGAGATCTTCCTCGAATAAATATAGCTACAAATAAGCGCACACTGGGGCAAAATGCATTAAACTTTAAAAGTACAATCGCTTCTCTTATATATATTTAGATATATGTATACAGCATTACTTTATTGTAAAATGAAAACAGGGGATTTAAAGTGTAATGAATATTGTAAAAATTTTATATTTCGCATTTTCAATAAAGAAATGTTTACCATTTATTACTGTGACTGTTCAAGTGTTAAAGGCATTACAGACAGCCCAACCTTAAATTATGTAGAAAATACAGTATTTACTGTACTGTGGACTGTTACACACCTCTCTCGCAACAACCACAACATCCTCTACATCCCCAAGTATCACCGCCACCACCTAATCTTCAACCTTATCCGGTATCTCCCTAATCTCCAATTAGCCTCCCACAACCACTAGCTAACCCTTCACTACCAGCTCCTATACAACCTTAGGTAGTGTCTACCCAGCTAGCGATGTAGATAAGAGGAACATGGACTTACTTAAGCAATTCCAAAGGAAGAATCCACCGATCTTCAAAGGACTAAAAAACTTAGTACAGGCAGAGGAGTGGATTCTACAGATGGAGAAATCATTTAAGTATATGGGTTGTAGTAGTACGTAGAGGGTAGCCTTGGCAACATTCATGCTGCAAGCTGAGGCTGAACACTAGTGGAATTCTACCGAAACTATTCTATGCGTGCAGTACCCAGAGATTCCATGGGAAGCTTTCCTGTAGCACTTCCAACACCAATACATCCCAGAAACTATACAAAGAAATAGGCAAGCAGAATTCTTGAATCTGACTCAGGGAAGCATTATCGTTGATCAATATGAGTCCAAGTTCACCGCTCTTTCTAGGTATGACCCAAACATGTCTAGAAACGAGTCGAAGAAAACCATTAAGTTCCTCATGGGGTTGAAACCAGCCATTCGTAGTAGACTTGCAGCCTTTGATATCTCTACATTTCCAGAGGCTATTAGATGAGCTCAACTGGTAGAACAAGATTTTGAACTCTTATAGGCTGAATATGAATCTAAGGGAAAGAGTAAAAAAGGGAAGAGGCTTGAGATTGGGAAGTCTAAGCAAAGTGATACTTCTTTTAAGAGGCAAAGGTTCATAGAACCTCAACATCAAATGACTAAACCCACTCATCCTCCGAACACACCAACCCTACGACCTTATAACAAATATGATAAATTCCATGGATTTAAATCTTGCCATTAGGCGACATGACTTGTTTTAAATGTGGGAAGCAAGGACAGATGGTAAGAGATCACCCATAACTTAAAGCTTCAAAGAAAGAGATAGAGGGACAAAGTAGTCAGCAAAAAAAAAAGAAGAGACCACTGATAAGGGCAAGAAACCAGTGGCACCAAGGCAAGTCTTTGCATGGGATCAGGAAGTGGCTGACACTTCCACCTAAGTGATTAAGGGTAACGTTCTAATCCTTACTGTTGGCTCTATAGGCTATACCGAGAGGGGGGTGAATCGGTTTTTCACTAATCTTAAGCTCGTTTTTCGGTTTCTCTAAATTCTCTAGCCTATATAAATATTTTCTAAGTTCTCTAGGCTATTCAATCATGCAATTCAAATTCAATACAATGAGCACAAATATAATTGCAAGAAAGTAAAGAGAGTAGGGAAAGAGAGATTTACACAAGCGATTTATAAAGGTTCGGCAACTTGCCTATGTCCTCTACCTTGAGACGCTCCCAAGGATTTTCTCCAAATCCACTATCTTGAATTTGTGATTACAATCCCTCTTTTTCTTAGGCTCAAGAGTAACCTCTCTCTTTTTCTAGGCTCAAGAGAAACCTCCCTCTTTTTCTAGGCTCAAGGGAAACCTCCCTCTTTTTCTTAGGCTAAAGAGTAACCTCCCTCTTTTTCAAGGCTTAAGAGAAACCTCCCCTTTTACAAGGAATGGTGGGTTACAAATAATGTAATCAAAGAAAGGCCTCTAGGTAGGCAAGTGATTACAGAAATTAAGCACAATGAAAAACCTATACAATGTTTGTGCTAAGCAATACAAGAAATAGATGAATGATAGAAGATGAAGACTTTTTATCTTTTGAATTGATGTTGAGGCTTGAGGATTTGAGGAAAATGAGAATTGGAGTTGATTGAATAGTTCCTCTTGCTTCCTTTAGCTTCTAAGCCTCTATTTATAGTCCCTTGGATGGTTTGTGGACGTTGGTTGGAGCCAAAACAGAAACTAGCCGTTGTATCTCACAGAAACTAGCCATTGGGGACTTTCTGACTTAAAGGGATCGATCCTTTTACCAAAGGGATCGATCCTTTTTTTCATTTTAAGCTTCCAGGGCATTCTGCCAAAAAGGGATCGATCCCTTTCCTTATGGGATCGATCCTTTTCTTCTAGAGGGCATTTTTCCTGCACTTTTGGGTTAGAAATGATATAGCCTTTGATTCTAAATCAACCCAAAACATTTATAAGCTTTAAGGGAGTTTTTCTTGACTTTCTCAAATGAAAATATTGTCCAAAAACTTATAAGTAATTTTCTAAACTTATGTTCAATAATTCTTGAGAAAATTACTTAATATTGAAAACCATTTTATAAAGTATTAAGACCCGTAAGAATATATCATTAAATCATGGTCTTAATATTTGATATGATCACTTGAAAAAGGCTGGGAATTCTGCTAACAGATTCGGTGCTAAGTGAGAACTTGTAGATGTTGATGTTTCCTTTGATTTTAGCTATAGTTTTGGATCATTTTAGGCATGAGTAAGATGTTTAGGACCTTAATTTGAAACAAAACGAAGTGTAATCTTAGGAATGGGTCTCGGTTAAAATAGAAAAATAGAAGAAACTTGGTGATTTTGATGAATGTTTGAGTAGAAATTAGTAGAAATGGATGAAAGGAACTTGAATTGATGATTTTGAATTGATGAATTTTTACAAAACAGCAAAATGGCATGAAACATGGGTGAGTGACATGAACATTGGGCCATTCGATCTTGAGGATTGGCTGGATGTTGATGATAATAATTGATGAATTTAAGATGCTTGATGAAAGTCCTAAATGAATATATGATAAGTGTATGAAGAAAGAAAACTATGAAGATGAAACCATGTCAACTGTTGGCCATGGAAGTAAAAAAAGAAAGCTGAATCTACATGTATATTTGACCAAGAAGAAGAATAAAAGATGTTAAGGAAATTTTAATAAAAAAATTATTTATAAAATTAATATAAAGATAAATTAAGATGACTTATTTAGCTAAGAGTTAGAAAAAGAAAATTAAAGAGTGGTAGGGGTAATGTTAATGCAAATATAAGAAGTAAATTAAATATAAAGGATAAGTAAAGAATAATTATGGAAGTAAATTTGGAAATACAACTTGTGTGTTTGAAGAGGTATGTGGTTAGGCTTGAAATGAGATCACAATAAGAATTTTTATAATATTTGAGAACTAAGGGACAAAATACATAGGTTAAATAGATTATTAATAAGATTCAATTTGGGAAAGAAAATGATTTAAATCATAATTATGCTATGTAATTGAAAATAAATAAATTAATTGTTGAAGTTTATATAGGAAAGGTAAGAAATCATAGGAGAGCTATTATAGTTAAAATAAAAAATTTTAAATATAAGTTGGAAGATGACAAATGGAACTCAAAAATGGAAAATTTATATTACATGATATTGGTGGAATGAACTAGAATAGGAGAATATGATTTAATTATAATTACATTGTGACAATTATTAGAAAATAAAGTAATTGATTTTGAGAATTAATAAAAGGGAAAAAAATTGTGTTAGCTTTAAATTGACATGTGTATTTTGAAATGACAAAAACTTAAATAATATTAAGTGTTTGATTCTATATTGTAAATTTGCTTTACCAATTATATGATTTTCTTAAACCTTCTTAAATGTGTTTATCAAGATAAGACCATGATTTAATTGATTACTCTTATTGGTCTTAATCTTTTATAAAATGACTTTGAATATCTTCATCAAGTAATTTTCTCAAGAGTATATTGAATACAACTTTAGAAAATTACTTAATAAGTTTATGGACTAAGTTTTCATTTGAGTAAGTCAAGAAATACTTCCACAAAATTGAAAAATGTTTTGGGATGAATTAAAATCAAAATCTACATAATTTCTAACACAAAATAGCCCAAAAAAGTGGAGGAACAAGTTGAGGGATCGATCCCTTCATGGTAGAATGCTCTGGAGGCTTAAACATGCACAGGTTCGATCCCTTATGGCATAGGATCGATCCCCTACCTAGGGAAAGCACTCCAACGGCTAGTTTTTATGAGATACAACAGTAACTATCGGTTTTGGCTCCGACCAATGTCAAGAATACATCCAAGGGATCATAAATAGAGGCTTGGAAGCTCAAGAAAGGATGCGAACGTCTGAGCAACAAAAGTTCATCATCTTCTTCAAGTCTCAACAACAATTCAAGAACTAGAAATTCTTCATCCTTTATCACTCACATCTTATTGTATTTCATAGCACAAATTGATGGAGGCCCATTAAGCTCACAAAGCCCAAGTCATGTTCGTGGTGATCGTGATCCTTTGAGCATCCATGGAGGTCCAATGACAAGAGCTAAAACAAAGATAATACAACAAGTCTTGGCTGGTTTCATTAATATTGCTAGAGAGAAAGCTCAACAAAGCTTGAGCATGGAGGATGACAAAGTCTTCTACAACATGATCTAAGCCCAAGTTCAACCTTCTTGAAGACACACAAGTATTGGGCCGAAATGCAATTAGGCTGGATGCATAAATTGAACCTAGTGCAATTGGGCCCAATGCTATACTTATTTTATTTAGTTATGTATTATTGGCTGAACATTGTCCTAATTTAATTTAAGCCTAATTCTTTTTTATTTAATAGGTATTGTAGGATTTCTATTTCTTGTTCTGCAAGTTAGGAAAGTAGGATTCCTATTACTTGTGCTACAAGTTCGCTATTTGCCTATAAATAGCTTTGTAACCCTTCGGGCAGAACACAATTGATTTGACTTATAAAATTGAGAGACTTCTTCTTTTTGGTTCTCTTAAGAACTCCTGAACTTATCAAGGTCTTCCTTATGGCATTCTTTTACCTTCCAACAATTCATACTATAAGTTCTTGCTTTTTTAAGCAACGAGTCTTGGTCCAATACCATGGTTCTTGTGTTTCTACACAACGGGTCTTGGTTTTTTTCTCTAATTTTTATTTTCCTTTGCTGCGTTTTTAACTTGTTCTTGTTTTTCTTCAAGTGTTTTTTGTTTTCTTTATTGAACCTCATCTTTTTTCGGTGAGGTTCATATCATTTGGTATCAGAGCTAGGTTTATTTCGTGGGAGTCTCGTTTTGTTCTTGTGTTTTTATCTCTTTATCTTCTTGTCTTAAGACAAATCTTAATCTTGAATAACACAAGAACAAAACGAGACTCCCACGAAAAGAAGAAAAAAGAAAACCTATTGTTTGTCACTACTAATATTGTTTGTCACTCAAACTTATTGTCTTTATTAAAATAACCTACCTTTACTGAGCCACCAAGTAAACCTTTTCTCGTGCTCCAAGCACCCAAACCCAAAGGTTTTCTTGCTCACCAAGAAACATTCAAAAACTTTACTTTCACATAAAGACTACCTTGTTTCACAAGCCACCATTCCCTCTCATTTCTTGCCACACAAGCTATTACCAAAACTAGCTTGTTTTCACAAAAGTTGCCTTGTTCTTCAAGTAAACCTGTTCTTGTCACTTAGACTTTTTTTTCTTCATTGTTCATTTACTTTAGTAAAAAAAAGTAACAAAAAAAAGGAAAAGAAAAGAAGAAAAAGAAAAAAAAAGAAAGAAACGAAAATCAATTCAAGAGGTGATTCGTTATATCGTGTGTAGCAAGTGCAACATCAAAGGCAATCTTAAAGGTGTGCTTCATCAAAATCTTGAGGTAGTCATTCTTTCTTGAGCTTTGAGATTTTTTTTTTGCCTAAATCTGAGAATTCATTGTTACCTTTCTACCCCTACTACCTAAAATTACCTTTTGACCTTACCACCTAAAAAAACCAAACTACCCCACCTTTGGTTGAACATAACCCTAACCAAACACCCTAAAACACCCATATTTCCTTCAAGGTAGAGATTCATTTGGGTCTTCTTGAGTCTTGGTAAATCTTGTTAAGTCATCATTATTTTGTTTTCCTTTGATTAAAGTCTTGTGCTCATCTAGGTTGATTGTTGGTTGATAGTTGGATTCCATAAGTTGATTTTTGGTTGAGTCTTGAGTTCAATATAGAACCTATAGAGAAAAGTTTTGTGAGGGAAAAAGGCAAGAGTGTGTGAGTAACATTAGTAGAGAAAAGTCATATTAAAATTGAGTGAAAACACGAGTGTGAGTGTTACATTCTTGTGTGTATTAAGTGTAAACACATGAGGTCATACTTGTGAGGTCCTTCTTTTACTAACATTTCTTGCAGGTTACAATCATGTCTTCTAATAGTGAAAAGCTTGATTTGAGTAAGAATGAGATCATGCTCTAAGCCATGCAACAACAAATTTCTAAAATAGAGTCAAAGTTGGGTAAATATGATAAGCTGGAGCAACATGATGCTACCTTAGCTAAGGTAAACCAAGATAATACTTCTCATGTATGCGGTAATGTTGGTAATAATAAGTTGGATAGCAACTATGGAGAAGAATCTAATGATGATTCTATGCCGCTATTAGAGGATGATGAGGATAGTATGGAATTACTTATGGATGGAAAGGTATCTCTAGCATGTCAATCTCTAAGTGTGCTAGTGAAAGATGAGGATCAAATGAGATTAAAAGAGAGTGAGAAAAAATAATGAGTGAAGCCGAGGTTAAGTAAAAAGAGAAACAACCGAGATTGAGTGTGATGCTTTAAGCATAGGTATCGAAGTTGTTTTAATGCAGGAGAAGCGCCCCATTACTTTCTTCAGTGAGAAGTTAAGTGGAGATGTCCTTAACTATCCCACGTATGATAAAGAGATGTATACATTAGTGAGGGCCTTGGAAACATGGCAACATAATTTATGCCCCAAGGAATTCGTCATCCACACTGATCATAAGTTTTTGAAGCACTTGAAGGAACAAAGCAAGTTGAACAAGTGTCATGCCAAGTGGATGGAGTTCTTTGAGACATTCCCATATATGATCAAATATAAGCAAGGTAAAGAAAATGTCATGGCTAATGCATTGTCTCGAAGGTATACTCTAATCACTACTCTTAATGCAAAACTACATGGATTTGAGTATATTAAAGAATTGTATGCTACTAATGGGGATTTTAAAAATGTGTTCAATGCATGTGAGAAAACTAGTTTTGGAAAGTTTTATAGGCATTATGAATTCTTATTTAAAGAAAATAGATTATGCGTGCCTAGGAGTTCTTTGAGAGAATTACTAGTTAAAGAAGCTCGTAGTAGTGGATTAATGGGACATTTTAGAGTAAAGAAAACTTTAGACATATTGCATGATCACTTCTTTTGGCCTAATATGAAAAGAGACATTGAAAAGTTGTGTGAAAGATGTGTCACTTGTAAACAAGCTAAGTCTAGAGTTATGAATCATGGTCTTTATACTCCATTGCCTATTCCTACTACTCCTTGGACTGACATTTCTATGGACTTTGTTTTGGGTTTACCAAGAACAAAGAGAGGTAGAGATTCTGTTTTCGTTGTTGTTGACAGGTTCTCTAAGATGGCTCACTTTATTGCTTGTCATGAGACGAATGATACAAGCAACATTGCTGATTTATTCTTCAAGGAAATTGTTCGTCTACATGGTGTTCTGAGGACCATTGTTTTTGATCGTGATATGAAGTTCCTTAGCTACTTTTGGAAAACATTATGGAGAAAGTTAGGAACAAAGCTATTGTTTTCAACTACTTGTCATCCACAAACTGATGGTCAAACTGAAGTAGTCAATCATACTTTGTCTACTTTGTTGAGGTCCATTATTCAAAAGAATTTGAAAAAATTGGGAAGATTGTTTGCCTTATGTGGAGTTTGCTTACAATAGAAGTGTGCATTCTACTACTCGTTATTCTCCATTTGAAGTTTTCTATGGTTTTAATCCACTTACTCCATTGGATCCTTTACCACTACCTATTGAAGAGAGAGCTTGTTTGGATTGGGAAAAGAAAGCTGATTTTGTTAAGCAACTACATGAGAAGGTACGTCAAAACATTGAGAAGAGGACTGAGCAATATTCTACTCAAGCCAACGAGCATCGCAAAAAAGTTGTCTTTGAACTTGGTGATTGGGTTTGGGTACATATATGTAAAGAGAGATATCTTGCTCAACGTTACTCCAAGTTGCAACCTCGAGGAGATAGACCATTCCAAGTGATTGAGAAGATCAATGACAATGCTTACAAGTTGGATCTTCCAGGTGAGTATAATGTTAGTGCTACATTTAATGTTTCTGATCTTTCTCCCTTTGATATTGATATAGGTGATTCTAATTTGTAGACAAATCCTTTTGAGGAGAGGGGGAATGATGGAGGCCCATCAAGCTCACACAGCCCAAGTTATGTTCGTGGTGATCATGATCTTTTGAGCATCAATGGAGGTCCAATGACAAAAGCTAAAACAAAGATAAAGCAACAAGCCTTGGCTGGTTTCATTGATATTGCTAGAGAGAAAGCCCAACAAAGCTTGAGCATGGAGGATGACAAAATCTTCTACAACATGATCCAAGCCCAAGTTCAACCTTCTTGAAGACACACAAGTATTTGGCCGAAATGCAATTAGGCTGGATGCATAAATTGAACCTAGTGCAATTGGGCCAAATGCTATACTTATTTTATTTAGCTATGTATTATTGGGCTGAACATTATCTTAATTTAATTCAAGCCCAATTCTTTTTTATTTAATAGGTATTGTAGGATTTCTATTTCTTGTTTTGCAAGTTAGGAAAGTAGGATTCTTATTACTTGTTCTGCAAGTTAGGAAAGTAGGATTCTTATTACTTGTTCTGCAAGTTAGGAAAGTAGGATTCCTATTATCTGTGCTGCAAGTTTGCTATTTGCCTATAAATAGCTATGCAACCCTTTGGGCAGAACACAATTGAGAGACTTCTTCTCTTTGGTTCTCTTAAGAACTCCTGAACTTTTCAAGGTCTTCCTTGTGGCGTTCTTCTACCTTCCAACAATTCATACCATAGGTTCTTGCTTTTCTAAGCAACGAGTCTTGGTTCAATACCATAGGTTCTTGTGTTTCTACACAACGGGTCTCGGTTTTTTTTCTCTAATTTTTTTTTCCTTTGCTGCGTTTTTAACTTGTTCTTGTTTTTCTTCGAGAGTTTTTCGTGCTCTTCATTGAACCTCATCTTCTTTCGGTGAGGTTCATATCACAAATACTTTAGATTTTCTTTTCTAGAGCTTAACCTTTGTAATCATTTGCCTATCTAGAGGCCTTATTTGATTACACCCATTGTAAACCTAATCACATCTTGTAAAGGGGAGTGAACCCTTGAGTGCTATATTGTAAGTGAGAATTGGGTAGATAAGGTTTACTCCTTGAGCTCGGAAAAAAGGAGGAGATAGGTTTCTCTTGAGCCTAGAAAAAGAAGGAGGTTACTCTTAAGCCTGCAAAAAGAGGGATTGTATTACAAATTCAAGATAGTGAATTTAGGGAAAATCCTTGGGAGCGTCTCAAGGTACAGGACATAACCTCTATAAATCGCTTATGTACATTACTCTTTCCTTCTCTCTTTATTTACTTGCATTTGTATTATGTTTGTTGTATTGAACTTGAATTGCATGCTTGCGTAGCTTAGAGAACTTGGAAAACATCAATATAGGCTAGTGAATTTAGAAGAACCAAAAAATGAACTTAAGGTTAGCTCAAAACCGATTCACCCCCTTTCGGTTTAGTTATAAATCCAACAATTTGATATAAGTAAATGGTAGAATCAATATAAATAATGAATATAAATGGTAGCTCAAAACCCTTTATTTTTAACCTTTTTAACCTTATACTTACTTGCTACCAAAAACCTCCTACACCCAAAGCCTATTGCACTACATGTCAAACCAAACCCAAACCGGCATTGTTACTTGAATTCTTGGCCAAAGAGGATAGGGCCGTGGATGCTAATGGCAAAAAGTCCTGGAAGTAGCCCTAATTAAAAGAGAGAAAGTGGCTGCAAAGAGAGGCGTGGAGGGGGCCGGTGACAGGGGCTCATCTTCAACCTTTACTGCATTTCTTTACAGTTTTCCTTAGTTTAAGGGGTGGAGTGGTGGCTCGTGAGTGGAGCTTCAATTCTTCATCACCATTTACTGTTTTGCTTAGACTTTAGTTTTCAAGTTTTCTTTTTTAGTATCGGTTCTTGCTTTAGATTTGCATTTAGACTTTTATTTTTTTTATTTTTTTGAAGCACTTTTCTTTGAAGTTTTAAAGTAGCATTCAGTACTTTGCAATGTATTCGAAAACTTTTTAACTTAGATCTGTTTAAGCAATTTTAAATTACTGAAGTTTAGTTTTAAATTTTTATTTTATGCTTCAAGCTTTACATTTTCGTTCTTGATGTCTTGGCTACTGTTTCCTTACTGTTTTATCCCTTATTGGAGTGATTAAGTTCTTCTTTAATTACCGTTTCCCTTATTTTCTGCAACTCTTCTCGACCTTCCCCTGTTTCACGATTTTTGCACCAAATTCGGTCTAGCTTGCAGCTCGTGACTGCTGTTGAACTGAAGAAGGGCAGCGTTGTGCTTGTTTATACTTTCTCTCAAGCTGCAGTCTATTTCTTAGGCAGTCAGTCGCCGACCTGAAGCTTGGCTGGAAGTTAGCCTGGAACAGAAGCTGCTGTGCGTGTCGCACATGGGCAGAAGCTACTGTTTCGCTGGCGGCAAGGTGGGTGCTTTGGCATGAGGCTTGTGGATCCGTTAGTGCGTGTAGGACATTGCTGCGCTAGGCAGTGAAGAGCTGCTATGTGCATGGCCAAGGAGACAGGACATTTGCTGGTGCAGGACAGAGCTGAAGCTTCGAGCATATCTCGACTTGGTCTGTTAGTCGTGGTTACGCGGTCTGTTGCAGCGAGCAGTAAGCTGGACAGCTGGAGCATCATGGCATGGCAAGGGGCGATTTATTAGTTTTTAGGTTCTGCTGCAAATCAGGTTTAGTTTTACATTTTATATTTATATATATATATATATATATATTAGTTTATTAGTTTGTTTTATATTTTTTTTTGCTATATTAGTTATATTAGTTTATTAGTTTTTAGTTCATATTTAATATTAAGTTATTATTTTGCAAATTATTTAGTTTGGGTTTATTAGTTTAGTTCATAGTTATTACTTTACTTTGTTTATTGTTTAAGTTTAAATTAGGAAATTAGAATAGCACTTTTAAAGTTTAGTTTTAAGTAATTTTATTTTATATTGATCAATTTAAAATTTCTTTTTTTCTTACTTTCTTGCATTCAAATCATATTTTTATTTTAATTAAATTTGATTTGAACTTTTTATTTTTATTATTTTACTTCGTTAACCTGAAAATTGATTAGTTTGAATAAACCTAGGGTGACTAATTTTAGTACTTAACTAAAACAATTTAACTAATCCTCGTGGGAATGATACTCTACTCACTCTTTATTACTTGTCGCGACCCATGCACTTGCGGTATAGGTCTTAGAGCGCAACAAGTTTTTGGTGTCGTTGCCGAGGATTAGTCTAGGTTGTTCTTAGTTAATATTAGAACCAATCATGCCTAGGTTTAGTTCAAGCCTTTTCTTTTTGTTATTTTTGTAAATATTTCTTCTTCTAATATTTTAATTCTGTTCTTTGCGAGGTACCATGGCGGATCTGGCAGAGCCCAGAACCTTGGGAGACTACGTTATGCCTCGTGTGCCTATGATACATTCAAGCATTAGGAAGCCTGAAATCGAAGCTGATAGCTTTGAGATCGAGCCGGACTTCATCCTAATGATCTTGAATTCAATTCAATTTGGAGGTTTGCCCAGTGAAGATCCATACGCTCATCTTATCAACTTCTTGGAGATATGTGACCAATGCAAGTACGATGGTGTTTCTGATGATGCCATTCAACTGAGACTCTACTCATTCTCAATCCGAGATAGGGCAAAGGATTGTTTGCGGTCACTTCCTCATCATTCTATTTGTACATGGGATGATTTAGCTCATAAGTTCTTAGCTAGATTCATTTCACTTGAGTATATGGCGAAGATGAGGAATCAAATTTTATCCTTCAAGCAATATGACTCCGAGTCTTTTTGTGAAGCATGGGAAAGATTTAAGGACTTGATTAGGAGATGTCCTTCTCATGGATTACCCATGTGGCTACAAATTCAAAGTTTCTATAATGGTTTGGGTGAATCATCGAGAGTAAGGATTGATGCGGTAGCGGGTGGAGCTCTTATGGGGAAGTCTATTGAGGAAGCATATAAGTTGATAGATTTAATGGCTTCCAATGACTTCCAATGGCAGTATATAAGGGATACACCAAGGAAGATCATCCACAAACAAGAGCTTGATCTTATTGAGACCATGTTTTCTCCAGAAACCACCTTGTCCAGAAAAGTTTACACGAGTCCTTTTATTTCCTGTGAGATATGCGAAGAGAGTCATGCCACTGAAAACTGTCCTATCAATCTAAGTTGGGAGAGTCATCTGAGCCATCCATCAAGCAATTACGAGAAGCTTTCATCACCTCCTTCGGAGCTTATAGAGACCTATAACCTTTCTCATCAAGCTCATTTGCTAGCATCACATCAAGAGGTGGTGAGTGAAGATGTTGAAAAGCCTACACCACCCGAGCTTATTGAAATTGAAAGTGTGGTATATGAAAAAGAAATGGATAATAGTAAGGGTGAGGAAGAAGTCCAAGAAGAAGGGCTTATGATTGAAGTCCAAGTTTCAGAGGTTGACAAGAAACATCAAGAGGCATCCTTCATTGTTTCTTCATGGAACATTCCACACGAACATGAAATGGGCTATATTTTAGAAGACTGTGGAGTTAAGTTCTGTGAAGCAAAGTATCTGACAGAGTCACCTTCGATGGTGGTGCACTATCTTTATCCATCAATTTTCAGACCATTCAAACCACCTTGAAGGATGACAGAGATAGTCAAGCCGATGACTATAAATCAAGCGCTTCTAGGGAGGCAACCCCAGCTCTTTAGTAGTTTATTAATTGTTTCTTTCTTTTATTAGCTTTAGTGTTAATATTCTGTAGCTTTGATTTTCTTTTTCTTTCTATTTTGTAGGTTTGAGTCCAAGTTTGGGGGAGCAGTGAAGAAACTTTTTGGGCATGCAATTGAGCTTCAACAGACAATTCAGGGGAGTTTCCTTCTATCTTTACTGAATTCTTGAATCACTTACACATTGAGGACAATATGTACTTCAAGTTTGGGGGAAAGGAAATTTGAGCTAAATTTTTTCAAAAATTCCAAAATTTTTCAAACTTTTGGGGCTTTAAATGTTTTGCCTTGAGATATATTTTGCTTGATTTGGTTATTTCCCATGTCCCCATGATTGAGATTTTGATTGAGTCTGATTCTGATCTTTGGAAAAACATGATTATTAAGAAGCATGAGTTGAATTCTTGAATTTGCCTTGTTTTGATTATGATTTTTCTATCTTTATGCACTATGTCTTGATCATGGATTCGTATGCATGTTTAGAGAAGGATTATGTGAATATAAGATTGCATTTGTCTCTGAAGTTACGAGCATATCCTAGAATTTGTTTGATCTTCTATTGCGGCAAAATTTTTGGCCCATGCTTAGTTAGGAAAATGATTTAGGCCATCCTTGGATCGTTTGAGCTTTTCAAGCTAACCTTGGACATACTTGCCCTTAGTCACCCCTCTATGCCAAACCAGCCTATTTTTGTTTCTACACCTACAAGTTAATTTCCTTTAGCCAAATAAATACACTTTCCTATCCCTTACCCTCAAAGCATGTGTTTTACTAGGATATATCATGAGCTATGTACAAATTTGGGTAGATAGATAGGATATAAAAAAAATTGAAAATGAAAGCAAAAAAAAAAGAAGAAGAAGAAAAAAAAAGAAAAAAAAAGAAAAATAGAAACTTCAAAAAAAAAAAGAAGAAGAAAATGAATGAAAAATGAGAAAAACACAAAAATAGAATAAAGTGTATAACAAAGTAAGAAGAAACTAAGTTTGGGGCAGTTAATAGAAGCTCGAAACATAAAGATCCTAGAGTGTAATGCATGATTTGGGGTTGTTGAGCTTAAATTGTCTTTTATCATACCTTAACCCTAGCCTTACGTTATAAGCTTAATGAAGTCCTATTGATTCTTGATTGAGTATGGCTACATTAGTGGAGAGAGAAGTGAAAAGCAAACTTATGGGATTGTTCATGCTTTAGGGACTTTGCTTTTCATGTTTGCATAATCTCATCCGAATATGTATGCTGTGATATGTGATGGACACTTCACACACACACGGAGAATCTAATTAGGACTTGGGCATGTGATTGGTGGAAACTCTATGTTGATTAATAATTTTGATTTTTTTTCCTTAGATTAGATCAGTACTCTTTCTATGAGGTGTTTGTGGGGAATAAATCTATCAAGTAAACGTTATCTCTTGCATGTTTTGAAATTGTTTTGCTTGAGGACAAGCAAAATATTAAGTTTTGGGGTGTGATAAGTCTCTAAAATATACACTTTTTAGAGTATTTTATTGCTTAAATTTTGCTTGAATTTTGGAATTTTAATGTGATTTCTTCCTAATTTAATTAAATTGTCTTCATGTGTATGAACTTCTAGAATAATGAGAAAATCAAGAAAATGGCAAGAAAATCAAGGAAGAATGCCCGTAATTGGTGTTTGAGCCCTAAACCCGAATCATAACCTTAAATCCCTAAACTTATCCATCTTTCAAACTCTAAGCTTAGTCTTTTAAATCCTAAAAATATATAAAAAAAATAATAGTTATACCCCTAAACCTATCTTTAAAACCCTACACCATTTAAGTCTTTCATAAAAAAAAACCCCCTTTATTTTTTACCTTTTTAACCTTATACTTACTTGCTACCAAAAACCTCCTACACCCAAAGCCTATTGGACTACATGTCAAACCAAACCCAAACCGGCATTGTTACTTGAATTCTTGGCCAAAGAGGATAGGGCCTGTGGATGCTAGTGGCAAAAAGTCCTGGAAGTAGCCCTAATTAAAAGAGAGAAAGTGGCTGCAAAGAGAGGCGTGGAGGGGGCCGGTGACCGGCTCGTCTTCAACCTTTACTGCATTTCTTTACAGTTTTCCTTAGTTTAAGGGGTGGAGTGGTGGCTCGTGAGTGGAGCTTCAGTTCTTCATCACCATTTACTGTTTTGCTTAGACTTTAGTTTTCAAGTTTTCTTTTTTAGTATCGGTTCTTGCTTTAGATTTGCGTTTAGACTTTTATTTTTTTTATTTTTTTGAAGCATTTTTCTTTGAAGTTTTAAAGTAGCATTTAGTACTTTGCAATGTATTCAAAAACTTTTTAACTTAGATCTGTTTAAGCATTTTTAAATTACTGAAGTTTAGTTTTAAATTTTTATTTTATGCTTCAAGCTTTACATTTTCGTTCTTGATGTTTTGGCTACTGTTTCCTTACTGTTTTATCCCTTATTGGAGTGATTAAGTTCTTCTTTAATTACCGTTTCCCTTATTTTTTGCAACTCTTCTCGACCTTCCCCTGTTTCACGATTTTTGCACCAAATTCGGTCTAGCTTGCAGCTCGTGACTGCTGTTGAACTGAAGAAGGGCAGTGTTGTGCTTGTTTATACTTTCTCTCAAGTTGCAGTCTGTTTCTTAAGCAGTCAGTCGCCGACCTGAAGCTTGGCTGGAAGTTAGCCCGGAACAGAAGCTACTGTGCGTGTCGCACATGGGCAGAAGCTACTGTTTCGCTGGCGGCAAGGTGGGTGCTTTGGCATGAGGCTTGTGGATCCGTTAGTGCGTGTAGGACATTGCTGTGACTAGGCAGTGAAGAGCTGCTATGTGCATGGCCAAGGAGACAGGACGTTTGCTGGTGCAGGACAGAGCTAAAGCTTCGAGCATATCTCGACTTGGTCTGTTGGTCGTGGTTACGCGGTCTGTTGCAGCGAGCAGTAAGCTGGACAGCTGGAGCATCATGGCGTGGCAAGGGGCGATTTATTAGTTTTTTGGTTTTGATGCAAATCAGGTTTAGTTTTACATTTTATATTATATATATATATATATATAGTTTATTAGTTTGTTTTATATTTTTTTTTGCTATATTAGTTATATTAGTTTATTAGTTTTTAGTTCATATTTAATATTAAGTTATTATTTTGTAAATTATTTAGTTTGAGTTTATTAGTTTAGTTCATAGTTATTACTTTACTTTGTTTATTGTTTAAGTTTAAATTAGAAAATTAGAATAGCACTTTTAAAGTTTAGTTTTAAGTAATTTTATTTTATATTGATCAATTTAAAATTTCTTTTTTTCTTACTTTCTTGCATTCAAATCATATTTTTATTTTAATTAAATTTGATTTGAACTTTTTATTTTTATTTTTTTACTTCGTTAACCTGAAAATTGATTAGTTTGAATAAACCTAGGGTGACTAATTTTAGTACTTAACTAAAACAATTTAACTAATCCTCGTGGGAACGATACTCTACTCACTCTTTATTACTTGTCCGACCCGTGCACTTGCGGTATAGGTCTTAGAGCGCAACAATGGTCAATCCCATAGATTTCCACAGTGGGCACCTGACTAGTGCGAACTGTGTGCACTATTTCGACGATGGCCATTCGTTACTGTTTGGTCCCTACGGGGATACTGTTATTAATCGTGCATGATTCTATTGGATGTGACTGTCTCCACTCTTCTGTATTGTTTTACCCGACTGAATTGTTTATTGATATTGAATTGCTTATTGATATTTAATGGTTTACTGATATTGAATTGTTTTACCAATACTAAATTGTTTACTGCACTGTTTAACTAAATTGTTTATTGATATTGAACTGTTTACCAATACTGAACTATTTACTATATTGTTTTCAATTAACTGTTTATAAACTATTTATATACTGAAATATTTAATGAGATGATTTTTATAGCATTATTTAAATAAACTGTTTTATATACTGATATCGATTTGAATTTGCATTACATCAATTATTAAATGTTTTATACTGATTAATGATTTGAATTTTCATTGCATAAATTATTAAATATTTTATAATGATTTATTACTTCTATGTCAATCGCCTACTCCTTATAGTCACATCTAGGAACTGGAACACGACAGGGACTTCAAAGTACCTCCCATACTCTACTCGATTACCTAGTCGACTATAGTATCCTTCCTAATACGTCTCCTAGTAAGCTGTTAGGAAATAAATATTTTTATTGCATTTTAATGTTCACATTTAATATACCCCATTCATAATTAGTTTAAATAAATTATTTTTATTTAACTGCATATAGTGTACACTTTTATATATGTTTCTTATTGGGCTTTCCCCAAAGCTCACCCCCTTACTCACCATCCCAGATAGCTATCCAGTGTACGTGTCAATAGCAAGTTTGTAAGGAAGATCGTAGAAGTTTTATAATATCATGAGAACAAGTATATATTAAATTTTATATTTATGATCAGACAAGTGTGTGCACAGCAGACGTACTTATTGTGGGACATAAACAGTGAAATGTTAAATGAAAGGAATGTATATGAATTAATAAAATGTAATTATATTGAACATATATAAATAGAATTATAAATGTTATTTTATAGTTTTATTATGATTTCTTCTTTATTGTTTATGGTTTAATAAATTTAATGATTTAAAGAATTACTAGTAGAGGTGGCAAATGGGCAAGTCGGATCGGGTTTAGGTTGGCTCATTTTGGATCGGATCATTTTGGGTTAAGAAAAAATCGGATCATTTTGAGTTTGGATCATTTCGGGTTCGGATCATTTCAGGTTCGGATAAGATCGGGTTTGGATCAATTTGAATTCAGATCAATTTGGGTTCGGATTAATTCGGGTTCGGATTAGATCGAGTTTGGGTCGTTGATTTTTTTAGTCAATTCGGGTTGGTCGGATTTGGATTCGGGTCGATTGGACAAGTTTATTGGGTTTAGCCTTAGTCATTTTGATGTGATTTATCTGGTATGAAAATCAACTGAAACCATATTTCTAAGAATTACAAAACTCATGAAAATAAAATTTTCTTCTTACATGACTTATAGTACAATTGGGATTGAAAAAATCAAAATATTTAATAAATTGTATGATAGTTTTCTTTATAATATATTTACCAATATTCATAAATTAATTACATTTTTTTCATTTTATTTTTATTATCTATAATAATTAATAACTTTTGAATCAAAGTGATTTAATAATCCCTATTAAATATCATAAAACAGTACTATATATCTCTTTAATTTATTTTGATTTTTTTATAGAATAATTGGAGACATTTTGTGTAGATGATATAGCTTTTATACTCTATTATGATTAGCCATTAAATAATTATACATTATGTTCAAATGAATGTAATATAAAAGTGAATATTTAAGTTTAACTAAATTAAAAAAATATATAACACTCATATTATTGAAAAAATTATATTTTTTCTATATTAAAATACTTTGATAATTAATTTTAACATTTAAATATTTATTGATGATATTAAATTTAAGTTTGAATCTTTTCAGGTTTAGGTAAATTTAGATTCGGATCAATTTGGATTCGGGTCAAGTTGGGTTTGGATCAATTCGGGTTCGGATTAATCTAAATTCGGACGAATTTGGGTTCAGATCCGGTCGGGTTTGGATCAATATAAATTCGGATAAATTTGGTTTCGAATCAATTCGGATTCGGATCGGGTTGGATTTGGGTTGTTGACTTTTTTAGTCAAATCGGATTGGTTCGATTTGAATTCGGATTAATTGGGCAGATTTTTTGGGTCGGGTCAACTTTTGTCACATCTAATTACTAGTAATGAGAACCATAGAATCGAACTTACATCGACACCGAACGCAAACCAAACGATATTGAATGATGGAATGAGAAAGATAATGTTAAGAAGGAAAAAGTTAGTTTGGAATTTTCTAATTTCGGACGTTATACCTTTACCTTAGCCGAGTATACTTAACCTTCCTACACTTGTGTTTTCTTCAATTTAGGCTTAAATTCATGTTTTACACAAATTTTGCATCAATTCTACATCCAGTTCACATTGAATAACCCTATGTTTATCGAATCATGCTTGGTTGAAGCCCTATCACATTTCAAAACATATCAAATAATCTCTAAATTGATCAAATTCTATGATTTTCTTAAGTACTTATTGAAATTGAAATGGTAACTTAGTGTTCCTTTCACTTCCTTTCAATTCTAATAATATCAATAAACTTAGTATTTCTCATAAATCAATATATATTCATTCCATTAATAAACAATTGTCATGCCTCAATCTAATAACTTAAACGCAATGATTTCTTTTCTAATTTTCACCATGTACAATAATAAAACCATATAGTTCTAATTTAATTAAATTATTTTCATAGGGTTCCACACTAAGGCAGCACCTTATCATCATCTTAATCTCCATATTTTCATGAATTAATATCAATTTTACACTTAAACCCATCACAACACTCATACATGTTAAGATCAACTAAGGAGAAGTAGTTTACCCTTTGAACCTTTTTCTTGGACAATTTCCTCTTCACTTTCCAGCCACCAATTCGACACTTTAAGACCATAATTACACTTCTAATCCATCCTTCTAACACATACATAAAGCTTGAAATTAATACAAATGGTTGGATCCAACTTACCCTTGAAAAATCAAACCTGCCCTGTTTTTGGTGCCCTGTTCGGTTTTTGTTTCTTTTGCTGCTGTTTGCTCTTTTTTTCCAGCAGCTAATTGGGGTACTAGCGAGAGCAATTTGGTAGTTTATGAAGGTAACTATATAGGGTTTAAACCTCTCTTCCCTTCTCCTTTTTTTTTTCTCTTTTCTTTCTTTCTCACGGTTTATTTCCCCTGTTTTCTTGTTCTGTTCCGTTTCTTGTTTTTCAGCCTTTGTCCCGATTATTTCAGCCACTATTTCTTTTATATTTTGGCTTAATTTCCACTCTTAATGGTTAAGGAAATGATGAGGGCCAAAAGTTCTACAAGAAATTATAAAATTCTTGCTAAATACCTCACCTAAACTGCAAGCATGGCACGGTTCAGCTAGCAATTTAAGTTCAGCCATTTTGTCCCTATTCAACCACATTTTTTTACTTAATTTTTAACCCTTAATTATTAAGGAAAGTAGGGTACTCCATGGTCCAAGAATGGCTTATAAAAATCTTATAAAATATCTTGTTTTTGCTGCCTACTCAGTCCCGATTTTCAGCCTCCTTCAAACTTCAATTTTGCCTCATTTTGGTCCCATAATTTTCCCCCATTCCAGCCGAATATTTTGACATTTCTTGAATTATTTTCCTACTTAAATTAGTCTCTAGTAGTTGATTATATTATGGCTATCGGAAAGTATCAATTCTTATAAGAATTTTTTGTATTTATTTCCTCCCCTTATTCTACACCTACTACACGATTTGTGCAGCTGGAAATTTTTCAGCTATTTGTCGGTCTTTAGCTCCATTTTTCTTACATGCTTTGATTTCATTTCAAGACTAACTTATGAAGGAATATCATGTAGTCAATTGGTAAGGAAATCCTTCGAAAAAATCTTGAAAACTCTCACCCTATACCAGCCTATATGTCACGATTTTCCGAGCCAAAAATCAGTGGAGTTTCTAGCAAAGTCCAGCCACTTTTATTGACATTTCTTAGTCAAATTTTGCTTCATATTATTCATACTACTTGTCCCCTTCAATGACCAATTAAATACCATAAAGAAACATCATACTTTTTTCTTAATTTTCTCATTGAATAGTTGACATTTTTTACTTTTGCATTATATTTCCATGCAACCTTCGGTTTAGCCAATTATGCCATCAACCGATTGCTTCATGCATAAATCAGTCCATGTTTGCTTCATCTTATACATGCCTTTGAATATTTAATAATCAATAAGAAACATGGAAGTGTATTGACTTTTCTTTCAAAAAAAAATCCTATTAGTTCTCATGTTATTTTCTCATTCTTTCTTCTTCTTATTATTTTTTTTTACAAAGAGTATAAAATTCGTGGTTATCACAATTTAGGATTTGACTTCTTCACTCAGGGTTTATTAAAGTCATTTAACTTCTATAAATCAAACCACATTGATCATTCTTAACGATTTATCTTTGCCTTTTCATTCACATAACTTTTAACTTATGACGTCATTTAAGAAAATACGGGAAAATGTGATCCTCACAGACACTCTATGTATTATTAGTTGATGTAAAGTGAATAACACTTTATACAAATTATATTTAAATCAATTACTTATTTATTTAATATACTCATTTATTTATTTAATTATTTAGCATATTTATTTATATATTTGGTCCCTTTGTTTATATGGTTTTTATTATGTAAATTATTTTGATTTAACAAACTATTACTATGTTAAATTGATTTTGATTAATGAAAATGAAACTTGTTTATAGAATCTTTCTTATTATTGATCCATTTGATTTAAGCCTATTTTTCTCTTATATGTTCAATTCATCAATACAAAATAAAATAAAAACAACGACACTTGAAATTTAAGTGACCACAACATTTATTGATCACCAATTTAATTAAGAAATGTTACTTTTTTTTTTTACTTGCAAACTTGTATATCATATTTAGATGTAATGAAATTAATCATGACGTTGTAATTATGAAAGAGTTTTTAAAGGGTTAAAAAACGTTTTTTAATAAGTGTTTTATTTAGGATTGTAATTTTTGACAAATTCAAGGGTATAATTATATTTAAATTACTTATTTAATTATTTAAGATATTAATTAATTAATTTTAATATATAAATAATTATTTAGAATGTAATATCTTTGCTAGCAAAGGGTAAAGTTAAGCTAAATAAAAATAAGTTAAAGACAAAATTGAAACAAAAAAAGAATTCCCTAAGAAAAATTAAAAAAAAAAGCCTCAAGAGGAGGAGAATATTGTTTTTCTTATATTTTTTCCAATTTTAACACATTGAGAATCTAAGATTCCAATGAGAAAAATTATACAATCAAACGAGATTAAATATTTACAATTTTTTTTTTAAAAATTCTTAAAATCCATAAACCAAATGTCCCTTCGATGAATTTCGGCTCCGGCTTCCGCGTTTGCTAGCTTTCCTCACGAGTAGAAGTAGTCCTTGGCCCTTAGCCTCAACCTCAAGGCAGCGTCTATCATTGGAAACCTAGTCAGGGAAACTCATATCGTCATCGTGACTAGTATTCTCCAAGTCTCCCACTACAAGCTTGTGTAGTACACAAAGTAGTCAACATGTCCAAATCAGGAAGCAGACTAGGATCCAAATCCTCCATAGATTCCTCATCAGTAGCCCTACCTCGTTTGAACACGTGGGATTGAAAGTGGAAACTGCATGCAAATTCGCTGAGAAGTTTTCAAGAGAGTTTAGAATTAATAGATTTTATTTTTAGGATATGTTAATTTGATAAAAAGATATTTAATAAAAATAAATTACGATAAATTTATTGTCTCTTAAAATTTTTAATAAAAATAATGTATTAAATGTAAAATTAAAAAAAAATGATTAAGTAATCATTAACCAATGTCTTTAAACATTCATTATATCAAACTTTTTATTTTATAATTAAAATGATAATTATTCATTGAAAATATGTCATATGTAATAAGTATGCTTAGATTTTAAATATTTTTTAAAAAAATATAATTTCATGTTTTTAAATATTTTGTTATGATTTTTAACATAATACATTCCATTAAAATGTAATATAATATTGAATTTGAACAACTTTTAAAATTCATTCATTTATTTTATAAAAAATTAAATTATAATTTATTTATATTAACTGAAATATTTTTTCTAATTTAAAAAATTTTAATTATTATTAATTTATTTACATAAAATTTTATAAATTCTGGTTTTTTTACATAAGGTAAAAGGTAATATATAAAATAAAAACATAATTTATATTAAAATGATCCTAAAAAATTAATATTTAGACACCACTAAAATAATGTCATATCATATTATTTGAAATATATGTAATTAGTATTGTAAACACATTCTCTTCAAATCAGTTATCAAAGATTTTTCAATTAAAATCAAAATTTCAAGAAACCATAAAAAAGAAAATTATAAAAGAAGAAAAGATAAAAAAATTTTTGATAAAAAATTTATCCGAAAAATAATAAAATAGAAATTTTTTATTAAAATTTAAGATAAAATTAATTTATTTGATATTTGAGAGTGTACAATATTAATTATATCTTCAAAAATATATTTATGTGTCAGAATTTTATTACTATTCAAAATTTTAATTTTTAAAATAATTTTAATATAATCCAATTTAAAATCAAAATATTGTCCCCTCTTGATTCTCGAACCCCACCCAAAACATGAGTGTAATCTTCTTTCTTCTAAAACTGAAACACAAAATTAATTATGGCCAAGGTCAACCACCTTGTACCTTTCATTAAGTTGCCATGGTTGTTCAATACACGAAGACAGAGTGCGAAAGTTCAAGATTTTACCAAGAAGTTTTACTATAAAAGGACCTTTTGGTCACGGATTTTAAAATTCTTCCTAGAAATTTTATTTTTCATAAATATTTAATCTCATTTGATTGTATAATTTTCTTCTTCATCAGGAATCTTTAATTCCCAATAATGTCAAAATGAGGAAAAATAGGAGGAAAACAATACCTCCCCCGCTTGAGTTTTTTTTTCCCTTGAGAATTCTTTTTTTTGTTCTAAGTTTGTCCTTAGCCTATTTTCATTTGGGTCAACTATGCCATTTGTTATCAAAGATATTACATCCTAAATAATTATTTATATATTAAAATAAATAAAAAATTAACACGTTAAATAATTAAATAAGTAATTTAAATATAATCATACCATTAGATTTGTCAAAAATTACAACACTAAATAAAACACTTATTAAAAACCTTATTTTTTAAGTCATTAAAAACTTTTTCTTGATTACAACATGATGATTAATTTCATTGCATCTAAATATGATTTACAAGTATCAAAATAACATTTTTTAACTAAATTAGTGATCAATAAATGTTATGGTCATTTAAATTTAAAGTGTCATTATTTTTATTATATTTTATTTTGATGAATTGACATATAAGAGAAAAATGTACTTAAAATCCAATGAACCAATAATAAGATGGACCCTATATGCAAGTTTTATTTTCATTAATCAAAATCAATTTAATATAATAATAGTTTGTTAAATTAAAATAATTTACATAATAAAAACCCTATAAATGAGGGGACCAAATAAATAAATATCTTTAATAAATAAGTAATTGATTTAATTATAATTTCTATACACCTGACAATTCGTGTTTTTAATTCGTTTTCGTGTCATGTAAAATCGTGTTCGTGTCGTGTAAAACATGAAAATTTTATGTCAAAATTCGTGTTAACATGAAAAAAATAAAATCTTTATTTTTAGCTTTTACCATATTCAACTATAATTTTTACTTAATTATAGTCCGTGTCACTTTTTTGTCTTATATTCGTATCGTTTTCATGTCGTGTAATCATGTCGTATCTAGGATTGTCAGGTCTAAATTTCTATCAATTGTTATTCACTCTACATCAACTAATAATAAGAAAGTATTATAGTAAAATAAGTAATTAAGTAATTTTACTTTCCTTCAACTAAACATAAAAATCTTATATTTCCATGCAATTAAACATAAAAATCTAATATTTTCAGGAATCCGTCAAATAAAGTGATTCGAGAATAAAATGATTCAAAAAAAAATCTTAATTTCTGTTATACAAATGACCGCTAATGAATTTAGGCCATGGCTTACGCATTCGCGATCATTCCTCACGATTAAAAGTGGTCCTTGGCTCTCAACCTCACGGCAGTCGTCACATTCGAAACTAGGTCATGAAAATTCATATCATTATCATGACTAGAATTTTCCAAGTCTTCCCACGAGAAGCTTGTGTGGTACCCGCACTAGTCAACAAATCCTCCATAGATTCCTCATTAGTAGCCCTACCTCGTTTGAACTCGTGGGATTGAAAGTAGAAACTGCAAGCAAATTTGCCTGGGAGTTTTCAAGAGTGTTTAGAATTAAAATAATTTTATTTCTAGGATATGTTAACTTGATAAAAAGATATTTAAGAAAATCAATTGCAATAAATTTATTGTCTTTTTAAATTTAATAAAAATAATGTATTATATGTAAAATTAAAAAAATGATTAAGTAATCATTAACCAATCACTACTAGAAAAGTGGTCTTTAGCAACCAAAATTTACAACGACTAAGATAGTCGTTGCAAAATCTCATGACATTTGCAACGACTTTTCATAGTTGTTGCTTAATTAATTTTTTTATATTTTATGCAACGACACTTATTGTTGTTGCAAATTCTTATTAAATTAACAACGATAAAAAAAATCGTTATGATATCTTATTATATTTGCAACGACTTTTAATTGTCGTTACTTATTTGATTTTTCTTTATATTTTATACAACGACATTTATTGTTATTATAAATTCTTAACAAAATAACAACGATAAAAAAAGTTGTTACAATATCTTATAATGTTTGCAACGACTTTCAATTGTCATTACTTATTTGATTTTTTCTTTATATTTTATACAATGACTCTTATTGTTGTTGCTATTTCTTATTAATGTAACAACAATAAAAAAAATCATTATGATATCTTATTATGTTTACAACCATTTTTTATTATCATTACCTTATTAACTTTTTAATATTTTAGAGAACAATAAAAAAAAATTGTTATGATATATATATATATCATATATTGAAACAAAAAAATCATTTCAAAATATTATTACATTTGTAATGACTTTTTTATCATCGTTATTAAATTGTTGTAATTTAATTTTTATTTTGTATAATTATTGTAATTTATAAAAATTAAAAATAAGAGTGAGAAACCTAAGTCGGTTCAGTCTTCAATTTTCGCCTAAGTTAGAAACCCGTCGCATCCCAACCTCCGTTCCTCCCAGATGACCCAGACTCGATGGCTCACTCCATTCTTGTTCCTCTTTTCTTCTCCTTTCTTACTCGATTAACCCATCTTCTTCCACCAGCGCTTCTTCTCTTTCTATTTTCTCCCTTTGTCTTATTGGCTTTCTTTTCTCATAAAACTTAAAGGCTTTTTTCCTCTTTGCGAAATCAAGCCCTTTCTCCTCTTTTGCCTCGATGTGCCTCCCTTTTTGCCTCCAGTAGTTGCTTGTCTCCATAAACCCCAAATTGCTTTTCCTTGCTACCGGACACCCAAAACACAAAAGAACCATTTTCTTTTTCTAAACCCAAAAATAAATTAACTTTCTGAGTCGAAAACCCTGAGAAATAACACTGCTAGAGTGACCTTTTTTTATATTTTTATTGTATTTGTCATGTTGAGTTTCTGACTTCTGTGTTGTTTGTTTTTTTTCTCTATGTTGTAATGGTGTTTGCTTATAGATTGTTGATGCATTTGAATTCTCTGTTGTGGTTTTTCGATGGGAATCTAGGAGGTCCTTGGTTGAATCGAGGTTGGTTGGAACTTAAGGAATGATGTGTTTTCTTGAGGTTTATTGAACTTAAATTAGGAATTCATGGTTTCAAATTAGATTAGTTTTAAATCTCAAACTCAGGTTGGATACACTTACAAAGATTCGCCATCCGCACTTGGTTTGCATCTTGGGGCATTGCATTGAAGTAAGACCAGATGACTAAAGGGTGAACAGAGTATTCATCGCATATGAATACATTGCCAATGGGAATTTTCGTTCTTATCTCTCTGGTAATCTTGGATTCCAAATGTTCTACTTCAGATTGTTTTGTTTTTCCCTGTCCATATCCATATGGATAAAGCAGTGCATTCTGTTTTGTAGAGAGATGTTCTGGAGAGGTTCTCAATTGGTCAGAACGATTAGCAGTTCTGATTGGTGTTTGCAAGGCTGTGCCCTATTTGCATACTGGAGTTATTCCTAGTTTCTTTCACAACAGATTAAAGACGAATAACATCTTGCTCAATGAGCATCGAATGGAAAAACTGAGTGACTACGGGCTGTCAATTATCTCGAAAGAAACCGATGATTATGGGGTGGGTAATAGTTCTTAATTTGCTAATTGAATGGTTAAGTTTGCACTAACCCTTTGTTTCAATTTACTTGCAGGTAAAAGGAAAGGATCCTAAATCATGGTAAGTAGCATTTCACTTGATCTGCTCAATGTTAGTTCAGCATATTAGCAGTTTTAAGCACATATTTACCATTTGAACAATATTTAGGCAAATGACAAGATTAGAGGATGATATTTATAGCTTTGGGCTCATCTTGTGGAGTCGATGATTGGACCTTCCAAGGCTGCAAACAAAGAGGTGACTCTACGCGATTAATTGGTACATGCGGGAACTCTTTGAGTACTCAGAAATACCTGTGGATTAGTCGTGAAAAAGCTATGCAAACAATTAATTACCTATCTTTTTAACAGGCATCTTTGAGCAACCATGATGGGCGTTCAAGGATCATGGACCCCGTTGTTTCAGCTACATGCTCACAAGAATCTATATTAATCATGATATCCTTAACAGGTAAGTGCATTTGTCTAGAATTATGGAATCACCCGTCTTTTGATGACATCCTTTGGAATCTGCAATATGCAGCACAAGTCCAGGCAAATGCCGATAGTGAACAAAGATTCAGCACTAAATAGTTCTTCACATGTTGAGCAAGTTTGTTGTAATTCTTTACTTTGTTTAGAATTGTAATAATACATGAAGCTTTAAATGGAATGTCTAGCTACCCCTGCCAAAAGCAAGCAAGTAGCATTTCTCAGGCAAGTGCTCAAGAGTTATAGAAACCAAAAATAACAGAGCCTGAGGGTTTGGGGAGGAGAAAAACTTGAAGAAGGTCTTTGCTTAATTGCCAGACACTGAAGAAGAAGCTGTTGATCGAAGCTTATGATATAGCTGCAATGAAGTTAAAAATCTTATTTCCAAGTTCATATGGATATGAGATGCCCGTAGATGTATTGTCCAAGCTGTTAAATATGAAGATCAAGCTAATTAGCCAAACATCGATGCTTAGAGCTTGTAGATTCAAGCTAGCTTTCCAGGATGAGAGTCATCCCTAGAATTTTGTGCTAGGTTTACAGATTCAACACTTTCTTTATGTTTTTTTATTCATGAAATTGTATCGAATTTTAAATTTCAGTAATAATAAATACATAAATTATCAATTCTTTTATAATTTATTATTTGTAGTTATAACAATATTGTAGTGAAAAAATTACTTGTAACAATAATATTGATTTTTTTTACATTGTAAAATATATTAGCAATGATAAAAATTTGTTTGTAAAATAAAATAAATTAAATAATAAAAATATGGTTTTGTAATTATTTGTAGCAACGATTTTAGTCGTCATGAATAAAATTATAAACGACATATTGTCGTTTTGTATTCATTGGTTGCAAGTCGTTGCTAAACTACCTATTGCAACAATAAAAATAGTTGTTGCCAAAAAGGAATTGTAATTTGTAACCAAATATATTCTGTTGCTAAAAAAAGTATAGATAAAATATTAAGTCGTTGCTAAAACGATAATTTAATTAATAATGAGAAAAAGTCGTTGCAACAAATATTTTTTTACAACGACTTATTATTTGATAAAAGTCGTTGCGTATACTTTTAGTAACGGAAATTTATGCAACAACCTTGCAACGACTAAAAGTTGTTGCAAAAAAGCTTTAGCAACAATAAATTTGCATTTTGCAACGATTTTAAGCGTTGTAAAAAACTCATTTTCTAGTAGTGAATGTCTTTAATCATTCATTAAATCAAACTTCTTATTTTATAATTAATATGATAATTATTCATCGAAAATATGTCATATTTAATAATTATGCTTAGATTTTAAATATTTTTTAAAATATTATTTCATGTTTTTAAATATTTTGTTATGATTTTTAAGATAATTAACTTCTATTAAAATGTAATATAATATTAAATTTGAATAACTTTTAGAATAAATTCATTTATTATATAAAAATTGAATAATAATTTATTTATATTAATTGAATTTTTTGTATTTTAAAGAATTTTATTATTATTAATTTATTTACATTAAGATTTTAGAAATTTTGATTTTTTTCACACAAGGTAAAAATGCGGTATATAAAAATAAAAAAGAGTAATTTATATTAAGATTATCCCAAAAAGTAAATTTTTAGACAAAAGCAATATAATGTCATATCATATATTATTTGAAATATATGTAATTAGCATTATAATCACATTCTCATCAATTCAGTTATCAAAGATTTTTCAATTAAATTCAAAACTTTCAAGAAACAATAAAAAAACTATAAAAGAAGAAAAAATAAAAAAATCTATCAAGAAAATAATAAATAGAATTCTTTATTTAAATTTAAGATAAAATTAATTTGTTTGATATTTGAGAGTGTATAATATTAATTATATCTTCAAAAAATAATTATGTGTCAGTTTCTTATTAACGTCTATAATTTTAATTTTTAGAATAATTTTAATATAATCCAATTTAAAATCAAAATATTGTCCCCTCTTAATCCACGAACCTCACCCAAAACATGAATATAATCTTCAAAAAATGTTATAGTCACTTAAATTTAAAGTGTCTTTATTTATATTTTATTTTATTTTCATGAATTGACATATTAGAGAAAAATGGACTTAAAATCAAATTGACCAATAATAAGACGGACCCTATATATAAGTTTCATTTTCATTAATCAAAATCATAAGTTTCATTTTCATTAATCAGATTCATAAGTTTCATTTTCATTAATCAAAATCAATTTAATATAGTAATAGTTTTTTAAATCAAAATAATTTGCATAATAAAAATCCCAAAAATGAAGGGTCCAAATAAATAAATAAATATGTTAAATAATTAACTATATAAATGAATATATTTAATAAATAAGTAATTGATTTAAATAGGCTTAATAGCCAAATGTACCATCAACCTTTTTGCATAAAATGAAATTAAACTCTTAACATTTCATTGTGGGAAAATCAGTCCATAAATTTTTATTTCATTGTAAATAAACCTTCAATCTTTCAAAATCATGCAAATAAGTCCAAATCTGTTAAATGACATTAACTGCCGTTAAAACATTCTACGTGAAAATTGATGTAGATAACTTAGTTGGTTGCTATGTGGCACGCCATATGTGCAATACTAATAGAAGTTAGTGTCATTTAATAGATTTGGATTTAATTGCATTATTTTGAATGATTGAAGGTTTATTTATAATAAAATAAAAGTTTATGGATTGATTTTCATGCGATAAAATATTGAAGGCTTAAGTCCATTTTATGCAACTAGTTGAGAGTACATTTGGCTATTAAGCTATTTAACTATAACTTTTATCAAGTGTCAATCACTTGGCATCAACTAATAATACAGAGAATATTATAATAATATAAGTTATTAAGTAATCTTACATTTTTTTAACTAAATATAAAAATCTTATGTTCTCATGCAATCAAACACAAAAATTTAATATTAGATAAAATGATTTGGGATGTTATGATTTTGAAAAAAAAAAATCTTAATTTCCACAAACTAAACAATCCCTAATGAATTTAGGCCCTGACTTACGCATTTGTGATCTTTACTCACGATTAAAAATGGCTCTTGGCTCTTAACCTCACGGCACGGCAGTCTTCATCATTCGAAACTAGGTCACGGAAATTCATATCATCATCATACTAGTACACTCCAAGTCTTCCCACTAGAAGCTTGTGTTGTACCCAAACTAGTCAACAAATCCTCCGTAAAATTCCTCGTTAGTAGCCCTACCTCCTTTGAACTCGTGGGATTGGAAGTAGAAACTGCATGCAAAATTTGCTCGGGAGTTTTCAAGAGAGTTTAGAATTAAAAGATTTTATTTTTAGGATATGTTGATATTAAATAAAATAAATTGCAATAAATTTTTTGACCTTTTAAATTTAATTAAAATAATGTATTATATGTAAAATTTTAAAAAATGATTAAGTAATCATTAACCGATGTCTTCAATCATTCATTAAATCAAACATTTTATTTTATAATTAAAATGATAATTATTCATCGAAAATATGTCATATGTAATAATTATGCTTAGATTTTAAATTTTTTTAAATATTATTTCATGGTTTTAAATATTCTGTTATGATTTTTAAGATAATAAATTTCTATTAAAATGTAATATAATATTAGATTTGAATAACTTTAAAAATAAATTCATTTAACATATAAAAAATTGAACAATAATTTATTTATATTAATTGAATTTTTTTCTATTTTAAAGAATTTTAATTATTATTAATTTATTGACATAAAGATTTTAGAAATTTTGATTTTTTTAGGCAAGGTAAAATGCGGTATATAAAAATAAAAAATGCTGTATATAAAATTAAAAAAGAGTAATTTATATTAAGATTATCTTAAAAAGTAAATTTTTAGACAAAAGTAATATAATGTCATATCACATTATTTGAAATACATGTAATTAGCATCATAATCACATTCTCATCAAATCATTTATCAAATATTTTCCAATTAAATTCAAAATTTTCAAGAAATTTTAAATATATATATAAAAAGAAGAGAAGATAAAAAATTTGATAAAAAATTATCCAAAAAATAATAAAATAGAAAATTTTTATTTAATTTTAAAATTGATATGAGTCTGGCCTAGCCCAAATAGACAAGCCCATGGACACAAAACCACCATGACATGTGGCGACTCATGATAGTGCCACGTGGCTAAGAGGAGAAGCTTTAAATGTCACGAAGGCCGCAACGTACACTTGAAATCTTACGTTTGTCACTTTGTTATGATTTACTAATTTTACAAATCAAATTTTTTTCTTTTCACTTTTAGGTTTGTATTTGATGTCAGTATCATCGCTAAACAATTTCACCTTTTTCAATTTCAATTTAACTTAACACTGTCATTTATAGGGTTAACTCCTAAGACAAATCAATTTACTTCCTTAATATTTTAATTCAAGATTTAACTTGGCCAAAAGAAAAAAAATCGAAAACTTCTCCTTATATATAATCAATTTTCCCCAATTAATTAACTGGCAAAATATATACATATTTCCAACATTGCATCTCAACATACAATCCACAGTTTATATCATCATACACAACACACATTCCCAAAATCATTACAATCAACATATCCATATTCCACAAGTTTCATATTTGATATACAATATTAATATCTCGGGTCGCACTCGATAATCATACTAGTCATATAATAATTTAGAGCAATTCCTAAGTTACATCCCGAACAATTTCCAATGCCATGTACTGTGCATTACCTAATGTATATACATGACAACCAACATGATGTGCAAAATATCATATCCCTCAAAGCTAATAAAAACAGCACTAAGAGGATTTAAGCAAGTACCACTACTAGGTACAATCCTCGAGAGCCCACACAGAATTCTAAACGTGGACTTTAGCTCATATGATCTGCGATGATGTTAAAAAGGGGTGAGCAAACCACAGCTCAATAGTTTAAGTAATGCATTTTAGACTCATATCGATCTACATGCAAGTGTAGAGAAAGCAATGCTAAAGTGACATGTATGCTGGTATTCAATCACGGTCTTAAAATCAAAACACTTTCGCTATGCACTTCAGTTCAAACACTTTCACCATGCACTTCAATTCAAAACACTTTCATTATGCACTTTATTTAAATCAAATTTATTATGCATTTCGATTAAATCAAACCACTATGTACCTTGATAAATCAGTCACTATGCATTTCAATAAATCAATCAGTATATTTTTTTGATAAATCAATCATTAAGCACTTTGATAAATCAATCATTAAGCACTTTGATAAATCAATCAATATACATTTCGATAAATCAATCAGTAGGCACTTCAATAAATCAATCAGTGTGAACTTCGGTAAATCAATAAGTTCATAAAATGAGAATCAATACCCGTTAGGCATATAACCTCTATTCAATGAAATCAATACTGATAGAAAATCGATAGTATGTAGAGTTTAGGCAATAATCCTCAGTCAGTGACACGATAATAGTAACGATGTCCGTCCTAGCTAATGATGGAATGTTGTTGCAAGCAACACAAAATATATGGCCATAGAATAGTACTCCACTCTCCCTGATCAGTCGAGAGCTGGAACTTGTCTACTGGTTTTTCGGACAAGCCTAACAATTTACCTAGAGCACTAGGCCCAATAGGTATAGTATAGTTCAATAGTCTAGAGCACAAAGCTCGATAGATGAGTAATAAGGCCTAGAGCTAAGCTTGATAGGCTAGAAATGACCTAAAAGTCGTAGGATATACCCGCATTCAAAAATGGTTTGAAAATAATGTTCTCTTATAGCACTTGGCTCGCACAGATTTCAAAGTACTTATTAAATTATTTTTGAGTTTAAAATATAAGGAAGTTTCGATTTATTTCAAAAGTTAGTTCAAACCAAGACTTTGTGACTTAAAATATAATACAAGTCTTTAAAACATAGATATTAAGTAATTAAACTCAAAACATGTTATACGTGAATGCACATATGCATCAGTTCACTTCACTTAATATGCACGCTTGGCTGGCCATAACATGCAAGATAGAAAACAGGTTTCAATCTAGCCCATGTATAAATCGAATTTATAAACTAACTATACCTTAATGTCCAATCATAGCTTTTGTATTTTCTTAACGTAAGAATTAACCCCGATATTTATCAAATTTAAAATCATTCCTACGAGATGATGCTAACATACTTTACTTATCCCACTTACCTCATTACTTAGCAGTGACCTCCTCGAATTTTCAAATCAAAACTCAAGTTCTTCACTTCTCCAATTCGCTACAATTCAATTCAATAACATTTCAATAACTTATTTACACTATACTTAATTATGTGTTAAGACACATGAAAAATCACAATTATTTTCAAAACCATATCTAGCTTCCAACAATGTTAACTCACTATTCTATGACATTCTAACAATACTCTTTTAAGACTTCAATAACATATCCTAATTTCCCATAATTTCGAAACATTCCCTCAATATATCCGCACCTATACTCAAATATACTCAAAAAATTTCAACACTATTCTTTTGATCTTTTAATTTATAATATAGTATTCAAGCATTTACTCAATAGCTAGTTTCACAACAACTCAGTAAGTATCTAATCTCATTCCCTAACATCACTTCAATAATCTTTTCACACATAAATCAACCATCTTCAAGCATCATTCATATTAGTTCAATTAAATAAACAACACTCTTCAATATGATTCTACATCTACTTATATAATTATCTTACCTTAATAATTTAAGTTAGGGATTTAGCTTTCCAAAAGGATGATCTAGCCTCAAATCGAACCTTATAAAATCTCTACAAGTCAATACATACACATTTAGTCTTAGAGCAATTTAAATAAACTATAGGAAAATTTGTTAAATGATAAACAACTGCACATTTTCTAACCCCCTTCTAGACGTTTAGAAATCCCACCTAGCCAAACCATTTTACTGTCTAGTTGTCACTAACCACCTTGCTGTGTCCATCAATCTCGACAACTTGCTTAACTCCTCTTATACCCAACATAAATTCCTCATCATGTTAACCTTCTTCTACTATAAGTTTTAGCACAATTCAAATACACTTGACCCTTAAGAAACAAATTACTTCATCGCTCCACTATCTTCACGCTTAAGCAGCCACTTAAATAGCAACTTGAGTTTCAAACACCAGCTTACCACCTCAAACCTGCCTTATTTCAGTTCCAATGTATAGCCTTGATCAACGCCCCAAGATCAACACTAAAGTACGCTGCCTAAGCCACTCAAATGCTACATCACAGCCCCATGTTTGCACTAAAGGGAGAGGCTTTTGAAAGCTTGGAAATGAATCTCCTTTACACTTTTTTGCCATGGTTGGTATCCAGTTCGTTACTTGTTCAGGCACTAAGAGCAGCACCCAATAGCCCCTATTTCAGCAACCAAAGGTTGCTTGAGAGCCACTTCCAAGCAGCTTCACTTCAGCCACTAAATATCACGTTGAGTACTGTAGATACTTAATTTTGGAAACTAATATTTATTTCATACTATAGTGAAAGACAACCTCTTCTTAGAATAAATATTTCACAAGAATAACTTCTTCAGAAGAACTTCTACACAAGAACAACCTCTTATCAGAAGAGCTCATTACTTCTAGAAGAATTCATTCGCAGAATAGCTCTTCTCAGAACAGCTTTTCTCAGGACAGCTCTGCTCGGAACAACTCTTTACTGAGCAACCTGTTCTTAGAATAACTCATTTATAGAACAACACTTTCAAGAAGAAGTGAAGATAACTCCGGAATAGGGCAGGGTTCTTGAGTTAACTTCATTATTGGGATGTCCGGAGAGTTTGGCTTGGTGGATCAGCTATGGAGGTAGTTAAGAGTTCTTCTCTTAACCTTTCTCTGAAATATGAGTGTTCTTCCCTATTTCTTTCAGTACACATTCTCCTAAAACATAACTCCCATTAGACAAAGCATTAATGCTATGTAACTGCCAATTCTCATTATTACATTATTAATACCAAAGATATGTAACTCTCGTTCTCTACTCCTATATATAGGGGTTCTTATTATTATTAAAAGGATTTTTTGGCAAATCAGCTAATCAATAAACTCTCTCAAATCCTCTCTGCATTATTTTCTCTACACAGCCTTGTTCTCAGCCTTCTACCGCCACCTGCCACTGCACTCATTCTTCATGGTCTGCTCCAGTCTTCCTCTCCGCCGCCTCCTAGCATATCCCATTCTATTGGTTTGCAATGTTTCCTCTCCACAACAAAAGAACTCATCTACATTTTGACGACTCCACTAGGGAGGAACGATTGCATTGAGTAGAATATTTTCAGCCTTCACTTTGCCGAAAAACATGGAAAGCTCTACTGGAAATCAAGATGCTCAGGCCCTACCTACATTCAAGAGTTGATGAAGATGATCCAGACTTCTCAAGAAAGAATGCAAAAGTTGGAAGACACTATATCCCAACTCACATCTTCCAATGCCACAACTTCTCAGGTTCAACTTATCACTCTTGTTACTACCGGGAATGAGAACAACAACAGAGGAAACTTAACTGATGCACCTACTCCTAGAGGTGTTGAAAACATTGGCACAAATAACACCATTACTGCTGGAACTTTTATTATGATTTTTCCTTCAACCACAGCTCAAGACTTTATGGCAAAAGAGGAGCTTCAGAGGTCGTTGGAAGAGAAGAACAAGAGTTTAAGTTTTTTCAAATTTAATCTCAAGTTGCCTTAACCTGATAGTGTGGCTGCTAAGCCATATCCCAAGGACTACGCTAGTCCTATGTTTAAGCAATTCAATGGCAAGACTGGAGATGCTCATGAGCATGTCATGAAATTTATAGAAACTCTTGGTATAGCTGGATTGGATGAGGATTTGAAGTTAAAGGAATTTTCCTAGTCTCCTACTGAAAAAGTGTATAGCTAGTATGTTAATCTTATTCCTGGCTCTGTAGAATCTTGGAGCTAGATGTATAAGATGTTTGGAGAAAAGTTCTCTTCTACTCAAGAGAAGGTAACTCTCATTGACTTAGGAAGAGAGCATCAAAATTCACGTGAAAATCTCATGGAGTATATTCAATGTCTCAAAAAAAGACTGCTAGACATTCAAGACTCACTTGATGAGAAGGAATTGGTCAAAGCATGCATCCAAAGAATGCTTAATGACTGTAGAGTTTACCTAGAAAATCTACCTCTTCCAACCTTTGCTACTTTACTTGAAGCTGCAAGAAGAACTAATAATATAGTTCTTAGGCAAAGAAAAGATAATCGTTTTACTCAAAGGAATGCTCCTATAGTGAATGTAATTCAAAGAGGAGGAAAAGAAAAAAAAAGAGGATCTTCTCATCCTAATATGCATCTTGGAAGAGATAATCTAAGAAGAAGACAAGATGATGATGTTGACTTTTCGCCATTCTTAGTTCCATTGGACAGAGTGAAAGCACTTTTCCAAGAATGGATTAGAGATGGAAATGTAAATCTACCTTATGTTTCACAACAACCAACAATAGAAGAAAAGTCCAATCCAAAGTATTGTGATTATCACTGAACAATTGGTCATTCACTTGCTGCTTGTAAGAATCTCCGTAGAATTTTCCATCAAAGAATACAAGTAAGAGAACTGATAATCAAGAATAATAGAGTTCAAATAATCCATTCCTAGCTCATCAAAATTCTTGAAAACATGAGAATGTGTTTTTCCATAAGATATGCACACAACTAGTATGTTTACTTCTACTTTAGATTCATATCAAGCATTGTAAAATTCATGGGAAAAGCATATCTCTTTACATGAATAAAAAGATCTATTCAACAAATGAGTCATTGTGTTGAATCTACTTTTGCTGATTTTAAGTTAAGATATATTATCTCCTTAATATATATTGGAGTTTGATGACTTTCTTTTTGGGTTGAGAACTCTTGTCCCCAATATGAAAATTGAGATTTACTCATTGGCCGCAGCTCTATCGCCTATTATTTGGCCGCAACTATATCGCTTATACTTATAGCCACAGCTTTATCGCTCATATCTTGGCTATACTTTACTACTTATAATCCAGCCACAGCTTTATCGCTCATATTTTGGCTGAGAGACTTGAAAATCATATATTGACCGTAGCTTTAATGCTTATCTAAAAGGATTGAGTCAATCTCCTTAATATTGAGTTGAGAGATAATCTCTCCTTGATGTAAAGTTGAGAAAGGTTCTCCTTGGTCGCATATATACATACTAAAGAGAATTCGATCGTTGTGATCTTGCATCACTTCCATTAATTTCATATGCAAAATTCTTTCATTAGATGAGCTGAACTTTGTGATCTTACACCACTTCACTTAAGAAAAGTTGAACACTATGACTCCTCATGTCACTTCTGCCAATTTACTACAAAAGAATCTTTTCTCTTATTTGCAGGAGTACAAGCAACACAAGAAGAATGGTCATAATTGACTTTTGCCAAAATGTGCAAAGAATACTTACAAGAAATCGAAAGCATTATCCAGATAAGTATCTATTCATAAGCATGCATAGTAGTCTTCCTCTTCTCCTTCTTCTTCTTCTTAAAAAAAATACTTCTTAATAGGAGCTTGCAGGAATAATCCTGGTAGCTCGCAAGATTAATCTCGTAAGCAACACGCAATAAGAGGCTGTAGCACATGTAGCTTGTTGCTGGGCAAAACTAGCAGAACAAGTTAGAATGGCAGAACCTCCTTAAATAAAAAAAAAGCATTGCTCTGAGCAAAGAAATTCTTAGAGTTCAAACTTCAAAGTAGATGTAATGACGTACATTCATTTCAGCCTATAAAGCCATGTCAATGACAATTAAAAAAAAGCAAGATTTACTGTTGATAAATAGAGCAATGAAAGTACCAATATTATTGCAAAAGATTAGAAAAATCCCAAAACAAGGAAATATTGAAATAGAAATGCAACAAAAGAAAACAAATATCTAATTAACTACGTAGCTCCAAAAAGAAGAATTACTGCTACTGAACTCGGAAAAAGAATCTAACTTTTACTACAACTTAGCTTAATGATTCTTTAGTGAGGTAATCTTCACTTCTATTTCTTTTAACCCTTATTCTACTTTATTCTTCTCCACACCAATAGAAAGGAAGGCTTTTGTTTTGGAAATGCAAATGTCAATACAATCAAGCCTAAAACCAGCCTTTACTGTATCATCCATAAGTCGCAACATCAACTGTAAGTTCTCTAAAGAAATAGCAAACACTGGAACATCAGCAATCAACAACGCTTTCCTTAACCCATCCAGTATGTAGGAAATAAAATCTTCACTTTGGAAGATACAAGAATCGCAAAATTCACCCCCTTTCTGATAGATGATCTCCAAATGCTTCACATGCTGAGACTGAATAGAGAAACCATGAAAATCAACCTTAGCTATTACATTTCCAGAATATGTTCCAAAAGAATCAAGAGTAATAATAGCTTCCCTGTTTTCTGACACTGGAGGGGAAGAGACAACATCAAGAGCAACTGTAACAATAACAGTGTTAGTCTAAACAAAAGTGTCAGTCTGAACAGGTTGAGCACTTGGAACAGGTTGAGTACTTGGAATAGGATCAACATTTGGAACAGGAATAGCTATGTCAATCTGAACAGGTTCAACACTTGGAACAGTATCAGTATTAGGAACAAGTTAAGCATTAGGAACAACATCTTCTAAGATAGCAACTTCATCACTCTGAATATCTTCCTCAATTCCATTAAAGAAATCATCAGCACTTATGTCAAATAGAGAAGTAGAATTCTCTAGTTGAACATCATCAGCTCCAGAAAAGGCATCATCATCAGACTCTTCAGAATTCATAGAATGCTCGTCACCAGATTCATTATCATCATCACAAGATGTCTCATCATCATTAACAAATTGCTCCTTTCGAATTGATTTACCCTAAAAAAAAGTGGGGGAAGATGAGAAAATGACATCAAAAGAGATAATAAGGAAGAACAAGAAAGAAAAAGAGAACAAGAACAACTTACTTTTCCATGTATAGTACGTGGACATCAAAAGAGATAATAAGGAAGAACAAAGAAAGAAAAAGAGAATAAGAACAACTTACTTTTCCATGTCTAGTACATGAAGCAACGATATCAATAAACTCCTCATCTATCTGATCAACACATTCTTTTCCCTTTCTTCTTGAACATGAAGGGATCAAACGCAATGATATGTCACTTTGAGTAACATCGACAAGAGTAAGGAGTTTTCTAAGATCGGGTAAAGGTATACAAAAAGCTTTCCAATCAGAAATACATTGACCCCAATAAGCTAGCCATCCTGAACTATAATAGCTGCGCCTATCAGAAGTTGGTACAACCCAAAGTTTGATCTCTTTAAGCTTCTTCTGAACCTCATCAAAAAGAAAATCTGAAACACAAGAAGAGAAGTCTTCATCCAAAGGACTAAAAGGGGTACGTGGAATCATTTGATCATATCCAAATTGACGAGCAACTCTACACATTGAATATACTTCAATGGAATGAGAATCTCTATCCAACCCTGCATAGCTACTCTCTATCATAGAGGGTAAGATGATTGAATTAGTCCACAAGTAAAATTCAATCTCTTCCTTACTTAATGAAGAAGAACAAGGATGATTCTGAACACCGTAGTAAGAATCTGGATTACCATACCCATTCTTCTTACGCAAGTAAGGACGCCAAGTGAATTCCTTCATCACATCCAACACCTCAAGAACAGATCTCCTCGCACTCTGATTATGCCAAGCCCAAGCTCTATAATTATTCTTAGAAAGAGGTCTAGAAGAAGTCACGGACTGAGGACTTTGATTAGCTATAGGAGCACAAGTACTAAACCTCTCCCATAAACACATTTGAATGAAAGAAACATCAATGTACGTAAGAATCCTATACTGACCAGCTGATTCTTCAGTCTTGGAAGAGTATAAATCCAATCTTCTATAAAGAGAACCCAAATAGAAAGGGGCTAGAGAAAAGCGCATACCTTTAGCAATTTTAATAGCTATTGGAATGAGAGCTGGACTAATACCATCATCTGGACATCCTGGGAAGACATGTCTGGCTAACCACATTATCAGTAGTGCTTCTAACTCATGCTCAGAATCTGGAAGATCAGGAGAAGTACTTTCGCCTTTTCTAGGTTTGAATTTGTGAAAAAATAATCCGATCCAATTAGAGAAACGAGCAGCCTTAGATTTCTCTTTTTGATGTTTGAACAAATCACAGAAGAAACTACGAGTCTTCTCTTCTTCCTCAGACAATTTGATAGCACAAACATTATGTCTCCCAAGACAAGGAAGTTCAAGAAGAACACGTACATCCTCAAGAGTAAAAGTGAATTCTCCCCAAGCAATAATCATAGTATGAGAAAAAGTACTCCATCGTGCTAAAATAGCACGCCATAAATCCATTCTTCCTTCTCTACGAATACGAAGTTCTGAGGAAACCAGTATAGCATCAAGTACTCCTGCTGAAGATAGAACCTTTACATGAGCAGGATTCTTCATTACCTTATTCACCCAATCTTCCCAACCTTGAACAGGTTGAGAATTAGAACCAAATTTAGTTAAAGACAATGTGAATTCTCCTCGTTCAAACCTAAATTTCATAATAGACTCGCCTGGAATATGAGTTCTGAAAGCTGATGCTTCAGGACTAATACTTAAACAAGAATGGCCAATTGGAGGATCAGGATAAGAAGCAATTCGTCTACCACGAACATCTCTCCAGAAACGATCTTCTCCTCCTTCCCTAATAATCTGATTTGACCAATCTTCAGGAGCAGAAGGAAGCGCACAGCGTTTTTCAATACGAAGACGCATTTTCTTGTCAACAGGAGCTTCAATATTAGAATATTCAGAAGTACTATTTTTTTTCTTTACAGGAGCTCGAGCAGTAAGAGAAGGTTGGCCGTATTAAATCTTTGTCATTGGAGAATATCTACAAGAAATCAACAACACAACTCAGATAAGTATAAATATTCATGAAGATATATATATACACACCACATAAAATAGATATATATATATATAATGAGATAAACCATAGAAAAAAATTTAAAAATTAAATTACTGTTTTCTCATCTTAAAATAAATAAATAAATAAAATTAATATATATAGATATATTTTTTTGCATTTTATTGGCTTAGGTACAGTGCTTGTGAACAATAAAATCGCACATGAACAATACCCGTGTGCAGGAACAGTTCTCGCGCACAGTAACAGTACTGAATGTAGGAACAGTACCTGTACACAGTAACAATACTGCATGCAGAAACACTGTTCCTGCACGCATTTTTTTTCTACGGCTGTGCAGCATTTGTCGTAATTTTTATAGAGTGAATTAAAAAAAAAACAGCAAAACATATATAAAAAAAATGATTTCGTTAAATAAATACTTGTTATTTTTTTAAAAATGAAGAATACATATATAAATCAAACAAAAAAAATTTAAATAAAAAAAAAGATGGAGAATACTTACTTCTTCAACTAAAAACCAAAAGAATGAAAAGAAACTATTGTTCTCTAGTTTTTGATGTGAGAAAATTTTCAAGAGAAACTTTCATATTTATAAGACATAGAGTATCAAGATTTTAATGACAAATATTCAGAATCAAATCTTCTTTTAATCATAAACATTTATTTTCCTTTTAAATACATAATCTCTTAAAAAAAGAAAGTTAAAAAAATTATTTTAAAACAAAAAAAACGTTACTCACAATTCAATAAGTTGAAATACTATATTCTTTTGTCAAAATTTTGGAATTGTAGTATGTAGCATTAATTCCTTTTCAGAAGTCAACTTCTAAATTCAAAAAACACGTGGGTGGTGAACTTCTAAATTGAAACCATTCAACAAGCTTTTAAATTTATATTAAAAAAATATAGGTATATATTGAATTCTTAAATTTATATTTAAAAATATATAATTAAATGAATGCACCTGGAAATGGATGGTGCAAAACTTGTTGCATTTGTCAGTGCACAAAGACGTATGGGAAAATTCCAAGGTATATAAACATATTCATTTAACAAGTAAAAAAAAAAAGAAAAGAAAAAGACAACTCCCACCTTTTCCTTTTGCATCAGCTATTCTAAAACTTAATAAATCTCACTTTCCAAATTGAAGCTTACAAGCTGCAAGCTTCCAAATTGAATTAAAACCAATCTCGCGAGCATCAAACACAAAGCTCGTGGGCGAATCAACCCTCGAGAACAATACAACTCGCAGAAACAAGAAACAATGTTCCTCAAATTACAAAATTTCAATTAACGGGAACAGTCCTGCAAGCTACAAAATTATTATTTTTATAAAATGAATGTTTTTATTTATTATAAGATTATGTAAACTAAACAAAGACTTGTCCTCAAATTTATGAAGAGTACTTTCTATTCACTTATTCTCAAAATTTTAAGGAAATACTTCTTACATGTTCCCAAAATTTTAGGAAAACAATCTAGCTGTTCCAAAATTTTGAGAAAAAGCTTCTCACCTGTTTTTAAAATTTTAGGGAAACGCTTTACTTGTTTCCAAAATTTTAGAGAAAAACTTCTATCTGTTCCCAAAATTTTAAGGAAAAACTTCTTACCTATTCCCAAAATTTTAGGAAAACAATCTAACTGTTCCAAAATTTTGAGAAAAAGTTTCTCACCTGTATTTAAAATTTAGGGAAACGCTTTACTTGTTTCCAAAATTTTAGAGAAAAACTTCTACTTGTTCCCAAAATTTTAAGGAAAAACTTCTTACCTGTTCCCAAAATTTTAAGAAAAGAATCTAACTGTTCCAAATTTTGAGAAAAAGCTTCTCACCTGTTCTTAAAATTTTAGGGAAAAACTTATTCATTCACTGACTTTAACTTATTTAATTATAAGTCACATCTATAGAGTAGCTAACCCAATAACTCTTCCATAGACTGGCAATAGTATTTAGCTAGACTCAGTACATTTTGTATCTCAATCATTATCTCTTCATCATAGACAGATCCACATCGCTCTGTCATTCGAGATCATATATCTTAGAAAGAGATACTGTCTAGCCAAATCTTTTATTTGCCAATCTTAACATAAAGATCACAATCTTTGAGAGTCTGTGAGGTTATACCACTATGTTGCTCATTTTCCATTTGTGCCTTAGACTGTATGGTATATCATTACTTTATGCTTATATGGATGCCTAATTCATTAGGCTTATATACCTCACAAGGTATTTCATTAACCTTGTAAACCTCAATATGAACTCGTAATTATTATATCGAGTTCTAATTATTTTCTTACAGGCATCAGTTTCCGACTTTTCATCTGATGACGCCTTGTACAAAGACTGGTCGTATGAATTCCTCATATATCTCTAATAAAATCAAATAAAGCATCCATATCATACAAATGATTATTTGTTCTTCCTAAGAACTTTATTAATAATAAGAATTTAATTCACAATTTTAATTCATCCACAAATCAAATCGTCTGTATTTCTGTCAATTACCTTTATATATATAAATTCATTATCCACCGATTTTTTCAGAGTTGTTTCATAAGCTTTTTGGTCTCTTTCTATGTTTTCTGACATGAGCTTAAAATAGATTCTGTATCATAAATCGAGTCGATGTTAACCCGATCTCTCGAATCTATGTTACTCCGAAAATTTATCGGGAATAACATCCGATACTTTTTAATTACTCATCTCTTACTGTTTTAGACATTTCATCTCTATGTCCTTCCATTCCACTGTATAACCTCAAGGCAGAGACATTTAATATTCAAGTCATTTTAACACATACTCTACCTTGATTCATTTATTTACTCATACTTCACAGCATATCGATCATCTTAATTAGTATGTTGTATCCATTGTAATAATTTCATTAACACCTTTCACAGCTAACCGATTTATTATTACTGTAATTTACTTTTACAATCATTTTCCTTTAATAATTCAGGTTAGCTGTTATCTTCCTCATCTTTTATCATCACTTACTGTTCTTATGCATATTCTCCAATTTCATATACTCCATACAGTACATTATTCTATAAAATATATTTCAAAATATTTCGGTTCTATAAATATTTGTTTGATACTTCAGAAGACAGAAATGAAGTATCGAACCAGAATTAACCGTACTGCTATGGATTTCGTCTTCTATACTAATCTCCTTCTCAATCATCTTCGGTAATCATTTCACTTTTCATCATATCCAACGATCCCGTAATAATATCCCATCAATACACTTTTTAATTTAGACCTTTAAGAATTAATAACTGAGCCGCTCATCTTGCGACTTTCCTATAACCATTCGGGTCACAACAGCAATCTAAGTGTAGGTGGGATTAATAATCAAAACTGTTATATTCATATTACATTTCTTAGGTCATCAGTGGCTTTATCACTATCATAGAATTCAAGATCGACTTGATTTATCACTATTCGAGACATAGTCCAACATAGGGATGTTTATTTCAACATTTATTTCTTTATCCTCATAAACATTTAAACCATTGATCTCCTTATCCATAGAATGATGATATCTCTTCTCACACTATATAATCATTTTAAAATCTTATCTGATTTACATATAAAACTCTTAATACGACTGATATACAGATCATTTGCATTAAATGCATCCTTACACCATCAATTACTCTGTCAAATCAGTCAATTCTAACTTCTGTTGGCCTACCATGGCTCAGAAGAAAATTTTTCCACCTAGGGGTATTTTGGTCATTTTGTCAAAATTTTCTCTCTCTTTAAAATTACATTCAATCAGTGATCTTAGGGTCTATTTAATGATGATATTTTATTCTCCTCCTTTATATCATCACTTTAAGTTCTCAATTCAATCCGGACAGAAAAGTAATAGTGGGGTCCTCACCGAGTCCATTTCTTTTCCTTACCGAACCGACCTTCATTTAGATTATAAGATCACCAATTTCAAGTAACCTTCCAGAGTCGTTTTTCCTCTTTAGCATTTCTTAATTCATAATTCTCACTCCTTTCACAACATTTAACTCAATTTACAATCATTTATTTCCTTTATGTATTTAGACTACAGAGTACTACAGGGGATGTTAACCTTTTTCGACACATTTTCTTTTCAAAAGTATCGACAGACATCAGGTCAACCTTGCTCTGATACCATTAAATCTGTCACAGCCCGTGACCCTATTTTTCATCTTGTTCTATACATTTTATTTGGTTGGGCTGTCTGCAATACTTTACTTTTCTTTTACATATAAACAATTTCATATAAAATTATAATATGAATTGCATCCCCTATCTTAATTCATAAGGAAGTAGTACTGTAGATAAGTCTAAATACAGAAAATAAATGATTGTACCTCATGTAATAAATCAAGCTGTCGCATCGTCTTCAAATGCACAGCCGAAATCCTCAGATGTCAGACTCTCAGTCTTCGAAAATCTAAAATGTTAAAATTAAGGGGTGAGCAAACCACGGCTTAGTAAGAGAGTTATATGCAACAGTTGATATTCAGCTATCTATATGTTGAAAAACTTTTTCGTTTTCCTATAAGGGCTCTAGGCTCACATGTAGGAAAGATACTGCAGTCGGCTAGGGATTCGGATAGAGTAAGGCAGGTATTTTGAAATACCTGTCTTGTCTCGGAACCTAGAAGTAACTATAGAGAATAATAAATTTCATTTGAAATGTAAATCCTTTTTCCTTTCGTTTCGTATCACTTCCATTTTATGCTTTTATGAATTTAAAGCATTTAAATAAATTAACTAATATTTATCTATCTCTTTAGAAAAATATTAGTTTAAACTCTCATCATTCTCTTTTAAATTCCTTTCATATTTTACTGTACAATTTAAAATTAGTACAGTGCTTTAAATAGCAAAATAAGCTATTAAATCCTTTTCGTATACATATACATCATTTAAATCTAATATTCCATTTTAAGAAATTATAATAAGAATATTAGATTTATTTTTCTCCTATTTCCGTTTTGAAAACATATCACATATTCATATCATATATAGTCTAATATTCAATTTAAACATAGTAAGAATATTTGACTTGTAAACTCTTTTCCCTTTTGAAAACATGATACGTGTTCATATCACATGTCATATGAAAATCATCTCGTAGTACTAAAATCAGTACCATAATAAGCATTATGTAAAATGTTGTAAATCACTATGAGTGATAATTGTCACATATCATGTAAAACATTTACATTTCACGTATCACATATCATATAAAACATTTTCATATATGGAGACTGAGGCAATTATCACTCATATCATACTATAGACCCCAAAGGGTAAAGAAGTAAACATATCAGATCTATGGCCATAGTCTATCATTGTCCTCAGTGGATCACTAATCAAGTGTTGACCGGGACTACATATCACATATCACATGTCACATATCACATATCAGCATGAAAAGGTGCCAACTAGTCTCAAAACCGTGTTTTTTCATCATCAGTAAACCTTTATGGAATTTATAAAAATAATAATTTCATAATTAAAACCATAAAGGTTATATAATTCATTTAGTGAATATTTAAAAAATATTTATAAAATATTTACTTTATCCCTTTTTCATTTTCCATTTCATATCACATATAATTCATATATCGGGAGAATTTTCGGTGATCTTATTACCACCTATTTCGAAAACATAAATATAAAAACATGAATATTTTAAAATGAATTTCGTTATATTCATGTTTTTATGAAAAATAATCATTTTCTCGATTTTCGTGGTTGGAAATCATTTCTCTGAAATAAAATCATTTATTATGATTTTATATAATTTTCTAAAATTTTTCGGTAGCATAACGGCTGCCGATTGACTAGCCTCCCTACACAGAAAAGACAGTTTATATGTACAGCCAGTCAATCACCACAATTTTTTCCAGCCAAGCATTTTCCATGGCATTTTATAAATTTAATGCATAATTAAATTTATGCATAATTAAAATGTGCATACCGAATATCCTTACAGGCTGCACATGCCTCCCTTACCTTTTCCAGATCGGCGATTTCCTCATTACCGTTGCGCCCGTATTCCACCTCTCCTTATTTCCATCATCCCGATTCCCGTAAAATTCGTATTATTTTTCTTCTCTTCTTCCTCTTCCTTTCTTCCTTTTCCTTTATCTTTTCTTGTTTCCTGGTCTGAACCAGTTCAGATCGGTTAGGCACTCCTCAGCCGGTTCACCTTTGCTTGGCCGGTTCGGCCACCGGTGGCCACCTTTCCCGGCAGTTCAGCCACTCCACAGCTAGCCGAGGTGGCGGCGAAGCTGGATCTGGCCTTCGTTCTTCCTCATTATCAGCGACGGTGCCGGATCTGGAAATGGGTTTCGATCCTCTTTTCCCTCTCTTTTCTCTTCCTCCTTTCACCGCCGGTCACCCCCTTTACCTTGGTTTACCTTGCCGGCGTCGAAGGTGGCAGTGGCGGTGCCCGAATCAGCCGGCACAGCCCTTTTCCTTTTTTCTTTCCTCTCTTTTTCCTTTCGATTTCTACTTCCGATTTCTCCTCTTTCCACCTCGAGCCATTGCCGGTCGCTTCTCCTCTTCCTTCTCCTCTCGTCGGCGATGCCACTCTCTCTTCCCTCATCATCACGGTGGTCGACTCCCTTCTTTGTTTTGTATCAGAGAACGGAAAAGGGGTCCCGATCCCGTTTCTGTTTCTGTTTCTGTTTCTTCTCTCTTTTTTTTTATAATATAAATATAATATATATAATTATAATGATATAATTATTTATTTACCACATTAAATATATATATATATCACCCTAATTTAAATACTACATATATATATTTCATATATATATATATGTATATATACACACATAAATGTATAAAAATCCACATATGTATTTATTTAATATAAAATAGTATATATCCTTTTATAATATATACCATATTTTATATATATATACATATGTAATTATATAAAAACATATAAAAATATATTTATATAATCTAATTATATAAATATATAAATATGTAAATACCGACATTTTTATTCCTTTAATTTGGATTTTTTCATATCCAAAATAAATATACTCATTTTCATTTCTTATTTAATTTGGATTTTCATTTATCCAAATTAAATTTCGAATAATTTATATTAAATCTTAAAAATTCCCAGTTATCACAAACAACCTCTTAACAGAATAGCTCATTACTTTTAGAAGAATTCATTCGCAGAATAGCTCTTCTCAGAACAGCTTTTCTCAGAATAGCTCTGCTTGGAACAACTCTTTACAGAACAACTTGTTCTTAGAATAACTCATTTATAGAACAGCACTTTCAAGAAGAAGTGAAGATAACTCCGAAATAGGGCAGGGTTCTTGAGTTAACTTCACTATTGAGATGTCCCGGAGAGTTTGGCTTGGTGGATCAGATATGAAGGTAGGTAAGAGTTCTTCTCTTAACCTTTCTCTGAAATATGAGTGTTCTTCCTTATTTCTTTCAGTACACATTCTCCTAAAACGTAACTCCTATTAGACAAAGCATTAATGCTTTGTAACTGCCAATTCTCATTATTACATTATTAATACCAAAGATATGTAACTCCCATTCTCTACACCTATATATAGGGGTTCTTGTTATTATTGAAAGCATTTTTTGGCAAATCAGCTAATCAATAAACTCTCTCAAATCCTCTCTGCATTATTTTCTCTACACAGCCTTGTTCTCAATCTTCTATCTCCACCTGCCACTGTAACGACCCGTTACCACATTTTTCACCTTATTTTACACAATTTATCCGATTGGGCTGTCTGTGATACTTCACTTTACACTTGATGTTAAACAATTTAATAAAATATTGTTAACGTTATACACAACCGCTATCTTATTTACAAATATGTAGTACTGTAGACATGTCTAACTACAGAAAATAAATGATCGTACCTCATATATCTTAGTCGATCTGTCACATTGTCCATTATGTGTAGCCCTAATCCACAAATATTGGATCTCACCATCATCCAAACCTAAAATGTTAAAATTGGGGAGTGAGCAAACCACGGCTCAGTAAGAGAGTTATATGTCACACTTGATATTCAGCTATCTATATGCTGAAAATAATTTTTTTCATTTTCTTTAAAATCTTCCTAGCTGGCTTTAGGCACACATGTAGGAAGGATACTACAGTCGACTAGGAATCCAGATAGAGTAAGGCAGGTATTTTGAAATACCTGACTTGTTCCGGAATCTAGAAGCAACTGTAAAGAGTACTATTTCCGTTGTTTTCAAAACGATATAATTTTCGTTTTTCCACGGAGTAAACCACTATTTCTTTTCACATCCAGTATACTTTAAAACATGTGGCAGTTCAGTAATAAAAATAGTGGTTTACTTCTCTTCTCTTCAGTACAGTAAAACACGTGACAATACAGTGGTTCGCAAATATCCAATCATTGGATAAGTACTTTTGCGATTATTTTTATCTTAGAAAAAATTCTTATGTTATTCTTTTAGAATAAATATTTATTTCTCTTTTCAAATCAGTAACCGTATCGTACAGTTCAGTAAAATAGTATATTCAGTATTCAGTAAAACAATATCTCGATACGGTTCAATCAGTAACAGTAAGCAGTAGCTACCCATTCAGTAAATAATATAAGGTAGCTTTCAGTTCAGTAAACAGTAAATTGTAGTTTTTTCTTCAGTAAAACAGTAATCAGTGGCTACCATTTCAGTAAACAGTGTTTTGGTACAGTTTGTCATCAGGAACAGTAAACAGTAGTTCAGAACAGTAAACAGTAACAGTATGTGAGACTAGGCATCACCCTATAATTAAATCATGCTATCATCGTCCAATAATGGACCAGTAATCATCATCCCCGAAGGGACACAGTAACAGTATAACAGTGAGATCTATGGCCATGATCTATATGGTGTCCTCGATGTACACTTGCCAGGTGACATCCGGGACGCTGATGACTGGCAGGTCTATCAGCCACGTGACAGTAACAGTATAAGTGTGATGCATGAAACTCGGGGCCTAAGTCTCAAAATAGTATAAACCGTACCATAGCCTTTATGGATTTTAAATACAATAAATCGAAATATTTCACAAATATCCATAAGGCTCACATGTAATAAAATCATCACCTTTATGAAATTTATAATTTAAATAATATTTCTCAAAATATTTCATAAAGGTATAAATCGTGTTTTCCTCACGGTGAAACAGTTTGCAAAATCATCAATGTAACATATAAAAGGGCAAAATTGTCCTTTCTCCACCGTAAAACATGTATGCACGTTTTTCCGTGCTTTCACTTGAAAACATGGTTTTTCAATAATTTATGAAACATAAAATATTTATTTTTCCAAATTCATAAATCCCGTAACCATGTTTCTTTCTAAAAACACGTGTAGAGACCTATAGTCTCGAAATCATAATTTTCCATCATTTCTTAACCTTTATGGAATTTATATAATTATTTATCTCACAATTAAAACCATAAAGGTTTTATATTAAATCAAGTGAATATTTAAGAATATTTATAAAAATATTCACTTCGGTCTATTTTTCATTTTCATCTCATTTCACGTGAAATATCACCTACCGGGTGAATTTTCGGTGATTTCCTTTTCACCATACTCGAAAACATGAATATTTTAAAATTAAATATCACTATATTCATGTTTTATGAAATTTACTTGATTTCTCGATTTTCGTACCTGAAAATCGTTTCACGCGAAATCAAATCTTTTATTTTGGTTTTCAGTGATTTTCGATAAATTTCAAAAAATTTTCGATAATTTTTCGGCAGTATAACGGCTGCCGATTTGGCTAGCCTCCTGCACAAAAATTACAGTTTATATTTCTCAACCGGCATTTCACCACAATTTAAAACCGATAAATCACCACAAATTTCAAAACCAATCATTATAAATTGCATTTATAAATTAAATGCATAATTTAAAACATGTGGCCGAATATCCTTACAGGCGGCACATGTCTCCCTTACTTGTTTCGGGTTGGTGACTACCTCTCGAAGGTCATGCCCGTGTTCACCTCGCCCGATTCCATCGGCTCGATCATCGAGGGAATTTTCTGGAATTTAAATTCTAAAATTTAGAATTTTTCCATAATTACTTAAATAAATAAATTATTTAAATAATTTAATACTTTTCGGGATTTCTTACCGATTCCCGTAATTCTCGGGTTTTCAAATTCTCGGGATTTTCTGTAATTTTTGAATTCTCGAGAATTTTTCAAATTCCCGGAATTCCTCTTTTTCTCTTTCTCTTTCTTCTTTTTTCTTTCTTTTTCCTTTTTCTTTTTCTTTTTCTTTTCTTTTCTTTTCCTTTCTTTCCTGGCCGGTTCAGGCCTTTCAGACCGGTTGCCTTCCCCTCACCGCCGGTTCTTCTCCGGCAACTGGTTCTAAGGCGGTTCGGTGGCCCAGCAGTTGGCCTGCGCCACGGCGAGCTTGGATCTGACCTCTGTTCGGTCTGGAACGGTGGCACGGCGGCGGATCTACTCGGTTTACCTTCGGTTTCTTCTCTTCCTCCGTCGGCCTTCCTCCGCCGTCGTTGGCCTCACCGGTGGCTCCTTTTTCCTTCTTCTCACCTCCGCCGAGGTTCGAGTGGCTGTGGCGGTGCCAAGACCAGTCGGCACCGTCGTTTTCTTCTCCTCTCTTCTTCGGCTTTTTCCACCGATTTCTGTTTCGTTTTCCGACTTTGCTTCTTCCGTTTTCCATCGCCGGTCACCATCTCTTCCATTTTTCAGCTCACCGGCGACGTCGATCCTCCCTCTTCTCCTTTCCTACTCCGACGACAGTGGCCGACAGCCACTTGAGGGGAAGAATCGGGAGGCTTCCGATTCTTTTTCTCTTTTCCTATTTATTTTTTTTACTTTATTTCATATTATAATTATACATTATACATATATATATATATATATTATACTTATATTATATATTATATATATAATATTAGTACTTTATATATAAGATAGTACTATATATATTATATATAATGATTTATATATATATATGTATTGTATATTAATAATATGTATACATATTATACATAAATAAAATATATGTATACTTATATACTTTTAATTTAACTAACATTTATATATTTCTTTATATAAATGTAAAAATTTCCCATATATATTGTATTTACAATATATATATATATATGTATTTAAACTTTAATGTAAAATAATATTCACATTTTTCTCATATGTATATATTTATATATACATAAAATGCCATACTTGAATACATAAGTATTATTTAAATTTATAAATAGTATATATACTTATATATACCCATGGATATTTAATTATACTATATACCATACGGTATTTAAATACATATGTATTTGCATGAAAATACATTTATATAATATATAATTATATAAATATATTTCACATTTCCTTTCTCATTTTCTTATTTAATTTGGATTTCCATTTATCCAAATTAAATTTTCTCTATTACTTATTTTATTTCCAACTTAATTTCCTTCATTCGAATTTCTCGATCCGTCACTTCCTCAATTCTCGAAATATTCCACAATATTCCGATCTCATATTATATTTATTTATTCATTTCAATAAGTTTCCAATATTAATAATTTCCAATAAATGAAAAATTTACTGTTATCACATCCTCCCCACCTTAAGAAATTCGGTCCTCCGAATTTAACTTAAGTCCAAAGGTGGTACATGCCGTATACTTACGACTTTATTTATTTGATCATCCCCCAAGTAATATTGCCGGTACACTTTCCACATCAAGAGTACTTTAGACCACTACATGCTGTTTTTCATCATATATATCTATACTCCCGTAAGTTCATTCATCAAATTGGAAGTCATTCATTTCATTCCTCTTTTCACATAAGAGTCCATGCACAGTATTTTTCATGTCACAGCTACTCTATGTTGTTCATCATCCATTTTTCTCACTTAGTGCCAAGTCGATATAGTTTAAAACTATCAATTACACATGTCAGTCAGTTATATGTAATTGTCCCAGTAGCTTATACATCTCATGCATCTGCTCTCTCAATGTATCTTCAAACGTTTCAATATTACGCTAAGATATTTACATCAGTACGGAGCGATGCTATCAATACACTTGGGATCTCAAAGCCTTTTGCTATTTCTCATTAAGCATATGGCATCTCAGAGACTCCCATCACATGTATTGCTCACTGGAACTGTACATATACATCTCCACTGTTTCTCACTCATACTGCGCCTAAGGCACTAGAGAATCTAAGAGTCTGATAATGGAAAGTGATTCTATTCAGATCATCAGTCTTTAATCACTTCCATATCATCATTTCTCTTTTGAACTCTTTATTATCCCTAATATTCATTTTATCAAGGCTGCTTTACACTTGCAGACTTTACTATTAATCACCAATCATGAGACAATCATGTCCTCTTCATGTAGTATGGTCATTCGATGTTTGAATCCTCAATTATCCATTTAGTCAACACATTATCTATATACTTCCACCGTTTCTATCATGTTACGATGGTTATATGTATAATCATTGTCGTAACGTATCAAGTTTCGGGGGAAACCTAATAGCTAGACACAAAACTATGGAGTCGCCACCAATCATTCTAACCTAGGTGTGATTGGTCACCTATTCAAACTAAGGATAAGGCCTGGTCTACGTTAAAAGTTCTAAGTTCGGGAGTACGGTTACGTGTGAGGAAGGATTAGCACCCTCACAACGCCCATCCTAAAATGGTACAAAGTGATCTAAGGTTATCTTAATTTTGCCTTTTACTTTAATTTCGATATAATTAAATATTGAAAAATCTTTTAAGTCTCCTCCATCAAGCTGGTTGGACAACTTAAAAGTTATTCTCACCTCAAGAGTATTCAAGTAGGACCAATCGCCTTTCTTGAAGAGGCTCCGTCGTCGGATTATTTAAATATTTTATGCAAACCTTATTTTGACTCCTATCCCATTTCTACTTATTATTTTATCTTATTTTATTCTATTGTTATTATTTTCCTATATAAATTATTATTTCATATATTTTATTATCTTTAAATAAACATGAATTATTTGATATTGAAGATTTTCTTAAAGACCTTCCATCGAGCTGGTAAGACCTTAAAGAAACTTTCTCACCTTAGGAATTTTTAAAGAAATTACTCAAGCGCAATTCATTTTAAATTCCATCCTTGGAATAATTCACATTTATTAAAATATTTAATTTAATTTAATTTCTATTTATTTTAATTATTTTCTAATTTTAATTCTAATTTATTAATTTGATCTTTATTCTTTATTATAATGAACTTAATTTTAATTTACTATTTTTTAGTTTAATTTTTATATTTTATAATTAGATTGATTTATTAAATATTGGAAATATCCCCTTAGATCTTCCATCAAGCTGGTAAGACCTAAAAGAAACATCCTCACCTCAAGATATCTAAAAGTACTACTCCAGCGCAGTCCTTTTAGAATTCCATCGTCGGAATATTTATATTCGTATTTATTATTATTTTAAAATATTTTATTTCTAAATATATTAATTTTTATGACTCTTAATTTCTAATTTGATTATTAATTCTTTTAATTGTAACTAATCTTAATTAATTCTTATTTCAATTTTTTTAATAATTTTGAGTTTTAAATATCGGAAATGACTTTTTAAATCTTCCATCAAGCTGGTAAGACTTAAAAAGGACCTCCTCACCTCAAGATTTCCGAGAATATTACTCGATCGCAATCTCCTCGGAGTTCCGTCGTCGGAAAATTTGTATTTTTATTATTTTATTCTATTTTATTTTATTTCTAAATATATTAATTTCTATGACTCTTAATTCCTAATTTGATTATTAAATATCGGATATAACTTTTTAAATCTTCCATCAAGCTGGTAAGATTTAAAAAAGAAACTCCTCACCTCAAGATCTCTGAGAGTATTGCTCAATCGCAATCACCTCGGAGTTCCATCGTCGGATATAATTAATATTTGTTTTAATTTTTAATAGCATAATTAATTTTTTTATGTTCTTATAATTTTCAATAATCTATTTTTAATTTATTTTAATTCTAATCCTAAAGTACGTATAAACTTAATAACGTACGTATAAACTTAGCTATTTACATTAAACTAATAATCTATTATGCTTATTTTAAAAAAAATCTCATGTCTTTGTTAATGCTTTACAACATTTCAATCTTTTTAAACAAACTTACACGAATTTTACCTTTATTTTAAGATATTTACATTAATGAAAAGATTCTATGGTAATCATTCATGAAGAAGTCAACTGCATCTTTATCAGCCAATTGCTTATTTTGCAAATCGATTGGTTTAGTATAATGTTTTATTCATATAGCTTCATAATCGCTTTTTATATCAGCTATTATTCTGTATTATTTTTTTTCTTTTAAATCATTTGTTTAACATTCCAAAAATTCCCTAATATCTTCTCCCAAAAATTCCAACAACTATTTTTGATTTCTTAGTTCATGTTATGGAAATGTTCACAGAATTCCTATCAAACGATTTGACGCTATGCAAGATTTGATTAACTGTCATATGAATAATAACAGCAGTTGCACATATCAGACATTCATATAAGCTTTTATATTTCTATATCAGGAAGGCCATGAACAAACAACGGAACCAGTACAATATCGCTACAAGAAAGATTAAGAAACAAACTGACAGCATGGAAGAAAGGTCACAGAAAAAGATTTGGAATGCATAACTAGGGCTCTTATATACAAAACTTATTACATAAAGAAGAGGTTTTCATGAACCTTAATATAATCAAGTTTCCTGATAGCTCTTTTTTCAAGAAGAAGATGCATGCATTACCGTAAAAAACCAACTACAATGAAAAAAGAATCTTCCTTTAGAAGAAAGAAAAGGACTAACCTCGGAAACGGAAGAGGCAAGGAACTCGACTGAACCAACCTAGCAACCCGATTGTAGCAAGGGAAAGAGAAACTTTTTGCAAGGAAATACAAGCAGTAGTCTAGGCTAGTGATGGAGATCACGATGTCGATAAGCATCAGCAGTTGCAACGGTGCAAAAGGGCAATAAACAATGGCCCTCTTCTTGACGCCTCCTCCTTGTATTTCTTTGGTCTCCGGAAAGCTTTCACGCCCCCCTTTCTTCTTCTCCCCCCCTTCTCCTATAGGCTTCCGAATTTATCAATTTAAGAATCTGTTTTTAGTGGCCAAAATCACCTCCCATAAATTTTGATTCTCATTTCTATTTATTTTGCTTCAGTAATTTATTCCAAAATATCTTCATTCCTTTTCTAATTGATTCTCTTTCCGAAAATCTTCATCCTTCAAAAATTACCTCTGATTTAATTTCTTTTTAACTTCTGTCCAGATTTTATTTAATTTTTTTCTCCTTTAATTTCCAAATAAGATTTTTGACTTTTCCTTATGTTGAGATCTTGATTTTCCTTTCCAAATTTCCTTTCTTTGGAGCTTGACCACTTTATTTTTATTATTTTTTTCATTTTTATTTTTTTTTCATTTTTTATATTTTTATTTTTAATAATAAATAAATAAATAAATAAATTCATCTTCTAATTATCAAACCCAATAGGCACAATAACATTAAAAGATCCCGGACAAAATGGGGTGTCTACAGTTGCCCCTATTTGTACATTTGCTATGAAATAGTAATTGCACAAAGACATAGACATCCATTTTGTCCGCATCCATTTTATTATTTTTTCCTTTCTTTTCAATATTTTTATTTTTATTTTTTTTTGTTTTGTTCCCTTTTTTTTTCTTTTTTGTGGATATTTACTCATTTTAAAAGAAATTGGTTTTCATCATGAAAATGCTCCTTCGACCAGGAAGGCCCTCAAACTTTAAATTTTCTCATCTCTTAAATGCTCCTTCGACTAGGAAGGCCCTGAAACTTTAAATTTTCTCATCTCTAAAATGCTCCTTCGACTAGGAAGGCCCTGAAACTTTAAATTTTCTCATCTCTTAAATGCTCCTTCGACTAGGAAGGCCCTGAAACTTTAAATTTTCCCCTCTCTTAAATGCTCCTTCGACTAGGAAGGCCCTGAAACTTTAAAATTTTCTCATATCTAAAATGCTCCTTCGACTAGGAAGGCCCTGAAATTTTAAATTTTCTCATCTCTTAAATGCTCCTTCGACCAGGAAGGCCCTGAAACTTTAAATTTTCTCATCTCTTAAATGCTCCTTCGACTAGGAAGGCCCTGAAACTTTAAATTTTCCCCTCTCTTAAATGCTCCTTCGACTAGGAAGGCCCTGAAACTTTAAAATTTTCTCATATCTAAAATGCTCCTTCGACTAGGAAGGCCCTGAAACTTTAAATTCTCTCATCTCAAAAATGCTCCTTCGACTAGGAAGGCCCTGAAACTTTAAATTTTCTCATCTCTAAAATTCTCCTTCGACTAGGAAGGCCCTGAAACTTTAAAAATTTTCTCATCTTTAAAATGCTCCTTCGACTAGGAAGGCCCTGAAACTTTAAAAATTTTCTCATCTCTAAAATGCTCCTTCGACTAGGAAGGCCCTGAAACTTTAAAATTTCTCATCTCCAAAATACTCCTTTGACTAGGAAGGCTCTGAAACTTTAAATTTGCTCATTTAAATGTGTTCAATTATGCCCGGAGGTTTTACGGATTGTACCCAGAGGATTTGACGAATCATGCCCGGAGGTCTTATAGATTGTACCTGGAGGTTCTAATGAATCATGCCCGGAGGTCTTATAGATTGTACCCGGAGGTTCTAATGAATCAAGCCCGGAGGTCTTACAGATTGTACCCGGAGGTTTTAATGAATCAAGCCCGGAGGTCTTACAGATTGTACCCGGAGGTTTTAATGAATCAAGCCCGGAGGTCTTACAGATTGTACCCGGAGGCTTTGACCTTATCTCATCATTTCAATTCTATCTTCTAGATCATCTTATCATTCCAGTTTCTTCTTTTTGTTATTTCCTATCACACTTTTTCATCTCATCACATCTTTCAATCCCTTTTTCATTATCCCATCATATCCATAACTTTTTAATTTCCTCTTTCTTTCCAAATTTTAACATTTTTGTTTCAAAACTTCATACCCTTTTTTTTGTCACATCTTATTCCCAATCTTTCTCACATTTTCTGATTTTTTTTTCTCTTTTTTTAAGATTTTCCAAATTTTTAGTCATCTAGTCTTCCAGAACCCTTTTTTTTTTATCCTATTGTCTTAACAAACAAACTCTCTTTTTTTTGTGTCAGAATGTATGCAATGGAATGCAATGTCATGTATGTCATGAATGCAATGCAAATGATAAACAATGCCTTACCAAGTCACATCATCAGCCTACCTTATTCCTTTCTTCAAAAATTTGTCATCCTTCAATCTTCTCTTTGTCTTATCATTCAATCTTTCAATGCCTCATCATTCTTCTTTCTTCAGATTTAGCAATCTTAAAATCATTTGCCCCATCATTGTCATTCATTCAGTCTTTTTCATGGCCCACGATTCTTCTTTCTTTAAATTTAGCAATCATCAATCATTTAATCTACCTGTTGCCCCATCATCATCATTCATCTAGTTTTCTTCTTGCCCCACAATTCTTATCAAATTAAAATTCATCTATCCAAATCATAACAACAAAATCATCCCAAACTATTCACAAGAACACTTCACCACTTCTCATATCTTCACGAAAATTCATGCTCTTATAACAACCAAAGATTGCCCCAAGAATAGTCTTAAAAACACCATTACCACACTTGATTTCTTTAAAACAAGAACTTGCCCCCATAAAATCACAAAACTCTCATTTTTTCACTTCTTCAAGTTTCTTTTTTGAAAATAGAAAATTGCCCCACATAATAACTTTCCAAGATAAAAACATTTGACATTTAAATCTCTTAAAAATTAGTGATTACTATTGAGAACAAATAGAATGAGTCACAACTTGGTTTAGCTGAATAAATGTGCTGATTTGGTGCATCAAAGATGTTTGGTTATCAAGAAAGGTTCTATTGATCAATGTCTCTTCATCTTGGCTCATAAATGAAACAAATTCCTTGAAAATCATTATTCCTTTTTGTAAAAGTAATTTTCACAGAACACAATCCATTTCAGCATTCTCTTAATTTGTTGATATGTGGACTTTAACAAATGTCAAGACTAGCTGTGATGGCTCAAATTTCTGGGCAAGGATTCAGATCTCAAATCAAATTTTCAAGGTGATGGCTTTTGAATTTCTCAAAAGGTCTTGATTGAAGGTATAACTCCTCTGGTTTTTCTTCTTTCTTGTTATTGCCTTAGCATAGTCACAAACAATGGCCTTGATTTGTTTCAAATTTGCTCTAGACTGCCCATTCATGAGTTTTCACCCTAGAGCTTCATTCTCTTTTTTTCTTCTTCTTTTTTTTTATTGATTATTCTACCATGCATTTGAGAATTCAAATTTCATCCCAAACTAAATAATGATGATGGTTTCTCAAAGAAAAGCTTTTCAATACAAGCATCTTTATTTGATCAAAATGGACTTTTAAGCACGTACCGTAGGCCAAGGTTTAGGGTTTTCAAAGAATGGATAAATAGGCCCAAAATGAGTATTTTCAAGGTTTATCGAACCAAGGATCATTTCTTCGATTATGAACATCTGTCCTTCCCACTCTTCGAAGCATTTTTCTTTTCTAACATTTTATTCGTATTCATTTCTTCTTTTTTCTTTTTTTCTCTTTTTTTCATCTACCTTTTTTCATTTTTTGTTTTTTTGTTTTTTTTTTTTCATATTGATTTCCATCTTCACATATCTTTCTTCTCACATTTGCCCCTTAACAAAGGCATCATTTTCTTGCATTTGACATAAGACCAATCACTAATGCTTCTAAAACTCCTCTGATGTATTTGCCTCTCCAATGTGGATGGATCCTTGGTCAAGGTTCATTTAGAAAAGAAATCAATAAGCTCAAAAGGGGTAACAAAGGGATGATTTCGTTTCAGTAATAGGAATATGAAAGATGGCCATTTGTCATATCAAATATTGACACTTCTATTGAAAACCAATCCTCAAGATAAAAATTTGGCTTTTGAAATCATTTGAATATCCCTCATGCATGGTTTCACAATCAATTTTTTCTTCTTTTCTTTTTTCTTTTTTTTTTTACTTCCTTTTTCTTCATTTCTTTTCACAACTCATGCCTAGAATGTATCAACTCAACTTTATGAAGGCCATACGAAGCAATTTTCATTATCATGGTTTAAAATCGAAAAAAGGATATCAATCAAATTAAGAATGGTCATTAAAAGATGTTGAGGTTACCAAAAGCTTGGCTCTTTCAATCATTTTGCTCCAAGGTGTAGCGAAGGATGATTCAAGTTATGAGAAAGAATTTTGGGTTGATGTGTTTGGGACTCTTAGCTTGGCCTTAACATCTATCAAATTTCCAAATACAAAGTCCTTAAGAGAATGCTTCATGAATTGGTCCTTCAAAACAATTCAAAAGTTTTGTAAATTCATCAATCATTTCATTGCTCATTGCCTTAACAAAGATCATTGACTTCAAAAGTTCACCATGGTAAGCAAAAATGAATGAATTTCAAGCTTGTGTGTCTTTATGGATTCCAAGTTTTCACTGAATTGGAAAGTATACTGGAAATGTAATGGCTAGGTCTATTCATTCTCAATAACAATCACCAATTATTTTATTTCATCTACTTGGAAAGAAAAATATGAAAAGCTTTTCAAAACAACTTGATGCAAATTTCAAGAATCTTAAGAACATCTCACATCCACAAATCACACATAGGAAACTTGGCTTATGGAGTAGCAAACTTCCATTGTTCAATAAGCTCTTGAGTCAAGGCACCACTACTGATGAGTTCTTCAACCTTTTCCTTCAATTGCCTACACTTTTCTGTTGAATGCCCAATTGCCTTCAATGCAGGCCAAGTTTTCGCACAGAATTCTTTTATCGGGACTGTACTGAGATAAGCTTCTTGAAACTTTTCTTCGTTACCTCCAAGGTGACTTTTCATCCAAATGTATAACAATAGGGTACATCCAATGAAACGTCCTTCTCCCTTGTGACGACAAAAATTTAAAGACCTAAAAGTCTCAGACAAGATAAATGGGGCCACGTTCACCTCATGATCAAGCTGCTCAACAAAATCCACCATTGTAATCTCAATGTGTCCTAAGAATTTAGGGAACATGGCCATATCACACACAGCTAATGCCATTATGTTCATATGTTGTTCTTTCGTTAGCTGCTTCTAAAGACAACTTCGTAGAAGACTCCATGGTACATAAGTGGTCTCCCCTTTCTGCCTTGTGTGATGATCAATTTCTGAAACACTATGGCCAGTCATGGAGGACAATTTCTTATGATATCCCGATCTCCTTTTCTTCCAATAGATTTTGGTGGGATTTTCTAACTCACGACGGAGCAAGAGTAAATACTCCTCTATGGTTGGCATCAAATCGGCCTCATTGAAGACAAAGCATTGTAGGACGGGTCCCAAAATTGCACCATGGCCTTTATCAAATCCAAGTCCACTTCCACTAACAATAATAGCATCAAGTCCCCATATTTTTTCTGAAATTCTGTCTTCTTTTCTTCACCCCATGCCTTCAAAATTCCTAGCAACTCAGTGTAGTCATTTTGTCTTAAGTCCAAATGAATTCTTTCTGGCAGAGTAGAAACAAAACCAACAGGTAGGCAATCACCATTCTCATGTTGGGCCTTTTCTGATCGTTCTTTCACTATGTGGGCTGGTTCCTCTTGCAATAATTTCTCCATGGATGCAAATGAATCTTAACTTATTCAATTGTTATGAGACAGAAAAAAATGCAAGGAATGAGAATATGCATTATGTTTTTTTTTGGTTTATTATTTTTGTATTTATTTATTTTTCATATTTTTCTTGTATGAGATGATGGTCATTCTTTGTGTCCTAATATAGGCTTCAATTCTAAAGCTCTAGCTTACGAGTGGGCATCATAAGTTCACTATATGCTTGGCTTGGATAGATGGATTACTAAAGGTTCCCAGACTGTTCCCCACTATCGTCCACGTGGACTAGTAAAGCACCCCAATCCTCACCCATTATAGGCTTCAAACGGAAAGGGTTCAACCTGAGTGGGAGTATTTCACTGGCCTATGTGGAGGTTACCACCTCACGAAGGCAAAGCTACTTTACTTCCTCTTAAAAAGGTAAGCCCGGGTCGAAGGCTAATGTATGCACATGCAAGTGAAGTGTGTGTATTTAAATGTCTTATGAAATTTAAAGCTTTTAGGCAAGATTTTGATAACCTTAGACTTCCTAATGGCCTGACTCTCTAAATGTCCCCAGTGGAGTCGCCAAACTGTCATAACGTATTAAGTTTCGGGGGAAACCTAATAGCTAGACACAAAACTATGGAGTCGCCACCAATCATTCTAACCTAGGTGTGATTGGTCACCTATTCAAACTAAGGATAAGGCCTGGTCTACGTTAAAAGTTCTAAGTTCGGGAGTACGGTTACGTGTGAGGAAGGATTAGCACCCTCACAACGCCCATCCTAAAATGGTACCAAGTGATCTAAGGTTATCTTAATTTTGCGTTTTACTTTAATTTCGATATAATTAAATATTGAAAAATCTTTTAAGTCTCCTCCATCAAGCTGGTTGGACAACTTAAAAGTTATTCTCACCTCAAGAGTATTCAAGTAGGACCAATCGCCTTTTTTGAAGAGGCTCCGTCATCGGATTATTTAAATATTTTATGCAAACCTTATTTTGACTCCTATCCCATTTCTACTTATTATTTTATCTTATTTTATTCTATTGTTATTATTTTCCTATATAAATTATTATTTCATATATTTTATTATCTTTAAATAAACATGAATTATTTGATATTGAAGATTTTCTTAAAGACCTTCCATCTAGCTGGTAAGACCTTAAAGAAACTTTCTCACCTTAGGAATTTTTAAAGAAATTACTCAAGCGCAATTCCTTTTAAATTCCATCCTTGGAATAATTCACATTTATTAAAATATTTAATTTAATTTAATTTCTATTTATTTTAATTATTTTCTAATTTTAATTCTAATTTATTAATTTGATCTTTATTCTTTATTATAATGAACTTAATTTTAATTTACTATTTTTTAGTTTAATTTTTATATTTTATAATTAGATTGATTTATTAAATATTGGAAATATCCCCTTAGATCTTCCATCAAGCTGGTAAGACCTAAAAGAAACATCCTCACCTCAAGATATCTAAAAGTACTACTCCAGCGCAGTCCTTTTAGAATTCCATCGTCGGAATATTTATATTCGTATTTATTATTATTTTAAAATATTTTATTTCTAAATATATTAATTTTTATGACTCTTAATTTCTAATTTGATTATTAATTCTTTTAATTGTAACTAATCTTAATTAATTCTTATTTCAATTTTTTTAATAATTTTGAGTTTTAAATATTGGAAATGACTTTTTAAATCTTCCATCAAGCTGGTAAGACTTAAAAAGGACCTCCTCACCTCAAGATTTCCGAGAATATTACTCGATCGCAATCTCCTCGGAGTTCCGTCGTCGGAAAAATTTGTATTTTTATTATTTTATTCTATTTTATTTTATTTCTAAATATATTAATTTCTATGACTCTTAATTCCTAATTTGATTATTAAATATCGGATATAACTTTTTAAATCTTCCATCAAGCTGGTAAGATTTAAAAAAGAAACTCCTCACCTCAAGATCTCTGAGAGTATTGCTCAATCGCAATCCCCTCGGAGTTCTATCATCGGATATAATTAATATTTGTTTTAATTTTTAATAGCATAATTAATTTTTTTATGTTCTTATAATTTTCAATAATCTATTTTTAATTTATTTTAATTCTAATCCTAAAGTACGTATAAACTTAATAACGTACGTATAAACTTAGCTATTTACATTAAACTAATAAACTATTATGCTTATTTTAAAAAAAAATCTCATGTCTTTGTTAATGCTTTACAACATTTCAATCTTTTTAAACAAACTTACACGAATTTTACCTTTATTTTAAGATATTTACATTAATGAAAAGATTCTATGGTAATCATTCATGAAGAAGTCAACTGCATCTTTATCAGCCAATTGCTTATTTTGCAAATCGATTGGTTTAGTATAATGTTTTATTCATATAGCTTCATAATCGCTTTTTATATCAGCTATTATTCTGTATTATTTTTTTTCTTTTAAATCATTTGTTTAACATTCCAAAAATTCCCTAATATCTTCTCCCAAAAATTCCAACAACTATTTTTGATTTCTTAGTTCATGTTATGGAAATGTTCACAGAATTCCTATCAAACGATTTGACGCTATGCAAGATTTGATTAACCGTCATATGAATAATAACAGCAGTTGCACATATCAGACATTCATATAAGCTTTTATATTTCTATATCAGGAAGGCCATGAACAAACAACGGAACCAGTACAATATCGCTACAAGAAAGATTAAGAAACAAACTGACAGCATGGAAGAAAGGTCACAGAAAAAGATTTGGAATGCATAACTAGGGCTCTTATATACAAAACTTATTACATAAAGAAGAGGTTTTCATGAACCTTAATATAATCAAGTTTCCTGATAGCTCTTTTTTCAAGAAGAAGATGCATGCATTACCGTAAAAAACCAACTACAATGAAAAAAGAATCTTCCTTTAGAAGAAAGAAAAGGACTAACCTCGGAAATGGAAGAGGCAAGGAACTCGACTGAACCAACCTAGCAACCCGATTGTAGCAAGGGAAAGAGAAACTTTTTGCAAGGAAATACAAGCAGTAGTCTAGGCTAGTGATGGAGATGACGATGGCGATAAGCAGCAGCAGTTGCAACGGTGCAAAAGGGCAATAAACAATGGCCCTCTTCTTGACGTCTCCTCCTTGTATTTCTTTGGTCTCCGGAAAGCTTTCACGCCCCCCTTTCTTCTTTTCCCCCCCTTCTCCTATAGGCTTCCGAATTTATCAATTTAAGAATCTGTTTTTAATGGCCAAAATCACCTCCCATAAATTTTGATTCTCATTTCTATTTATTTTGCTTCAGTAATTTATTCCAAAATATCTTCATTCCTTTTCTAATTGATTCTCTTTCCGAAAATCTTCATCTTTCAAAAATTACCTCTGATTTAATTTCTTTTTAACTTCTGTCCAGATTTTATTTAATTTTTTTCTCCTTTAATTTCCAAATAAGATTTTTGACTTTTCCTTATGTTGAGATCTTGATTTTCCTTTCCAAATTTCCTTTCTTTGGAGCTTGACCACTTTATTTTTATTATTTTTTTCATTTTTATTTTCTTTTCATTTTTTATATTTTTATTTTTAATAATAAATAAATAAATAAATTCATCTTCTAATTATCAAACCCAATAGGCACAATAACATTAAAAGATCCCGGACAAAATGGGGTATCTACAATCATTTTTCATTTATATACTGGCAGTAAAATAACACGTGTCATTCATTTTACTCCTTTGAGTATCATTACTTTCACTATCAAATCTGGCCTGATTTTTTTCATCTTACCACAGTTATGTGATAACCAACACAAATCACTTTCAGTCTTACCTTCGGGAGCTGTTTCATATTAATGTTCCCTTCTCATCATGCAACTTATTTCCTTATTCCACTTTCATTTTTGTTTTCATATTCCCACTTTTATCTCTTCATATTTTTACTCTCATCCTTTTAGTCGGTTTTCTCAAGGGTATGGTATTCTACTGCTAAGATCTTTTAAAATCTTGCATACCATCTTTTCTTTACACTTATCCATTTACCGACTTGAGTTTCTTTAATTTAGATCTCATTTATGAGTAGTCAGTCCCATCATTTTTCTATAGATTGGCAGTAGTATTTAGCTAGACTCATTACTTTCGTATCTCAATCATTATCTCTCTATCATAGACAGATTCACTGTCACTCTATCATCTCGAGATCATATATCCCTCATAAGGAGACACTGTCTAGCCAAACATCTTAGTTGCCAATCTTAGCACAATTCCACAGTCTTTAAGAGTTTAAAAGTTATACCACAATGCTACTCATGTTCCATTTGTACTTTAAACTCTATCAGTATTTCATCAATTTACTCATGTACGGATGCCTTATTCTTTAGGCTTATATACCTCACAAGGTAAATCATTAACCTTGTAACCTCAATAGGAACTCGTAAAATTCACTCTGAGTTCTAATCATCATCTTACGGACATTAGTATCCAATCTTTTATCTAAGGATGCTTTATACAAAGGCTAGTCTTATGAGCTCCTCATATATCTGTGATCAGATCTGTTGGCTCTTATAGGCAATACCGAGAGGGGGGGTGAATCGGTTTTTCACTAACCTTAGGTTCGTTTTTGGTTCCTCTAAATTCTCTAGCTTAGATTGATATTTTCTAAGTTCTCTAAGCTACTTAAGCATGCAATATAAATTCAACTCAATAAGCACAATATAATTGCAAGTAAAGAGAGTAGGGAAAGAGAGATTTACACAAGCGATTTATAGAGGTTCGGCTACCTTGCCTACGTCCTCTACCTTGAGACGCTCCCAAGGATTTTCCCCAAATTCACTATACTTGAATTTGTCTTTACAATCCCTCTTTTTACAGGCTTAAGAGAAACCTCTCTCTTTTTCTAGGCTCAAGAGAAACCTCTTCTCCCTCTTTTTCTAAGGCTCAAGAGAAACCTCCCTCTTTTTCTAAGGCTAAAGAGAAACCTCCCCTTTTTACAAGGATTGAATTGGATAACAAGTTGTGTAATCAAGGAAGACCTCTAAGTAGGCAAATGATTACAGAAATTAAGCACAAGGAAAAACTTATACAGAGTTTGTGCTAATCAATACAAGAAATAGATGAATGATAGAAGATGAAGACTCTTTATCTCTTGAATTGTTGTTGAGGCTTGAGGAAGATGAATAAGATGATGAAAGATGTTGCTTGGTTGTTCCTCTTCTTTCCTTTAGCTTCTAAGCCTCTATTTATAGTCCCTTGGATGGTTTGTGGACGTTGGTTGGAGCCAAAACAGAAAGTAGCCGTTGTGTCTCACAGAAAAGAGCCGTTGGGGGCTTTCTGGTGCAAAGGGATCGATCCTGCTACAGTGGGGATCGATCCCTTTTGTCCAGAATCTTAATTCTGGGCTTCAGGGACCTTGGGAAGACTTTCTGCCAAAAGGGGATCGATCCTGCTACAGTGGGGATCGATCCTTTTCTTCCAGAGGGCATTTTTCCTGCACTTTTGGGTTAGAAATGATATGACCTTTGATCCTAATTCAACCCAAAACATTTATAAGCTTTAAGGGAGTTTTTCTTGACTTTCTCAGATAAAAACATGGTCTAAACATTTATCAAGTGTTTTTCTAAAATATTCAAAACATTTATAAAGTATTAAGACCAATAAGAGTATGCATCATTAAATCATGGTCTTAATGTTTGACATAAACACTTGAAATGCATTGAGAAAATCATGTGTGATGAGCAAATTTACAATGTGAATTAAGACATTAAAGCTTACTTAAGTTTTTGTCATTTCAAAATATATATTGCAATTTAAAGCTAACAATCTCCCCCTTTTTGATATGACAAAACTTAATGTAAATTTGCTTTGAAAATTCTTTGAAAAGAATACTCCCCCTCAAATAAAGCAGGATTTTATAAAGCTCCCCCTTAATATAAGCATGGGTTTTGAAAATGAATTTTCCCTCATTATCTCTCCCCCTTAATATCTCTCCCTATATCTATCTCTCCCTTTATGTATCTCTCCCCCTTTTTGTCATAGCAAAAAGAAGGAAAAATAAGAATTATGCTCCCCCTAAAAGTATGACTATGTGAGAAAAAATATGAATATGCTCCATCCAACAAGAAACATGTTAGTACATGGGACTCATAGCACAAGTTAATAAGTCAATATTCACAAAGAGTATGAAATATTCATGCAATGAATATGACTTATGATCCTATACCAATTGTTTATAAATAATTTTGATACCAATTGTTGATAAGTAATTTTGCAAGAAGGTTCCAATTGGTAAGAAGTTAAGTAAGCACCTAAGTATATCAATTGTTCTCTAAGTCCAACTAAGGTGCATTGTAATACATCATGATTATGAGCTAAATTATATAACATATCATATGCATGTGCTCATAAATCATTCTCAAGAAATATTGTGTCTAGAATTAAATCATATAGCAATTAACTTCAAATTCTAGCACACAAGAGTTTCATGCAAAAATATCCTAAGAGCATTCTTCTCTATTTGTCATTTCAATCTAAGGAGCATGAGAAGAGTTGTCAATTTAAAGCTCATTCCAATTGGCAATTTAGATTTGGCTTACCAATTATTGAAAATATGGTTCCCAATGATACTACTTGTTATTTCAAGCTAAATACCAATTGTTACTAATGGTTGGCTTAGGCATTTTGCATGAATCCAATATTTATGTGTAGTGTTCATGTCAAGAAAATAATCATTCTAAAAATGCAAGAACACATTCACACATCATCAAATATGCATATGGATCAATTAAATATTAGCACACTATCATAAAGTATCAATCCATATTCATATTCACAAATTTATACTATATGGAAGATTCATGAAATCAAAGTATTCAATCAAACACATTTGTCTTCCATGGTTTCAAGCACAAAAATCCTATGCTCATTTTCCAATTCAAGTTTTTAACCAATTACGAGCAAGGAAAGATTCAACATTACCATTTTAATCAATTAATAGCCACATCCCTAGTTGTTATCATCATTTAAAGTTCTAGAGGGTATGTGCTATTTTAACTAAAATGGTTTCACTTAAGTGAATCAATATAATCAAGCTAAAATATATTTTATCATCAAAATCCATAAGCTATGAGTGAGGTTAAGTACAAAATATCATGAAAGCAACTAATCTCATCTCATAGGCATGATTATTGATTCATCTTAAGGAAGTTCTACATCAAGAATAAATGCATAGATATCAATCAAGGCACATTTGTTCAAGATTGCATTTATCTTTGAATGTCGGTGTTGTCATTAAAGCCCAAGTTCCATAATAATTTGGCCATAAGAGAATTTTAAGTTCATGGATGATAAATTTTCATGCATTATTACATTTAAGATCCATTTATCATCACAAATTATAGACCAATGAAGATTATGACCTTATACCAATTGTTGAATTTATATTTGAAATCAATTCTTAAGGTCAAGTTTTAATTGTTCTTCCACTAGATGTATAATTATCATGAAATCTAGAGTGGAGTAGTTGAGTCAAGCTTATGAACATAATCCTATAAGCATGCTTGACTAAGATGAACAAAAAGAATGAGAAATATTCATTATGTACAAGTTCATCAAATTTTCAAATATTTACACAAATCATTGAAATAAATCTCAAAATTATGTTTAACCATTCATTGAAAATATATTTCAAGATTATTTCAAGATTTGTGCAATTCATAACCATCTTCAATGAGAAAACTGATTTAGCACTTGTGAGCTCATGAAAAATGATATTGATTGTTGAGAGTGATACCATTTGTTGGAAATGATATTAATTGATGGAGTTGAGGCATGATATCAATGAAAAATGAATTTTCATACATTAAATATCATCAAAAAGAAGTTAAAACAATGAATTTTAAGTTGAGAAGAGAGAAAATATCAAAACAGTGAAAAGTTCTTCTCAATTTCAGTTGAAAACATGCAGGAGTGCCTTTTCTGGCCTGGGGGGATCGATCCTGCTACAGTGGGGATCGATCCCTCATATGTTCCTGCAGATTCTGCAGTTGTTTTGACAGAAAATTGGACTTGTGAGGTACCAAAACTTCGTTTTTGAGTGTTTTAAGTCCAAGTAAAGGTTTAAACATTTGTAAAACATGATTTTGGACTTGTATGAATGAAAAATAAGAATGAAAAACCATTTAACAAAAGATTTTGCAATTTTGGAAGAATTTTCACAATAAAATGCATTTTTGGCCTCAAAGGAGGTCATTTTGAGAGTTATTCATATTTTGTCAAAACTAAAGCATTAGAAACCATAAATATGCCAAAACAAACTTGTTCACATAGATTTTAAGCACATATAACATCAAATCATCATACTTGTGAACATTATGCCATGATTTCCAACATACAAGTTCTACATGGATGCTCATGACATGGCATTTTGCATGTATGACACATTTATCAGCTTTTGAGCAACTAAATATATTATCTAAGCATATCAAACTTGCTCAAACTACAGACATTCAATAATCATTTCAAAATTGCTTGACATGCTTTTCATCTAATAATCCAATGCCTCAAGAACTATCCATCAACCAATCAACAATCATTCAACATGCCTTTTCTTTATTCATTCAACTCACTAAGATTATCAACCACATTTCTCATCAATGCACAAATAATCAAATAAAAGTTTTAAGGAGTAAAGAATTAAGCTTACAAAACTCCTTTGCTTGAGTATGCTTTGCCTTGAATTGTTGAGTCCACCTTGAGCCATCCTTTGAAGAATTGTTGTGACCTTGCCAAGGGTGGATCCTCAAGTTCTTTCTCACTCATTGGCACAAGCAAACTCCATGAGGATGTGTTGAGCATATAAACTTCATTGTTCCATTGTATTCCCATGCTCTAACACTCCTACATCAAACAAATTCAAACATGCTTTGGTACCCAAATTTTCTTGGGTCCATGAGAGTTAGTGCAAATAATTTTTGATCCTTTTGGGATCCATTTCAAGCACAATTCATCATTATTTACAGCATGCTTTGGCACCCACATTTTTCTAACCACTCTTCCTCTAAACGTAGTTTTTCTATAAGTGCATGCTTGTGAAGAGTGTCCTATTCTATTGCATAGTGAGCATGTAAGAGATAAATCATGCATAGTATTTTTGCTCACTAAGAAATTCCTAAGATGAGTCTCTTTTTGTTTTTCATTATAGCCTAACCCATCTTTGTCAAAGAAAGCTCTTTGGGTCTCTAACATGTGATCTAGCTTTTGTTGACCCATATAAAATCTAGTAAATGAGTTATGCAAATTTGTGTTCTTTTTATTCAACTCATTTATTTCTAAGTTAGCCTCTTCTAATTTCTTTTCAAATTCTAGCTTAGCATTTATCAAGGCTTCATTTTCTATTTTTAATTTAGCAATGATTTTCTTATATTTGGAGTTCATGCATTGAAATTCATTTGCTAAATCATTAAAGGCATTTTGTAGTTCACTAAAAGTATAATCATTATCTTCACTAGAACTACTACTAGCCTCATCATCACTAATAGCCATAAAGCATGAGTAGGCTACCTCTTCATCTACATTTTCCTCATCGGAGCTATCACTATCGCTCCATGCAGCCACAAAAGCTTTCTTCCTAGGCTTCCTATCCTTTTCCTTCCTAAGTAAGGGGCAATCTAATTTAGTATGACCCGGTTCATTGCACTCATAACATACTAAGGGGTCCTTTTCTCTTCTACTTGACTCCCCTCTTTGATGTCTCCTATTATTTTCTTTTTCTTTCATTCTCATGAACTTATTAAATCTTTTGGCAAACATTGCCATTTCTTTTTCTTCCTCATTTCCACTCTCATCACTATCATCTTCAATGACCTCATGAGTGGAGGACTTAAGTGCTACCCCTACTTTCTTTGAAGGCACTTCATTTCTTTTCATTTTCATTTCATATGTAAGTAGGGAGCCCATAAGTTCATCTAGGGACAAGGTGTTAGGATCCTTAGATTCTTCTATAGCAGTCACCTTTGCCTCCCAAGATTTTGGCAAGCTATTCAAGATTTTCTTGACCATTTCTACATTGGAATAGCTCTTGCCTAATGCCTTAAGTCCATTAATTATATCATTAAATCTAGTGAACATTTCGCTAATGGACTCATTTTCTTTCATCCTAAATAGCTCATAATCATGTGTGAGCATTCCTACTTTGGTTTCTCTAACTTGATTGGTCCCCTCATGTGTGATGGCTAATTTGTCCCATATTTGCTTAGCATTTTCACATAGGGACACTCTATTATATTCATTGGGACCTAATGCACAAAAGAGAGTGTGCATAGCCTTGGCATTCAATTGTGCCACTCTCATGTCATTTGTGTCCCACTCATCCTCTAGCTTAGGGACATCTTTTCCATCTACTTTCTTCATGGGAATTCTAGGACCATTCACTATAATTCTCCACACTTCATAATCGTTTGATTGTACAAATAACATCATTCTAGTTTTCCAATATGAATAGTTCTCACCATTAAAGAGTGGAGGTCTAACTAATGATTGTCCCTCTTCTCCTAGGGGTGTGCCTATATTCAAATGAGCCATTTAAGATCGTTTTGCTCGATAGAGGTTAGTCTAATTCAATCTCGAGCCCAAGCTCTGATACCAATTGTTGGCTCTTATAGGCAATACCGAGAGGGGGGTGAATCGGTTTTTCACTAACCTTAGGTTCGTTTTTGGTTCCTCTAAATTCTCTAGCTTAGATTGATATTTTCTAAGTTCTCTAAGCTACTTAAGCATGCAATATAAATTCAATTCAATAAGCACAATATAATTGCAAGTAAAGAGAGTAGGGAAAGAGAGATTTACACAAGCGATTTATAGAGGTTCGGCTACCTTGCCTACGTCCTCTACCTTGAGACGCTCCCAAGGATTTTCCCCAAATTCACTATACTTGAATTTGTCTTTACAATCCCTCTTTTTACAGGCTTAAGAGAAACCTCTCTCTTTTTCTAGGCTCAAGAGAAACCTCTTCTCCCTCTTTTTCTAAGGCTCAAGAGAAACCTCCCTCTTTTTCTAAGGCTAAAGAGAAACCTCCCCTTTTTACAAGGATTGAATTGGATAACAAGTTGTGTAATCAAGGAAGACCTCTAAGTAGGCAAATGATTACAGAAATTAAGCACAAGGAAAAACTTATACAGAGTTTGTGCTAATCAATACAAGAAATAGATGAATGATAGAAGATGAAGACTCTTTATCTCTTGAATTGTTGTTGAGGCTTGAGGAAGATGAATAAGATGATGAAAGATGTTGCTTGGTTGTTCCTCTTCTTTCCTTTAGCTTCTAAGCCTCTATTTATAGTCCCTTGGATGGTTTGTGGACGTTGGTTGGAGCCAAAACAGAAAGTAGCCGTTGTGTCTCACAGAAAAAAGCCGTTGGGGGCTTTCTGGTGCAAAGGGATCGATCCTGCTACAGTGGGGATCGATCCCTTTTGTCCAGAATCTTAATTCTGGGCTTCAGGGACCTTGGGAAGACTTTCTGCCAAAAGGGGATCGATCCTGCTACAGTGGGGATCGATCCTTTTCTTCCAGAGGGCATTTTTCCTGCACTTTTGGGTTAGAAATGATATGACCTTTGATCCTAATTCAACCCAAAACATTTATAAGCTTTAAGGGAGTTTTTCTTGACTTTCTCAGATAAAAACATGGTCTAAACATTTATCAAGTGTTTTTCTAAAATATTCAAAACATTTATAAAGTATTAAGACCAATAAGAGTATGCATCATTAAATCATGGTCTTAATGTTTGACATAAACACTTGAAATGCATTGAGAAAATCATGTGTGATGAGCAAATTTACAATGTGAATTAAGACATTAAAGCTTACTTAAGTTTTTGTCATTTCAAAATATATATTGCAATTTAAAGCTAACAAGATCAATAAAGCGTTTATTTCCATGTAAATGAATACTTGTTCTTCACAAGAACTTTATTAAATAGTAATCATTTACTATATCACTTTATTTCATCTACATCTCAATATCATCAATGCTTCTCTCACTTACACTTATACAGATAAGTTTCTTATCCTCAATTTACGTTATATGTATTTCCTTCAATCACACTTTATACACGTGCATTTCATTATTCTCACCTTTTCCAGAGTGGATTTATTAAGCTTTCGGATTTTCTTAAGTTCTCCGATATAAGCTTAGAATCAGATTTCATATTCAAAATCAAGTCAATGTTATCTCGATTCCTCCAATTTATATAACTCTGGAAGTTCTATCGGAAATCAAATCCGATACTTTCTTTAATCACACATTTTTTTTAATTCGGACATTTCATCCTCATGTCCTATCATTTACACTGTGGATTCTCAAGGCAGAGACATTTACTATTCGATTCATTTCGACTCATACTCTACCTTGATTTCATTGTTTACTCATACTTTACAGCCTTATGAATCTCATTCCAGTAAGCCGTAGTAAGTACAACAGTTATTAACACATGTTACAGCTAACCAATTTATTACCACTGTAATTTACTTTGGAATCAAGTTCATTTAATAAATTCAGGTTTAACTACCTTGAGCATATTATCCACGAGGTTTGAACCTGGCACCCTTACGTACCTAGTTCCTTACACTCGTGTTATCATTAAGCTCCTTGTAAGAGTCCCGCCCGTTCGAATCAGCCGTCGGCGAGCATCCCCTAGGCGATCCTTTCGCCCCAGGTTTACCCTTACTAGTGAGTCGGCTATAACATTGTTCGCCCGCATCTCACAACACATGATCCACTACGGGTCGACCATCATTGGGTCCCCCATCACAGTTCTGTCTCAAAGGTCCTGAAGAACTTAGGTTAGCTATCATCTTCTTTCTATCACTTTACTGTTCTTATATATATTGACCAATTCACAGTACTCCAAACAGTACATTAATTTGCAAGGCATATCTCAAATGCTCCGGTTCTATAATTAATTGTTCTTTTAATACTTCAGAATTAGTATAAATATATAGATCCTCAGTCAACAGTACTGTTATGGATTTCATTATCTGTACTATTCACCTTCTCAGTCATTTTCTGTAATTATTTCACTTCTCATAATATTCAACGATCCTGTAATAATTATCTGAGTTGATACACTCATAATTCAAGCCCTTACAATCAATAACCGGGCCAATCATCTTATGGCATTCCACTACACTTTTTATCGGATCACATCATATAAGGCCTCAGCCTGTCCGCCGTCTGCCTTTACATATGTGTACTGTCCTCTTTGAGAATGCCCAGTCCGTTCACTAGGTCACTCATAGTCGCGTCCGTAATCTAAGTGTAAGTGAAAATCAGTGCTAGGGATCGTTATATTCATATGACATCCTCTATGCTATTTATAACTCCATTACTATCAATGGATTCAAGATCTACTTAGTTTTATCACAATTCAGACTTTGCCCAACATAAGGGCATTTTCGTCATTTTGACATTTATTTCTTTCTTCTCAGTATACATTGAAATCAATGATCTCATTATCCATGTGCTGATATTATCCTTTCTGATACTTATATCAGCAATTTAGATCTCATTTGATTTCGACAGAGAAGTTCACTAAAATCCACAATTGGATTATTTTGCTTGTAATTTAGCTTTATATCATCATTTTCTTTGTCAAATCAATCAATTCCAACCTTTGTTGGTTTATTTTAACTCCCTGTAAAATTTTGGAGTCAGGGGTATTTTGGTCATTTTTAGCTAAAAATTTTCTCTCTCTTCAAATTACCCTCAATCGGTGATCTTAAAGTCTATTTAATGATGATATTTCATTCCCCTCCTTAATATCATCATTTTCAGGTCTCAGTTCGATTTAGATCGAAAAGTACTGGTGGGGCCTCACCGAGTCCTTTCGGTTCCTTACCGAATAGGCCTTCATTTAGATGATAAGAATCACCAATTTTCTGGTAATTTCTTGGCCCATTATTTTCTTCTTTAACATTCTCAATATACACTTTCTCACTCTCTTTAAATCATTTTACTTAATTTACAATCATTTATTTTCTCTATGTATTCAAACGACACAGTACTACCGGGGATGTTTATACTTTTCTTTCTAAAAGTATCCACAGACATCAGGCCAATCATACTCTGATACCATTAAATCTGTAACGACCCGTTACCACATTTTTCACCTTATTTTACACAATTTATCCGGTTGGGCTGTCTGTGATACTTCACTTTACACTTGATGTTAAACAATTTAATAAAATATTGTTAACGTTATACACAACCCATATCTTATTTACAAATATGTAGTACTGTAGACATGTCTAACTACAGAAAATAAATGATCGTACCTCATATATCTTAGTCGATCTGTCACATTGTCCATTATGTGCAGCCGTAATCCACAAATATTGGATCTCACCATCATCCAAACCTGAAATGTTAAAATTGGGGAGTGAGCAAACCACGGCTCAGTAAGAGAGTTATATGTCACACTTGATATTCAGCTATCTATATGCTGAAAATAATTTTTTTCATTTTCTTTAAAATCTTCCTAGCTGGCTCTAGGCACACATGTAGGAAGGATACTACAGTCGGCTAGGAATCCAGATAGAGTAAGGCAGGTATTTTGAAATACCTGACTTGTTCCGGAATCTAGAAGCAACTGTAAAGAGTACTATTTCCGTTATTTTCAAAACGATATAATTTTCGTTTTTCCACGGAGTAAACCACTATTTCTTTTCACATCCAGTATACTTTAAAACATGTGGCAGTTCAGTAATAAAAATAGTGGTTTACTTCTTTTATCTTCAGTACAGTAAAACACGTGACAGTACAGTGGTTCGCAAATATCCAATCATTGGATAAGTACTTTTGCGACTATTTTTATCTTAGAAAAAATTCTTATGTTATTCTTTTAGAATAAACATTTATTTCTCTTTTCAAATCAGTAACCGTATCGTACAGTTCAGTAAAACAGTATATTCAGTATTCAGAAAAATAGTATCTCGATACGGTTCAATCAGTAACAGTAAGCAGTAGCTACCCATTCAATAAATAGTATACGATAGCTTTCAGTTCAGTAAACTGTAAATGGTAGCTTTTTCTTCAGTAAAACAGTAATCAGTGGCTACCATTTCAGTAAACAGTACAGTTTAGTAAACAGTGTTTTGGTACAGTTTTTCATCAGTAACAGTAAACAGTAGTTCAGAACAGTAAACAATAACAATATGTGAGACTAGGCATCACCCTATAATTAAATCATGCTATCATCGTCCAATAATGGACCAGTAATCATCATCCCCGAAGGGACACAGTAACAGTATAACAGTGAGATCTATGGCCATGATCTATATGGTGTCCTCGGTGTACACTTGCCAGGTGACATTCGGGACGCTGATGACTGACAAGTCTATCAGCCACGTGACAGTAACAGTATAAGTGTGATGCATGAAACTCGGAGCCTAAGTCTCAAAACAGTATAAATCGTACCATAGCCTTTATGGATTTTAAATACAATAAATCGAAATATTTCACAAATATCCATAAGGCTCACATGTAATAAAATCATCACCTTTATGAAATTTATAATTTAAATAATATTTCTCAAAATATTTCATAAAGGTATAAATCGTGTTTTCCTCTCGGTGAAACAGTTTGGAAATCATCAATGTAACATATAAAAGGGCAAAATTGTCCTTTCTCTACCGTAAAACACGTATGCACGCTTTTCCGTGCTTTCACTTAAAAACATGGTTTTTCAATAATTTATGAAACATAAAATATTTATTTTTCCAAATTCATAAATCCCGTAACCATGTTTCTTTCTAAAAACACGTGTAGAGACCTCTAGTCTCGAAATCATAATTTTCCATCATTTCTTAACCTTTATGGAATTTATATAATTATTTATCTCACAATTAAAACCATAAAGGTTTTATATTAAATCAAGTGAATATTTAAGAATATTTATAAAAATATTCACTTCGATCTCTTTTTTATTTTCATCTCGTTTCACGTGAAATATCATCTACCGGGTGAATTTTTGGTGATTTCCTTTTCACCATACTCGAAAACATGAATATTTTAAAATTAAATATCACTATATTCATGTTTTATGAAATTTACTTGATTTCTCGATTTTCGTACCTGAAAATCGTTTCACGTGAAATCAAATCTTTTATTTTGGTTTTCAGTGATTTTCGATAAATTTCAAAAAATTTTCGATAATTTTTCGACAGTATAACGGCTGCCGATTTGGCTAGCCTCCTGCACGAAAATTACAGTTTATATTTCTCAACCGGTATTTCACCACAATTTAAAACCGATAAATCACCACAAATTTCAAAACCAATCATTAAAAATTGCATTTATAAATTAAATGCATAATTTAAAACATGTGGCCGAATATCCTTACAGGCGGCACATGTCTCCCTTACCTGTTTCGGGTAGGCGACCACCTCTCGAAGGTCGCGCCTGTGTTCACCTCGCCCGATTCCATCGGCTTGGTCATCGAGGGAATTTTCTGGAATTTAAATTCTAAAATTTAGAATTTTTCCATAATTACTTAAGTAAATAAATTATTTAAATAATTTAATACTTTTCGGGATTTCTTACCGATTCCCGTAATTCTCGGGTATTCGAATTCTCGAAATTTTTCATAATTTTTGAATTCTCGAGAATTTTTCAAATTCTCGAAATTCCTCTTTTTCTCTTTCTCTTTCTTCTTTTTTCTTTCTTTTTCCTTTTTTTTTCTTTTTCTTTTCTTTTCCTTTCTTTCCTGGCCGGTTTAGGCCTTTCAGACCGGTTGCCTTCCCCTCACCGCCGGTTCTTCTCCAACGACCGGTTCTCCGGCAGTTCGGTGGCCCAGCAGTTGGCCGGCGGCACCGCGAGCTTGGATCTGACCTCCGTTCGATCTGGAATGGCGGCACGGCCGCGGATCTACTCGGTTTACCTTCGATTTCTTCTCCTCCTCCGTCGGCTTTCCTCCGCCGTCGTTGGCCTCACCGATGGCTCCCTTTTCCTTCCTCTCACCTCCGCCGAGGTTCGAGTGGCTGTGGCGGTGCCAAGACCGGTCGGCACCGCCGTTTTCTTCTCCTCTCTTCTTCGACTTTTTTCGCCGGTTTCTGTTTCATTTTTCAACTTTGCTTCTTTCGTTTTCCATCGTCGGTCACCATCTCTTCCATTTTCGGCTTACCGGCGACGTCGATCCTCCCTCTTCTCCTTTCCTTCTCTGGCGACAGTGGCCGGCAGCCACTTGAGGGGAAGAATCGGGAGGCTTCCGATTCTTTCTCTCTTTTCCTATTTATTTTTTTTACTTTATTTCATATTATAATTATACATTATACATATATATTATACTTATATTATATATTATATATATAATATTAGTACTTTATATATAAGATAGTATTATATATATTATATATATAATGATATATATGTATTGTATATTAATAATATGTATACATATTATATATAAATAAAATATATGTAATACATATATGTATACTTATATACTTTTAATTTAACTAACATTTATATATTTCTTTATATAAATGTAAAAATTTCCATATATATATATATATTGTATTTACAATATATATATGTATTTAAACTTTAATGTAAAATAATATTCACATTTTTCTCATATGTATATATTTATATATACATAAAATGTCATACTTGAATACATATGTATTATTTAAATTTATAAATAGTATATATACTTATATATACCCATGGATATTTAATATATACTATATACCATACGGTATTTAAATACATATGTATTTGCATGAAAATACATTTATATAATATATAATTATATAAATATATTTCACATTTCCTTTCTCATTTTCTTATTTAATTTGGATTTTCATTTATCCAAATTAAATTTCTTCTATTCCTTATTTTATTTCCAACTTAATTTCCTTCACTCGAATTTCTCGATCCGTCACTTCCTCAATTCTCGGAATATTCCACAATATTCCGATCTCATATTATATTTATTTATTCATTTCACTAAGTTTCCAATATTAATAATTTCCAATAAATGAAAAATTTACGGTTATCACAGTCGCTACACTCATTCTTCAGGGTCTGCTCCAGTCTTCCTCTCCGCCACCTCCCGGCACATCCCATTCTATTGGTTTGCAACATTTCCTCTCCACAACAAAAGAACTCATCTACAAGTACCCTTATTTTAGTCCCTTAAAAGCTCTCAAAAATCCACTATTGTAGATCTATAAAACCCAACTTTGGTCTTCGATTCAACACCTCATCACTGCCCTAAAGCCTAACCTTGAAAAGCAGTCTAAAAACCGAACCAAAGGGCATGTTTGCACAGAAAGTTGCATCACTACGTTCACTTCAGTTTTACTCTCTTCACCATTTCTCTCTTGCCCATTGTTTCTGTGTTTTAGTCCCTGAACATTGCCTTAAAAAGACAGCCCATGTTCTGGCATTCACACAGTGCCCTCAAACCTATCTATAGTTCCCCTTTAAAATCTTCATTCAGCTCTCTCTTCACTCCTGATCGTGTCTCTATTCTTCTTACTTGTTCCTCCTTCGATCTCACCTAAGAAACAGCTCAGACAATAATTGAAAAAACCTTGCAAGATCATGTTTTCAGCTCAAGCTCTGGTTTCTCTCTCACGCATCTGCTGCAGTTTCTCCTCCTTCAATGGTTACAGTTTGTTCTTTCTTCTCTCTCGTTCACTACAACTCTGTTCTCTACACTCTCTTTCAATGCTCTTCCAAATTTCCTCTTCTTTCTTATTTTATTTTATTTTTTTGATTTGTCCTCTGCCCTTTTTCTTCATTTCAATTTCCTACTCCCACTAACGTGGGAGTAGGTGAAGCCGATTGGCTTTCTTTGGAAGCCAATCGGTATATTTTTTTATTTTTTTCCATATTATTTTTATATACATATTTATTTATTTTACATTAGATATATTATATCTATTTCTTATCTTAATTAAATATATATCTATTTATTTGTTTTTTTTAATTATTTAATCATTTGCAATACATGCACTTGGGTTTTGTAGTGTATTTATACATTCACTGACTTGTTTAGTAATATACTAATTTTGTATTTATTTTCTTTATTAAATTAATATATACATATCTATATATTGAACTTATTTATATAAATCCAATACATATATATTGATCATTTATTGTTAAATGTACTAACTACACTTTTTGATCTCATTACTTAAGATAATGCAGAATTACACAATACATTTAGATACATAGTTTATTTAATGTCTTTTATTTATTTACAAAATTGGTATTGAATTTGCAGTCTTCACATGAAGACGGTGGAGATAACCTCCCATCGGTTGTGGAAACCACCTCCAGTCGTGAGGAGTAGCCTCCTGCTAGTGGTGTGAGTTGCCTCCCGTATGGTAAGAGCCTCCTTCCACCAGTGGTGGGAGCTGCCTCCCATTGAGCGAGAGCCTCCTCCTGCAAGTGGTGGGAGTCATCTTTCACCAGACGGGAGCCTCCTTTCGCCTATGGCAAAAGCCACTTCCTGCCTGTGATGGGAGCTTCCTCTTGTCGATGGCATGAAGGCCTTCCTGCAAGAGCTCTATCCCTAAGGATCAAAGCTGTGAAAAGACAAAATTGCCTCTGACATGTTTAATCATACCAAATTTACAACTGTTGAGAATGCTAAAGATGTGATTTGATTTAGTTTCCTAATTTAGTTTCCTTATTTAGTTTCCTAAATATCTGTTTGTAATTAGGAGTAGATTCAGAACTGATTTGGTCAATAATCTAAATCAGTAAAGTGAGAAAATTAGGTTGTAAATTAGTTAGGACTTTCCTATTTCTATGTATGTTTTTCCCTATTAAAGGATTGTAAATCAAAAGGAAAAATATTGACAGAAAATATACAGTTTTACCCAATTCTACATGGTGTTAGAGCCATTCTTTTTTTTTCTAGCTAAATTCTGTCTCTCAAATCTTCATTATGTCAGAAATCACTTCTGATTCCCTGACCAATACACCTGCATTGAACCCTACTATCAATAAGCCATCCCATTTAGAAAACCATTCTGTCCAGATTACTACAATCAGGCTGAATGGCGACAACTTCTTGCATTAGTCTCAATCTGTACACATGTATCTACAAGGGCGACGAAAGATGGGCTATTTAACAGGTGATGCAAAAGAGCCAGCTGCTACAGATCCCCTACATGCAGTCTGGGATGCTGAAAATTCCATGGTTATGGCATGGCTTGTGAATTCCATGAAGGAGGAAATCAGCTCCAACTACATGTGCTACCCGACGGCCAAGGAACTCTGGGAAAATATGAATCAGATGTACTCTGACTTAGGTAATCAATCACATATATTTGAATTAACCTTAAAGCTTGGTGAAATTAAGCAGGAAGATGAATCTGTTACCAAGTACTTCAATCAGCTGAAACAGTTGTGGCAAGATTTGGACTTGTACAATGACTATAAGTGGAAATCCATTGAAGACAATAACCACTTTAAAAAATTAGTGGAAAACAACCGGATCTACAAGTTCTTGGTTGGCCTTAATGTTGAATTTGATGAATTAAGAGGGCGTATCTGTCACGACCCGTGACCACATTTTTCATCTTCTTATACACATCTTAACCGGTTGGGCTGTCTGTGATACTTCACTTGTACTGACTGTTAAACAATTTTACAATGTATTGTTTATATTATACACATCCCCTATCGTAATTTATCAGATAAGTAGTACTGTTGACATGTCTAAATACAGAGAATGAATGATCATACCTCAAATAAACAGTCGGTCTGACACATTGTCCTTCGTGTACAGCCAGGATCCACAATATACTGAACTCACATTCATCAAAACCTGAAATGTTGAAAATTAAGGGGTGAGCAAAACCACGGCTCAGTAAGAGAATTATGTGCCTCACTTGATACTCAGCTTCCTATATGCTGAAAATCTTTTTCATTTTTCCTATGGGCTCTAGGCTCGCATGTAGGAAAGATACTACAGTCGGCTAGGGATCCAAATGGAGTAAGGTAGGTATTTTAGAATACCATACTTGTTACGGAACCTAGAAGCAACTGTAGAGAGAATTTTCATTTCGTTTTGAATTAATAAATCCTTTTCTCTTTCAACTTTCATAACCTTTTTCATATGCTTTTCAAAATAATGCTTCTACGAAACAAAGCATTTAAATAAAATAATTAATATTCGTATATTCCTTGAAAAGAATATTAGTTAAATCATCATCTTATTTCTTTAAAATTTATTTCATGTTTTAATGTACTCTCTTAATTAGTTCCGTCCTTTAAAAAGCAAAATAAGCTATAAATATCTATTCCATTCTTAAGTTCACAAGCATCATTCTTTTTATCAGTATGATTAAGTGTGAAAGAAACGAACTTATTGTAAGGACCGGGAGTGCCTGGATCTCTGTTAACCAGGGAATTACCACCCCAGTGCCTTACTCATCCGATATATCACACACATCATATGTCATATGCACCAGATCTATTTCATTTTTATTGTCAAGGCCCAGCCCGTATCACCAGGCCGTCGGCTGGCATCCCCTTGGCCCATCGGCCCCAGGTTTACCTCGACTCAACCGTATTGTCCGCTCTGGACTTTAGAGGTGGCTCCCACAGTTCAATCATCGAGTCTGTGCTCGGTATGGCCTGTACTGAAACATCAGAACACGTGTAGCACTTAGTTCCCGAAGGACTCTAGAGGTGGCTCCCACGGTTCAATCATCGAGTCTGTGCTTGGTATGGCCTGTACTGAAACATCAGAACACGTGTAGCACTTAGTTCCCGAAGGACTCTAGAGGTGGCTCCCACGGTTCAATCATCGAGTCTCTGCTCGGATTGGCCTGTATTGAAACATCAGAACACGTGTAGCACTTAGTTCCCGAAGAACTCTAGAGGTGGCTCCCACGGTTCAATCATCGAGTCTCTGCTCGGATTGGCCTGTACTGAAACATCAGAACACGTGTAGCACTTAGTTCCCGAAGAACTCTAGAGGTGGCTCCCACGGTTCAATCATCGAGTCTCTGCTCGGTATGGCCTTTATGCCATGTGTACTTTCCACTGTCTTATCAGATCTCATGTAGTACTTATGATCTAATATTTCATTTGAGACCATAGAAAGAATATTAGAATTATCATTTCTTCCTTTTGAAAACATATTACCTATCATTTATGGAGTCTAAGATAGACATCAATCTTATCATGCTGTATACCTCGAAGGGTAAGGAAGTACACCGGTCAAATCTATGATCATAACCTATATTGTCCTCGGTGGATCACTGATTAGATGTCCACCGAGACTAAACATATCACATATCATGCATCAGCATGATAAGAATACCAACCAGTCTCAAAACCGTAATTCTCATCATAAAATACACCTTTATGGAATTTATATAAATATATAATTCCATGATTTAAAACCATAAGGGTTAAAATCCTTTAGTGAATATTTATAAAAATATTCATAAGAATACACACTATATTTCACTTCATCTTTCGTCTTGTAATTCGTGTAATTTATCTATTCCGAGAATTTTCGGTGGTTTCATTGTCACCATTCTCGAATACATGAATATCTTAAAATTTCATCTCATTATATTCATGTTCTATGAAATTTAGTAATTTCCTCATGTTTCGTGATTTACTATCGAAATTCGAAAATAAAATCATTTAATATGATTTTATAAAGTTTTTCTAAAATTTTCGGCAGCATAACGGCTGCCGATTTACTAACCTCCTGCACGGAAAATACAGTTTAAAATCTTTCAGCCAGTACTTCTTCCCAAATTATTTTCAGCAAATCATGCATCATAATAATTTTCATAAAATATTTGCATAAAATATTTCAATTAAATTATGCAGACTGAGTATCCTTACAGTGCTGCACATGCATCCCTTACCTTTTTTCGGGTCGGCGAATTCCGCTTATCGATCGCGCCCGCACTCCATTTCTCCCGATTCCTTATCCCGATTGCTGAAAATAATTTCTGGAATAAAAATTCTAATTTTTTTGAATTTTTTATAATTTATTTAATTTTTTTCTGAAATTAAATTCTCGGGAAATTTCTTACCGAATTTGTAAAATCCCGGGTTGTCGAATTTTCGGGAATTTTCCGAATTCTGAAAATTCTCCTTTTTCCTCTTTTTCTTCCTTTTTCTTCCTTTTTCCTCTTTTTCTTTTCTTTCTTTCTTTTCTTTTTCTTTTTCTTTTTCTTTTTCCTTTTTCTTTTCTTTTTCTTTTCTTTTTCCTTTCTTTTTTTCTTCTTCCTTTCCCGGTCAGACCGGTCCAGCTCCTTTCCTCGCCGGTTCCTTGCCGGCGGCCGGTTCTCCAGCGGTTCAGGCGTCCCTCAGCTGGCCGGCTGCACGACGAACTTGCCGGTGCCCTCCGTTTGCCCTGGATCGGCGGCACGGCGGCGGATCGAGGCGGTTTTGCCTCGGTTCTTCTTCCTCTTCGCCGTCGTTCCTCCGCCGTCCATTGCGTCTCCGGTGGTCTCCATCAGCTTCCTCTCCCTCCGGTGAAGCTTCGGTGGTAGTGCCGGTCACCGATTTGGCCGGCATCGTCGTCGGCCATTTCCTCTTTTTCTCCGGCGTTTGCTTCTGTTTCCCTTCGATTCCGTTTCGTTTCTTCACGCCGCCGGCAGCGTCTTCCTTTTCTCTGGCCTGTGGCATCTCACTTTCCTTCCTCCCTCGCCGGCAGTGGCGGCTTCGCCACCGATGGTTGCGGCTGGGAGGGTCGGGATTCCTTCCCCCGATCCTTCCTTCTGTTTTCTTTCCTTTTTGGTTTATTTTCCCTTTCTATTTTTAGTATATGATATACTATATATTATACACTATATTTTATATTTCATACATATAATATATATTATATATCATACATATATCATTTCATATATAATATATTACAATATATATTATATACAAAATACATATTGTACATTACAAAATACATGTCTAGTATATATGTGTATATTTATATATATATACTTAAAATTAAGTAACATTTATATATATAAATTATATAAATGCTATAATAAAATATTTATACATATAAACTTTAATATAAAATCATACTTACTTTTCTTCTATATGTATTTACATAATTATATATATACACATAAAACATTATATTTATATACATATGTATTATTTAAATTTATGAAATAGTATATATATATATTTCTATATATATAACAACGTATTTTAAAATATACTATATAATATTTTGAATACATATGTATTGGTATAAAAATACATTTATATAATAATATATAATTATATAAATATATTTCATTTATTTTCTTATTCTCTTATTAAATTTTGGATTTTCATTCTCTAAATTAAATTTTTCTCTTCATTATTTCCCATAATTTTATCCTTCCCTTATTTCCAATTTATCAAATTTTAAATTCCTCACTTTCCTTAATTTCGGGAATTTCAACGATATTCCCATCTCGTAAATAAATTTTATTTATTTACTTTTATTTATTTATTTCCTCTTATCTATTTTCTCTAATATTTATTTTCAATATTTCTAATTTCCAATAAATGGAAAAATTTACGGTTATCACAGTATCCTTAGAAAACAGCCTTTACCACCAATCGGTGAGGTGTTTTCAGAAGTTAGAAGGGAGGAAACCCGAAGGAGTGTTATGCTGGGAAAAAATGGTGTCACGGCTACCCTTGAAGGTTCCACTTTGGCTGCTGGAAATACCAATTCGGGCAGAAACTTCAACCCTTCATAGAAGCAGAAGGAGCGTCCCCAGGTTTGGTGTGACCACTGCCACAAACCTCGCCATACAAGTGAAACTTGCTGGCCGATCCATGGCAAATTTGCCAATTGGAAAAGCAGTAGACAAAATAATAGATCTGGTCGTGTACTTTCTACTGCAAATGAAGTCGAGTCTGTCCCTTCGTACCCATTTAGTAAAGAGCAAATGGATCATCTTCATAAACTGCTAATGCCTAGTTCATCATATGGTATTCCTATTATTCCTATTGCACAATCAGGTAAAAATCCTAATGCTTTCTCCTGTTCTTTGAATTCAGCCCCTTGGATCATAGATTCAGGTGCTTCAGACCATATGACTAGTTTTGTTGATCTATTTAGTACCTATACACCTTGTTCTGGTCATCAAAAAATTAGAATAGCTGATGGAAGCTTCTCACCAATTGCAGGAAAAGGTCTAATAAAACTTTCTGATCAAATAAACCTCAAATCAGTTCTTCATGTTCATAGATTAACTTGCAATCTTTTGTCAGTTAGTAAACTTTCCAAAGATTCTAATTGTCACGTTGATTTCTTTGAATCTAATTGTGTTATCCAGGACTAGCACTCGGGGAGGACGATTGGCAGTGCAGAGATGGTGGATGGTCTTTATTACTTTAATGGTACCCTCTCTAGTAATAAAAAGGCTCAAGGACTTTGTGGTATCAGTTCAAATCCTATTTGTGAAGAAATCCTACTTTGGCATCTTAGGCTAGGTCATCCTAGTTTTCAATATTTGAAACTTTTATTTCTTGCTTTATTTCAAAACGTGGATTGTTCTTCTTTTAAGTGTGAAAGTTGTGTTCTTGCTAAAAGTCATCGGACTACTTATAAATCTAAACCTTATCGTGCATCAAAACCATTTCATCTCATTCATAGTGATGTTTGGGGTCCTTTTAAGGTTACAACTATTTCTAAAAAGAGTGGTTTGTAACTTTCATTGATGATCACACACGGTTATGTTGGTTGTACCTAATGCATGAAAAATCTGATATGGAAAATTTGTTTCAAAATTTTTATAGCATGATTAAAAATCAATTTCAGACAAAAATTAATATTTTTCATTCTGATAATGGAACAGAATTTTTTAATAAATATTTAGGGAATTTTTTCAAAGAAAAAGGTATTTTGCATCAATCTACTTGTCGTGATACCCCTCAACATAATGGTATTGCCGAAAGAAAAAATAAGCATTTACTTAAGGTAGCACAATCAATAATGTTTTCCATGCATGTGCCAAAATATTTATGGGGAGATGCAGTGTTGACAGCTTCTTATTTGATTAATAGGATGCCCACTCGTGTCTTGCAATATATGACACCTTTAGAATGTTTAAAAAATCAATTTCCTACTTCTAGAATTCATGCTGATTTACCTATCAAGGTTTTTGGGTGCACTGCTTTTGTTCACATTCCAAGTCAGTTTCGGTCAAAACTAGATCTTCGAGTTGAAAAATGTGTTTTTGTTGGTTATTCACCAAATCAAAAGGGGTACAAGTGTTATAATCCAATCACCAAAAAATATTTTACAAGTATGGATGTAACCTTTTTAGAAACACAGCCCTATTTTTCCAAAAATCCTCTTCAGGGAGAGAGATATACGGGGGAAGAAAATTTTTGGCAAGTTTCTACTGATCCTATGCCTTACACAATATTTACGATCTCCCATCCACAAATGAATTTGCAAGCATCTCCACACATGCAAGAAATACCAAATCAAGAAAGTTGTCCTAGTACAGATATCTCACAAACAGGGGGAGAAATACCACAACAAAACTCTGAGCTTCTGGTTTATACGAGGCAAGGGACAAAAAAGGGTAACAAAGACTTATCTATCATCCAAGCACCAGTTCAGTCAAAACTTTCGAGCAATAAAATTTTGGAAACCCAAGGTAACCCACTTGAACTTTATCTCCTTCTTTTATCTCCTAGCAATCAGTGTACACCTAATCTTTTTGATCTTGATGTTCCAATAGCTATTAGGAAAGGGACAAGAACATGTACCCATCATCCCATTGCTAAATACATATCTTATAAAAAATTGTCCCAAAATCATAAAGCTTATATCTCTAGGATATCTAATCTGTTTGTACCTAAAAACATTAAGGAGGCCTTAGATGATCCAAATTGGAATTTAGCTGTTATAGAAGAGATGAATGCTCTTAACAAAAATGGTACTTGGGAGATAGTAGATCTGCCACATGATAAGAATGTTGTGGGATGTAAATGGGTGTTTACTATTAAATGCAATGCTGATGGTAGTGTTGAGAGGTATAAGGCAAGACTTGTGGCCAAGGGTTTCACACAAACCTATGGGATTGATTATCAGGAGACAATTGCCCCCAGTAGCAAAAATAAACTCAATCTGATTCTTACTATCTATAGCTGTGAACTTTGATTGGCCATTACATCAGTTGGATGTGAAATATGCATTTTTAAATGGAGATTTGGAGGAAGAAGTTTTTATGAATCTACCACCTGGTTTTGAAGAGAATCTTGGCAGTAACAAAGTTTGCAGGCTAAGGAAATCTTTATATGGCCTTAAACAGTATCCTAGAGCTTGGTTTGAACAGTTTGGGAAAACGGTTAAAAGTTTTGGTTATTGTCAAAGTCAGGCAGATCATACCATGTTTTACAAACACTCCACCAATGGGAAAATAGCCATACTGATTGTTTATGTGGATGATATTATTCTAATAGGTGATGACAATGTAGAGCTTGAGAATTTGAAGAGGAGACTTGCTAAGTTTTTTGAAATCAAAGACCTAGGCCCTTTAAAGTATTTCCTCGGGATGGAGTTTGCTAGATCAAAAGAAGGAATATTTGTTAACCAACGTAAATATGTACTTGATTTACTTGGTGAAACAGGTTTACTTGGATGCAAGGCAACGGAAACTCCCATTGAGCCCTACATAAAGCTTCAACCTGCCAAACCTGAAGAAGTGAGCAACAGGGAGTAGTATCAAAGACTTGTTGGAAAACTAATCTATTTATCTCACACTCGTCCAGATATATCCTTTGCAGTTGGTGTTGTGAGTCAGTTCATGCATGCACCTAGACAAGAGCATTTTGAGGCTGTATACAGAATTTTGAAGTATCTAAAAGGGACTCCTAGAAGAGGACTACAGTACAAGAAACGGGAAGATCTACAAGTTGAAGTTTACACTGATGCTGACTGGGCAGGAGATTCTACAGACCGAAGATCAACTTCTAGTTATTGTACATTTATTGGAAGGAACTTAGTGACTTGGTGAAGCAAGAAACAAAGTGTGGTAGCCAAAAGCAGTGCCGAAGCAGAGTTTAGATCAGTTGCACATGGAATATGTGAAGTACTATGGATTAAAAGATTATTAGAAGAATTGAAGATCTCAAACCCTTCACCAATGAAGGTCTACTGTGACAACAAAGCAGCAATTTCAATTGCTCACAATCCAGTCCTTCATTATAGAACAAAGCATGTGGAGGTGGATAAACACTTCATCAAAGAAAAAATTGAGAAGGGATTGATTTGTATGCCATATGTCCCTACTGCAGAACAGGTTGCAGATATACTCACTGAAGGATTACCAAAGAAACAGTTCGACAATTTGATTAGCAAGTTGGCAATGGAAGATATCTACAAACCAGCTTGAGGGGGAGTGTTGAGAATGTCAAAGATGTGATTTGATTTAGTTTCCTAAATATCTGTCTGTAATTAGGAGTAGATTCAGAACTGATTTGGTCAATGATCTAAATCAGTAAAGTGAGAAAATTAGGTTGTAAATTAGTTAGGACTTGCCTATTTCTATGTATGTTTTTCCCTATAAAAGGATTGTAAATCAGAAGGAAAAATATTGACAGAAAATATATAGTTTTACCCAATTCTACAACAACATCAGTAATTACCGTGGTAACTAAGGTAATTATTCATGTATAAATACAGTATAGGTACGTTATTTCATTCCAAGTTCTGTTTTTTGCTTACAGAGACTCTGCCAAATTCCTTTTCTAACTTAAGCATTGGAGTGCTTACGCGAGGAACAACCGCTGCATCTTTTTGACTTCTTTTTCTTGCAGATCTCTTGGTGACACGTGTTTAAGAGAAGTACAGATCTACGTCAACATCTAATTATTGTTTTATGCAATAACAATTGGTGCTATCTGTGGGAATGATACAAAAAGCTTATTATTTGGAAAATGGTGAAGGCAAGATCAGCAATGGTGAGAGATGATAGTGAGGTAAACTCTATGAGTTCTCCAGACCGTCAGCCCCTAAAGAGAACATAGGACAATAGGGAAGAGCTTGGAGCGACAGTATGGAGCGACAGTATCCTTGGCTAAATTTGAAGCTCTGAAAAGGCAGAGTGAGGAGACAACTTAGGCATTACGAGCCATGGCCAACCTCTTTACGGGAGTTCTCCCTTAATTGAATTTACCAAACTGTACAAAACTTGGAAGGAGAAACAAGTCAGGAGAGGCAAGTCAGGAGAGGCAACCATGTGAAACTACAAGACAGGAGATGTAGGTTGCGGTAGGGTCCCCAGAGTGGCAGGGTGTGTAGGCTAGACAGGGTTAACTAGGCAATAGGGTGTGCAGGTTAGGGTAGGGCCCTTAGAAGGCAGGGTGCACAAGCTACGATGGGGTCACCCAAGCAGCAGGGTGCATTGGTTGCGATAAGTTCCCTTAAGTTGTGGTAGAGTATGTCAAATCTTCTTGATAGGCAAACTAGGCCTGAACCAAAGCAAGGAATGGGAAGAGCTGGAAAGGTACTGTTTGGATGAACATAGCTAGCTTTTGGCGAGGAAAATATTTGGCGAACGGGCTTGGAGGCTGACCTTACTAGGAATACGAGAATAATGTGAAATGGTGCCTCACAGGATAAAAGAAAAGAGATAATATATGATAATTGGCTTGATTTGTCTAAAGTAGAAAAGAGGAGAAATCATCTTGGATTTGCAGTCGACATGAATAAGATGATAAAACAAGTGTTGGAAGAGAAAAGGTTGGTGTATGCATAAGAAAGTCAAAGGAGACGAATACCGTTTAGTGCGACTATCACGGAGAAACCCTCACCCCCTAACTTCAAAATGTAGCAAATGACTGCATATGCAAAATTATGAAACATTAATATTACTTCACAAGTGGGAAGATACGATCATGTGCAGAGCCTTCTCACTCACCCTAACAGGTCACGCAATGAAATGGTTCAACAGTTTGAAAGAGGATTCTATTTCTTTGTTTGATCAACTGTGTAGTGAATTCTTGAAGGTGTTTATGATTAATAGTCAAAGGAAGAAGAAACTGACGTACTTGTTGACCCTAAAGCAAGGCAATAAAGAATCCTTGAAAAGTTATATGGACAGATTTCATGATGCTATTCTAGAGATTCGTGATGCTATTCTAGAGATTCGTGACTCACAAGCTAATGTTGTAGTGGCAGTTATGTTGCAAGGGACCAGATCCGAAAAGTTACAAGAGTTGCTTTCTCTATGTTAACCAACAATGCTCTTAGAGTTGTTCACCAGAGCTAATAAGTATACTACATAAGAGGAATTGTTGAAAATTATATAGACTCATGATCTCAAAGGAGGAAAAAAATGAGAGAGAGAATCTATTGACAAAGGTGTAGACAAGTCTAACAAGGCTCCAAAGCTGGGATATGAAAACTACACTCGACTTAATGAGCCTAGGGCCTTAATTCTTGCAGCTATAGAGGGAACTAGATTACTACAGCTCCTTGAAAAAACAACAGGAAGCCTAGGATGAGACGCCGACTCCTACTGTGATTTTCACTCTACAAATGGCATTTGATTGAAAAGTGCCGAGAACTCATGAACCAATTGGAGAAACTAGCTTGAGATGGGAAGATAAACAAATATGTTTGGAGAAACGAGGAAGTCTACTATTTTCCATGCAATCGGAGAGACAAATTGTCACAAAATAGGCAATATGACGATAATATAAGAGATGGGAAAGTGGATAAAAGAAGAAATGATGAAGTAAGAAATGATCAGAGGGGCCCACAAGAAGACAATGTACCTACAGGCCTAGCCATAAATGTTATCTCGGGAGGAGATTCCATGGCTGGAAGTTTATCTTTATCACGAAAGGCTTATGCTCACCAAGCATGTCATATCAAATTAGTGATGAAAGAAAAGAAGGATGAAGAGTCGATTGTATTCACTTCCTCTGACAAAGGAGATGTGTTTAGTATAGCCAAGCATCACTAAATTGAAAATTTGTTCTAATGTTATTTATTTTTATCATGATTGCATATTTTACAATAGAAATACAAAAACTTTAATGAGCCTGAAGTGAAAAGTACATAAAGTAGGCTATGCATGGACTTGAAGTGAAAAATGTTTAAGTCATGCATGAAGATAAAAGTGTAAGGGCCTGAAGCAAAAAATGTGCAAGGTAAGCCACGTTCAAGAGGAAAAAGGCCTGAAGTGAAAAATGTATGAAGTAGGCTATACATGGACTTGAAGCGAAAAGTGTGTGCTATGTAAGTCATGCATGAAGACAAAAGCGTAAGGGCTTGAAATGAAAAACGCGTGAGGTAAGCCACGCACAAGAGGAAAAAGTCCCAAAGAGAAAAATGTGCGAGAAGGGCAATGAAAAGGCTTGAAGTGAATAAGTGTGCAATATAAGTCGTAAAATAAAAAGTCCCAAAGCGAAAAAATTCACGAGAAGGGCAATAAAAAGGCTTAAAGCAAAAAAGTTCACGATGTAAGCCATAAAATAAAAAGTCCTAATGCAAAAAATGCGTGAGAAGGGCAATAAAAAGGCTTGAAGCGAAAAATGCGTGATGTAAGCTGTAAAATAAAATGTCCAAAAGCAAAAAAAGTCATGAAAGGGCAATATAAAGGCTTGAAGCGAAAAGTACGTGATGTCAGCCATAAAATAAAGTCCTGAAGCGAAAAATACACAAGAAGGGTAATAAAAAATGCTTGAAGTGAAAAGTGCATGATGTAAGCCATGAAATAATAAACTCAAAGAGAACAGTGCACAAAGTGATTTTCTGGCAAAACGTGAAGATACTCAGCGTGTGAATGTTCAAATAGAGTTCTTTTTCGAAAGAAACTATGCTTCTTCGTAAAAGAACTAGGGAGCACTATATCGAATATGTCATGATATGTTATCATGTTGAATATAATATCAAGTTGAACATGTTATCACCTTACCATTCGCACGTGTTATGATATATTATCATGTTGGATTCGTTATCATTATGATTTACGTATGTCATAACACGCTATGTTGGATATATATTATCATTTGGATATGTTATGTTACTATCACGCATGAAAAGCATATACAACAGAAATAAAATTGCAAATGAAACTATCATTAAATCCAAACATTTGAGTTACAATCATTTGATTAAAAGAAAAAAATACATATTGAAAAGAACTTAGACTACTTCGGCGTAGAATCAAAACGAGGAACGGAAGCTGGATCTCGAATTGAGTCGACTAAAACACTTGCCTCAGTGGTTTAAGCATCACTAGGGAGGACCATTGTAAGGACCAACCCAGTCCACACAGCAGGGTCGCCCATCCTTACAACGTGAGGTGCCGGTCACCCATCTAACGTATTGCCCGCTATGGGCGATCACCACCCTCACGACTTTATTCCCCACTGGGATGCGTCATTCCACGTTCGAACCCAAGACCTATTAAAGTATCTTGGTTCTACAACACTGTTACCATTTGGACACTTGTCCAAATGGTATGAGTGTTGTAGAACCAAGATACTTTAAGAGGTCTTGGGTTCGAGCATGGAATGACGCGTCCCAGTGGGGAATAAAGTCGTGAGGGTGGTGATCGCCTATAGCGGATAATACGTTGGTGAGGATGGGCGACCGCCACCTCACGTTGTAAGGATGGGCTACTTTGCTGTGTGGACTAGGTCGGTCCTTACAATAAAAACGGGCGTTTTTAATTGTAAGGCCCCAGTCCACACAGCAGGGTCACCTTACAATCGTGAGGTTGGTGGTCACTCAACCCTCACTCAACGTATTGTTCGCTTTGGGCGATCACCACCTTCACGACTTTATTCCCCACTGGGACGCGTCATTCCACATTTGAACCCAAGACCTTTTAAAGTATCTTGGTTCTACAACACTCATACCATTTGAACAAGTTGTCCAAATGGTAATGTGTATGTAGAACTAAGATACTTTAAGAGGTCTTGGGCTCGAACATGGAATGACACGTCCAGTGGGGAATAAAGTCGTGAGGGTGGGCGAGCACCTAAAGCGGATAATACATTGAGTGAGTGTTGGGCGATTGCCCATCTCACATTGTAAGGCTGAGGAACATGTATGTAGAACCAAGTACTTTAAGAGGTCTTAGGTTCGAACGTGGAATGACGCGTCCCAGTGAGGAATAAAGCCGTTAGGGTGGACGAGCAACCAAAGTGGAAAATACGTTAAGTGAGTGTTAGGCGACCACCCATCTCACGTTGTAAGATGACCTTGCTGTGTGGACTTGGGCCTTACAATCGTGGTCTCGACAACGATAGGATCAGAGGTGGGGTCAATAGCAGTAGTATCAAAAAAATGAAGATCCTCGCTATCTAACCCTTTAAGAGCCCCAATCGACTCAGGCTGATCACGTGGGTAATGAGGTTTCCTAAGGTCACTGAGGTTCGTCAAGTTGTCCTAAGCCCACTTTTATAGTCAAGCGCGAGCCAAATAAAAATTGTACTTGATGAAACATGCGGAAGAGGGTATAGTTTGCAGTAGAGGTAGATGCCTACAAGAGGGTACACAGCTTGTGAAAAAGGTATAGGCTATGGTAGAGGGCAGATACCTATGGTAGAGTACGCAGGTAGCGGTAGGGTATGAAGGTTGCAGCAATGCATGCCCATAAGTTGCAAAATAAAGAGACATCTCCTTGAGAGCCAAACAATCAAGCCTACAAGAGAATACAAAAAGTACAGGTCAATGAAATTGATAATGATGTCCCTAATCTATACTCTTTTATCGGGAAAACCTAATAAAAAAGTGGAGAGCAATTGATATGGGTCTGGCTTAGCCCAAATAGATAAGCCCATGTCATAAAAACACCATGACAAGTGGCGACTCATGATAGCGCCATGTGGCTAAGAGGAGAAGCTTGCGGACAGCAGAGATACCCTTCCATCGGTGGTAAAAACCAACTCCCTGTCGTAGGGAGCAACTTCCCGGTGGTGGCAGGAACAACCTCCCGCTGTGGCTGAAGCCACCATGCCACCTCTCGCATGGCAAAAGTCTCCTCCCACCGGTGGTGGAAGCCGTCTCTTGCTCGGTAGGAGCCTCCTCCTACTCTCGCTTGTAGTGGGAGCTTCCTCCCACCGATGGTGGGAAAGCCTTCCCGTAAGAGCTCTATCCTTAAGGATCAAAGCAACGAAAAGACAAAATTGCCTTGACATGTTTAATCATACCAAATTTACAACATTAGTAATTCTGTGGTAACTAAGGTAATTATTCGTGTATAAATACAGTACAATTATGTTATTTCATTCCAAGTTCTGTTTTCTAGTTACAGAGACTCTATCAAATTTTCTTTTTGACTTAACATCGGAGTGCTTACGCATGGAACAACTCCTGCATCTCCCGAACTTTTTTTTCTTGCAAATTTCTTGGTGACACATGTTCAAAAGAAATACATGATCTATGTCATCATCTAATTATTGTTATTTTGTGCAACAAAAATAAAAATAATTTATTTGATGTTTGAGAATATATAATATTAATCATTTTTTTAAAATAATTATGTGTCAGCTTGTTTTTAACGCTTAAAATTTTAATTTTTAAAATATTTTTTTATCAAGATTTTTAAAATAATTTTATACCATTCCATTTAAAACCAAAATAAAAAAACAAAACTGAAAAGGATCATGATATGAAATATGAATGGTGGCCAAAACAGCCTTACTTGGCAAAAACAGTTTCACGAATCTTTAGTCCTTTTTTGTTACAACTTCCGGAATTTTTTTTATCACGTTGACAAAAGCGATAAAGACGATGCGTTATTTTCTCTCCCTGTCCTACCTCTCTTGAAGAAATGATACAAACGACAAGCAAATAAATGCGGGTAGTCGCAACCCTGACAGAGCATGTGATAAAAGTCTAATGGGAGGGAAACACGAAAGAAGTGTCGTGTGCTTAGTTAACCGAATCCAAAGGTAGGTGCAACAGAAATCGGTGGCGTTTGGACAGCGGCGCTGGAGACGATGGGGGAAGAAAAGGACACAAAGGCGGCCGGACCTGGAATCGGACCTGGCTACCGTGAATTCAGAGGAAGAGATGAATTCCCGTCGAACATGGTGCACCGCGTGTTAGCCATTGGGATATGGCTTTGGTCCATTCATTTCAACGCCCTCTTGCTCCTTCTCTCCTTTTTCTTCTTGCCGTTCTCCAGATTCCTTGGGTTTGTCCTTTGTTTTTTCTCCTTGGAAGCTTTTTACTTTTTAAGTATTACTTTATTTTTTTATGGAAAATAAAGAATTTAAACGCCCAAATTCATTTCATTCTTTCTTTTCTTTTTTTTTTTTCCTTCCCAGAGTGCTTGGATTTCTTTTAATTTTCGTGTTTCTTCCGATCGATCCTCACAGTAAATTTGGCCGGAGCGTGTCCAGGTACTAGAGCTACGCGCTCTGCGCTCTCTCTCTCTTTTTATTTATATATATATATATATATATAAAAATTCATATATATATAGTTTATATATATATATGATGCACTGACAGTTTTTATATATATATATACGAGTTTGTATATATATGCGTTAGGGGTATAAACAAGGTATTCTTGAGTCATTAAAATTGATTCAATAATTATTCAAATTTAATTCATTTATTTTTGAAGCAAATTTAAATTTGAGCTATTAGATTAAAGAATTAAATCAAATTGGAGCTTATTAATATTCGATTCGAATAATTTACAATTATTATTAAATTTTTTTAATATATTTATCATATTATTTTTATAATATATAATTAAAAATTAATAGATCGAATTTATTGAGTTGAATTCAAATTATTCAAATATTTTATCGAATCGAATTTTAATTTTAAAAATCAACTTTGATTGTGTTTTAATAAAACTTCGAATCTCGAATTTTTAATCGAGCTGAATTTTAAATTAATATAGATTCATATTGATTCGAGATTTATTTTATAAAATTAACTTTTAACGAATTAATCGTTTTTTTTTTAACTTTCTTACTTTAACAGGTATATATGTACGCATCTTAGCAGTTATTTTCCCACCACTCTCCACGTTGAGGACATTCACGCCTTCCGTCCTGATCGTGCTTACGGTCTGTTTCCTTCTTTCTACTTTTCAATATCTTCTGGGTTAAAATTTTATTAGGGTGAAAAACTAGAACATTACTGCGGGGTTATTGTCAAATCTTAAAAAAGAGGACTCGATACGGCTAACAAGTTTTTTCATATACTTCAAATTTCTATTTTTATTTTAAAACTAAAATACTTTCAAATTTTAACATAAAAATACTCTCAAAATTCACTATCATATTCAAAAATCTGATTAGCACTTGCGGCGGTTTTCTTTCTAAAAATACCAAAAAGTTTCTTTTGATTCTCTTTTCATTCACATCTAATTAATTTTTTAAGAGAATATAAAAAATCCTAGATCTGACGTTTAAGTCCGAAGTATCAGACTTAGATCTAATGCGTGTTGAGCCTTTTTTTTTTTTTTTAAGAAATAGACTTGAAGTAGAAAAAAGAAGAAATGAAAAAAGCTATATTTAATTGTATCATTTATGATTTAAATACAGATACATGAAAAAAAAAAGGAAAAATGGAAAAAACTAACCATTTTGCATTAAAAAATAGCTCTATTAAACAATTCCGTCAAACATTGCAATTTCCCATGTTTTAATATTTACTCTGTCAAGGTAGCCTGCTTCGTTATTGTTAGCACTTAAGAAGCAAGATCGACTGCCCAATCTTGACAGAGTACAGCTGTATGCGACAATCAAAACACAATTTACATTACATAAAATCAATAGTGTTGTATCAAAAGCCCAAAATTAATGTGCATAGTAGCACGCAATAAATTCAATTAAAGAACTCCGTCTAAGAAAACAGAAGGGGCAACACTCATTCGAAAAAAGGGTTGAGAGTAAGAGCCAATTTACCATACATACCCCTCAACCACTAAACCAAATGTAGGACATGAAAGAATCAAAGCCCTAAAGCTATATCAACACTTAGAGGTGACAAAAGTTGACCTGACTCGAAAAATCCGTTCAATTAACCAAAATTCAAATTCGATCGAATCGATTTGACTAAAAAAATCAACAACTCAAATCCAACCTGAAAAAAATCTGAATTGATTCAAAACCAAATTTATCCAAATTCATATTGATCCAAACCCGACTGGATCCGAACCTGAATTAATTTGAACCAAAATTCATTCGAATTTAGATTAACCCAAACCCGAATTGATCTGAACCCAAATTAACCCGAATCCAAATTTACCCAAACCTGAAAAGATTTAAACTTAAATTTAATATTATTAATAAATATTTAAATGTTAAAATTAATTATCAAAGTATTTTAATATAGTAAAAATATAATTTTTTTCAATAATATAAGTGTTATATATTTTTTAATCTAGTTAAACTTAAATATTCACTTTTATATTGCATTCATTTGAACCTAATGTATAATTATTTAATAGCTAATCTATAATAGCGTACAGAAGCTATATCACCTATACTTAATGTCTCCAATTATTCTATAAAAATCAAGATAAATTAAAGAGATATATAGTATTGTTTTATGATATTTAGTAGGGATTATTAAATCACTTTGATTCATAAAGTTATTAATTATTATAGATAATAAAAATAAAATGAAAAAAATGTAATTAATTTATGAATATTGGTAAATATATTATAAAGAAAACTATCATACAGATTATTAAATTTTTTATTATTTCAATCCCAATTGTACTATAGGTCATGTAAGAAGAAAATTTTATTTTCTTGAGTTTTGTAATTCTTAGAAATATGGTTTCAGTTGATTTTTATACCAGATAAATCACATCGAGATGACCAAGGCTTAACCTAATAAACATGTCCAATCGACCCGAATCCAAATCTGACCGACCCGAATCCAAATCTGACCAATCCGAATTGACTAAAAAAGTCAACGACCCAAACCCGATCTAATTCAAACCCGAATTAATTTGAACCCAAATTAATCTGAATTCAAATTGATCCGAACCCAACCTTATCCGAACCCGAAATAGACCGATTTTTCCTTGACCTAAACCTGATTTTATCCAAACTCGAAATGACCCGAATCCGAAATGACTCGATTTTTACTTAACCCAAAATGATCAGATTCAAAATAACCCAATCCAAACTCGATCCTACCCGCCCATTTGCCACCTCTATCAACACCCAAACAACCTTGTGCTATTGGCAACTTGAGCATTTCTTCCAATTATATCTTTCCCTACCTTTTGGCTTTGCAACTACACGCATTTTGTTAGGTGTTCAAGCACCAAAGGAAGAGCCTAACCAAAAGATCGGTTTAGTAGGTAGAAAAATCCATCAAGCTTAAGTACGCCTCTACAATTGTTTGCGAAATCGATGTGGGATCATAACATTGCCCTCCTTGAGAAGCCGACGTCCGTAGCTGCCCACTATAGACGACTTTCACTCAGGACTCTTTTCGGCACCAAGTAGTCCTTTTTTCCACTAGATGGCTTCACTCTGGACCTTATTAAACACTAGGTAGCCCTTTTCTAGGTTGTTCCTTGGTTATGCCAACTCTTAGTGGAAGCACCAATGTTAGGTACTCAAGCATAAGAGAGTGCTTAACCCAAAAGATAGGTATAGTAGGTAGGAGAATCCCTCAAGCTTAAATACTCCTCACAATCGCTTATAGAGTCGAAGAAAGATCTTAACACTTTTAGTACTATTTCTTACTTGGCTTTCAGTTTCAGTAAGCACTGCAAAATAACCACAACTCAGATGAAGTTCATCAAAAAATGAATTGCATAAGATCAAAGAGACAAACTCAATATGATGAACATGAAGCATTCATCATATGAAAAGAGATTACGTTGTTATGTCATAGCAGTAAATACAATCCAATGCATTTCTACTTCGCAACATCTTCAAGTTTTTTATATTTGCATGAGTGATATTAGGACATGCAAATCTCTAGGAATACCAAAATGCAAATCTTACCGTCTTCAACACTAAGACTTAGCCTATGCATAGTAATTGTGATTAACATTACAAATAGGATTTGAATACAAAATATATGATGACATGTAAAACTTAACTAGCTAGGCTTCTTGAAATGTAAGTCTGCTTGTATCATGCAAGTCTCCTCAAATTTCACTAAGGAAATGAAAATAATAAATAATTAAAAAGATGCAAAATCTCTTCCTACAATAAAAACCCAAAGGAATCACAAACCACTTTTCCTTGGGTAAAAATGAAAACTAATTAAGCTTTAACGAGCCATTCTTTATTGCTCCTGCTAAATCGGATGGAGATTCTTGACCCATGCATGGTTTCATCTCCCCCTTGAACATGAATATATATGCATCCATCAACTGCAATGAAAAATTATAGGGCAAATAAATTTGATCCTAAAAAGTAAACCAAACAAAAAAATTGCAACAAGAAAATAAAATAAATAAAAAATTTGTACACTACCTAAAGTGAAAGTTTGAATAACAACTGCCTCTTTTGTTGGAAGCCCAATTTTCTATTGCATCTTCCTCTTCGTCCATTATTACAAAAAGGTGATTAACCCGCCACCACAAAAAAAGAAAACTTCTAAAGCTTCGTTTGGTTCATTGAAATGACCTTTGGGTAGAGGTGCTAATGAGTTGGATAAGTTTGGTTCTGGGCCAGGCTAGACTAGTTTCGGTCCACAAGTTATAAGGACCGATCCAAACTGGATAATGAACCAGGCTAGTTCATTAGCGTTAAGCCCTTGAACCGGTTTGGCTTAGCAGCTCGATTCAGTTGATACCGAGCCGAACTGACTGGCCTTTTTTTTTTAATTTTTTTAAATTTATTTGTTAATTAATTTTAATCAAAATAAATATTTATTAATATATTTTTATGATTTAATATAATAAATTTATTTTTATAATAAATAATGTTAATAGTAATTATAATAAATAAAGTTATTATGTTATTTAATAAAGTAATTTATTAAAGATAAAGTTATAATAATATTATCTAATAAAGTTATTGTTATAATAAAATAATAAATAATGATATTATAATAAAGTTGTTATAACTTATTTAACAAAGTTATTAGTTCAAAAAAATTATATTACTTTTAATTTTTTTTTATTTTGTTAGATTTTTTATTACATTTGTAATATAATTAGACTTATCATCTATTATTTAAAATATAAGTAAACTAGTCATTTTGCATTTATAATATTTATTCATTTATTTAGTATGTTTTTAAAAATATTCATTCATCTTATATTTTAAATATATATATTTATTTTTTAAACTTATAAGTTATAACATTAATTTATGGATAAATATTACATACACCGCCGGTGGAGGTTTTTTACTCCACAAGTGATGTTAGGATCGTGACACATGTCCTATTAAAATATTAAAAAAATAAAAAATAGATAAAATAGGACGTGTTATGATCCTAACCCTACTTGTAGAGTAAAAAACCTTGGATGGTGTATGGAATAGTTATCCTTAATTTATTTGGTATTTAACAATAATAATAAATAAAAATAATAAAAGAGAAAAAGGAAAAAGCAGGAGACCAAAGATTTTTTAGTGGAAAATCCACTCAAAAGTTAGAAGGGTAAAAACTACGGTTCCGTAGTCCATAAAAGAATTTACTATGACTAAATTTATTTACAATTTTATGTGCAATTTACAAAGAAAGGAAAATTAAATTATTTTCTATTCTTCTTAATTTATACGAATTACCTTGGAAATTTCTTCCTTCTCCTCCGAAATATTATCGGTGAATTCATTAGCTATTCCAAGTTTGTTATTGTAGGATTCTGCTTTAAACCAGTCTTTAAGACATGTTAGCATGCATAATGAATCCAAATTAAAAGTGGTTCTCCAATGATTTTTTCACATGTGAAGAATGTGGATTCTAAATCAACGGATGAAACTTGCATCGCAAAACATCTCTAGCTATGGAAGCTAAATTGGAAATTGTGTTTAATTTTCTTTCCACTATTGGAGAATATCAAAATTATCGTCTATTTAAAATTCTTGACTTAAGAAAAATCATATATTATTGAAACTAGAACTTTGTTGAGTTGTTAATCAAGATCCGTCAGTTTTTACTTTTAGCTTCATTCTCTTTTTTACTGGTTCTTTAATTGCGTTCAAAATGTCTTTTCTTTTGTTGTTGCCACCACTCTTGGTTTCTTCGTTCAATTCTTCTTGTCATCGGTTGAGCTACTCCAACTTATCTTCATAAAAATTAAAACAATTCTCAAAATAATTGTTAAGTGAGGATATTTGGTCCTCAATAGAATCAAGCCCATGAAAATCTTTATAACAATAAAAAAATCTCTATATTTACTTCACATTGACTAGGATCCAATAAAGTTCCAATAAAATGAATAGGATGAATTGTTTCCCAATATTTTTTAAAATTTTCTCCATATCATTTATAAAATAAAATAAAGTTTTTCTTGATTCCTAAATTTTAAAAAATTATCAAACATCGTAAAAATAATAGGAACAAAGTACGGTGTAGTTGGATAATATTGAGTTGAGAAACTTTCGGTTGCGTCTTTAAAAGTAGATAATAAATCAATATAACATTCAATAAAAATTTGATCTTCATTATAAATTACTAAAATCAAGCTACTTGTATAATTGTTATAAAAAAATGTAATAAGTTCTTTAGAAGGTAAAATAGAAACAAACAAATGATAAAGTGAGTTTCACCTTGTTTTCATGGGAAGTGGAAATGTTTTAACAGACATTATTTGCTAGACAAATATGCTTTCATTCACGTTTATGACTTGGATTGTGGATGCATTTTACTAAAGTTTTAATTTTATCAATTGGATCTATGTTAATGCCACTAGCATTGAAACCACTTTGTACACAAATTTATAATATGACAGACACATCTAGCATGAAAAGATACACCTTTCATAATTAGGTTTAAACTTTTAATTAACTTAGGAATAGCTACGATATTACTCGAAGCATTATCTAAAATAATAACAAAAATTTTATTTTCAATTCCATACAATTGACAAACATTTGTAATATATTTATTAATAGTATTTGTATCATGCGATTCTTCTAGTACATCTAAGAGTAAAATGCGTTTTTGCATGTATCAATCTTCATCTATCCAATAAAAATTTATAACTAGATAACTCATCCGATAGCACTAGTCCAAATATCATTTGTTACACTAACCTTAGAGGAAATATTACTAAGTTTACGAATTAAAGTTTATCTATATTCTTTAAATATGCCTATGCAATCTTTTTTTAATGTATGTCTAGAAATGGATTTATATGCATATTGTAAACATTTACAAACAAATTCTAAATGTTATACTTTTTCACATATTGTGAATGACTATTCCGTCTTAATTACAAATCTAACTAAACCACGCCTGTATGAATATTGTCAAAAGTAATTTTTTTTACCATTATGTATATTAATTTGAGATTGTATGCATCATTAGTTTCTTGTACTTAATCTTAATTGAATTTATGTGCACCAATTAAATATCTTTTATACGTATCTGTACCCTGAGCACTTTTACCTGATTTATAAGCATAAACTCTTTTACATATTCTACAAAGAATAGAATATTTGTTGTATCTTCTTTTGGCACAATGTTGAAATGCTCCCATACCTTTTTTAGGGCGGTTAATCTTCTTCTTTGTCAGTCTTGATGATGTAGCGACAGTGGTGGCAATTGATAATTGTGTTTGACCACGAAGACGAACATTAACTGTCCTAAAAAAAGTAATGTATGGGATCACTCTGAAATTGTGTAAAAAGAAAGTACGGCGAATGAATATTTTGTCATTTGTAAAATATGTAAAAAGGTTTATGCTTATAGCTCCAATGATAGTGCTAGGGGTGCAAGTACGTATAAAGGACATTTAATTAGCGTACATAAATTTAATCCAGATGAAGAACAAGATGAAATTAGTGATGGTGTACAATCTCAAATTAATATACATGTAGAAAAAAATTTACTTTTAACAATGTTCAAGTTAGACATGATTTAATTAGATTTGTAGATCGGACTGAATAGCCATTCACAATTTGTGAAAAAGTAGGATATTTAGAATTTTTTTTGTAAATATTTATAACCTGCATATAAATCTGTTTCTATACATACACTAAAAAAAGATTGCATGGACATGTTTAAAGAATATGAGCAATTTTTAATTCATAAACTTAATAATATTTCATTTATGGTTAGTTTAACTAGTGATATTTGGACTAGTGCTAATGATATGAGTTATCTTGTTCTAATTTGTCATTGGATAGATGAAGACTGGTGCATGCAAAAACACATTTTATCCTTAGATATAATAGAAGAAGTGCATAATGCATATACTATTCGTAAATATATTACTAATGTTTGTAGATTGTATAGAATTGAAAATAAAGTTTTTGCTATTACTTTAGATAATATTTCAAGTAATACCGCAATTATTCCTCGATTGATTAAAAGTTTAAATCCAATTATACAATGTATATTTTTTCATGGTAGATGTGCATGCCATATTATAAATTTGTGTATTTAAAATGGTTTTAATGCTAGTGGCATTGGCATAGGTCTAATCGTAAAATTTAAGAAAATGGATCCGCAGCCCAAATCATAAACGTGAATGGAAGCAGATTTGTCGAGCAAATAATATACATGTTAAAGCGTTTTCACTTTCCGTGAAAATAAGGTGCCACTCATTTCATCGTTTGCTTCTTTCTGTTTTACCTTATAAAGAACTTATTACTCCTTTTTATAACAATTATACATGTAACCCAGTTTTAGCAATTTGTGAAAAAGATTAAATTTTTATTGAATATTATGTTGATTTATTATTTACTTTTAAAAACGCAATTGAAAGATTTTCAATTCAATATTATTCAACTTCACCTTATTTTGTTCCTATTGTTTTTACTATGATAAATTTTTAAAATTTAGGAATTGTGAAATGTTATCTTATTTTATAAATGATATAGAGGAAAAATTTTAAAAATATTGGGAAGAATTTTTCCTATTCATTGTATTGTAACTGTACTAGATCCTTGTTAAGGTGATGTAAATATAGAGATTTTTTTTTGTTATAAAGATTTTCTTGGGCTTGATTATATTAAGGATTGAAAGTCCTCAATTAATAATTATTTTCGAGAATTGTTTAATATTTATGAAGGTGAGAGAGAGCAATTCAATCGAGGACAAGAAGAATCGAATGAAGAAACTTAATGTGGTGGTAGTAGCAAAGGAAGAGGCATTTTGGACGCAATTAATGAAGCAACAAAGAAGAGAATGAAGTTAAAAAGAAAAGCCGACGGATCCAAATCATCAAAGATAATCATCAAAGTTCTAGCTTTAATGACATGGGATTTTGCTTAACAGTTTGAAATAAACGATAATTTTGGTATTCTCCAAGGGTGATAAGAATATCAAAAATAATTTTCAGTTTTAGCTTCATGGCCCGAGATATTTTTGCAATGCAAGTTTCTTCTGTTGTTTCAGAATTCGAATTCTTAACATGTGAAAAAATCCTTAGAGACCATTGAACCAATATTAATTCGTATTCATTATCCTTAAAGATTGGCTTGAAACGAAATCCCGCAATAATGAACTTGAAATGGCGAATGAGTTCGCCGATAATATTTCGGAGGGGGAAGAAATTTTCAAAGCAATCCGTATAAATTATGAGGAATAGAAAATAATTTAATTTTATTTTTTTGTAAATTATATATAAAATTGTAAATAAGTTTAGTCATAGTAGATTTTTAACGATTTACGATCCCATGGTTCCCTTCTAACTTTTGAAGGGGATTTTTATGTAAAAAACTTTGGTCTTCTGCTCTCTCATTTTTCTCCTTTATTATTTTCATTTATTATTATTGTTAAATACCAAATAAATAATGTTATAATAAGTTTAAAAAATAAATAAATAAATTTTTAAAATACAAAATGAATGAATATTTTAAAAAATCCCAAATAAATGAATAAATATTTTAAATGCAAAATGATAAGTTTACTTTTATTTTAAATGATAAGTTTAATTATATCTCAAATGTTATAAATAAGTTTAACAAAATTAAAAATTTTACACGTATTATAATTTTTTTAAACTAATAGCTTTATTAAATAAGTTATAATAACTTTGTTATAATATAATTATTTATTATGTTATCATAACAATAATTTTATTAGATAATTTTATAATAACTTTATCTTTATATTACAATTACTTTATTCTTAAATAAGTTTAATAACATTATTATTATAAAAATAAATTTATTAGATTAAATCATCAAAATATATTAATAAATATTTATTTTGATTAAACTTAGTTAATAAATAAATCTAAAAATTAAACAAGTAAAAAAATCAAGCCTAGTTGGTTCAGATAAACCGGGCTGACGATCTGGACAGATTCAAGGGTCTTGACCTGTTTAATTGGCCCGGTTCAGCAAATCGTTTCAATCTGTTTGCTTTGCTTGTGGGCCAGAATTTGTGTAGCTCGACCCGATTCGACCCACGAGTAGCTCTAGCAGCAGCCAATGCATTGCACATGTTTTTTTTTTTTTTAGTTTGTCAGACCGGGATTGGAGGTCTCGATCCTTAACTGGCCGGGGGGAACTTGTTATTTTGGTTTCGGTTAAAGGGCCACACCACCTCAACTTCCGGGAAATGATTTTTGGAAAATGCTTATGTTTTCTAAAAAATTAGATATTTTCCGTTGTTTAGATGAGTTGATAAAAATATTTTATATTGTTTGGTCTTTTTTTTTTTGGAAATTCTATTTTCTTTTCTCAAATGATATTAACATAACTAATAAAATATTAAAATTTTTTATTAATTAATTTATTGATATTAAAAATAATTACTTTTCAATATTTAATATTAAAATATTTATATTATTAAACATTTATAAGAAAACTATTTGTTATTACTTTATTAATATTTTTAAAATATTTAACGTAATATTACTATTTTAAAAAATATATAAATTATTAAAAAAATATTAATATTTGCTGTTGAAATATTGAAATAATAATAAAATGATAAAACAAAAAATCTAAGTAAAAATAAAAACAAAAAATTGATAAATAAGTTATAAGAGATAAATAATTATAATGATTATTTAAAAATTTAAAAAAAAACTAAGGATATAAACGTTATTTTAAAAATTAAAATTTTTTTACTCATTTTGCTTACCTAGCATTCCAAAAATTTTGATAAATTAAAAAATGAGATATCTGAAGGAAAAGTAGAGATTTTCAGCTCCCACTTTTTTTAAATTCTACTGAAAGAAAGATTTTTATGTTTCCTTTTCTTTCTTTTCTTTTCTTTTCTTTTCTCTGTCCTTAACCCAAATGAAAGCATAATATTAGAGATTCGTTTAATAAGAAAGGTCAGACTTCATGCTAATTGTCAATTATGCCGCCTCCACATTACTTCACTTTTGTCAATCAAGCTCTGCTTATATTCTAGACACAATTTATAAATTATAGTATTAAGTATGAACATTCTCCTGTCTTCTATTTGCCGCTTATATCAATTTCATCGGAAACTTGTTCGCCTATCGGTGCTCAAGAAATTGGTTGTTTTTTATCAAATTCTACTTCTAGTTCTTAGCTTCCTTTTAGTTCCCTTGCTCTTTTTCTTTTTAGTTCTTTTTTGTTAAGCAATTATACAATGATAAGTAAACAAATAAATAAAAAGTAAAGCACCAAATCTCGAGCAACTAATGAATCTTAGCTTGTAAATGTTGCAGTTTTTGGTTACGAGCCACATTCAATCTGGCCAATCGGAGTTGTTACACTTGCTGAACATACAGGCTTCATGCCTGTTCCAAAAATGAAAGCCCTTGCAACCAGTGTTGTAAGACCTTTTACCCTAACTCTCATATCCTACATATTTCACACTACTCAAATTTCTTTCAGCCGTAACATATATGGATGAATGGTTAGGTTTTCTACATTCCATTTCTGAGGCACATATGGTCATGGTTGGGTGCCTCTCCGGCAACAAGGAAAAACTTTCAGTCCCTATTGGATGCTGGTTATAGTTGTATTGTAGTGCCTGGTGGAGTGCAGGAGATATACCACATGCAGCCTGGTTCTGAGGTTTCATTCTTCTGACTCTTTATTCTTATTTCTTACTTCTTAGCTAAGAAAGGAGGTTTTCAGCCCTTCCTAGATTACTTATTTATAAGGGCCAGTTTTCTTCAACACCCAAAACACACGAAGGTTTCTTTTTTTATTCTTCCTTATTGTTCTTCTTTATCGGTTTATGTTGGTAACTTAACAATTCTTGGCTTGCCTTACAGGTTGCATTCATTGGGGCACGAAGAGGATTTGTTCGCATAGCCATGGAAAAGGGCTGTCCACTGGTCCCAGTTTTCTGCTTTGGTCAGGTACATTCTACTTTTCTCTTTTCTTTCTCTGACCTAACTTTAGTGCAGCATCAAAATTCATTAATTTCAGCATGTCTACCATATAATTTTTAATTTATTCAATGCTTTCTACCTGAAATACTCGTTCTAGCCTAAAAGCTGGCAACTATTAATTGTATAAACTTGCGACTATTGTGTGGCCTTGTAGTTTCATACTTGATCCACCTTCTAAAACCTGTTAGTTTCCAGTTTTGTTTTTTTTTCTATAGCTTTTTTTATAGTTGTTTTTCTAACAACTTCCACATTCTTTATCAACTGGATCACATTTTCTTGCTTCTTACTCTTGTGCTTCAGTCACATGCGTACAAGTGGTGGAAACCAAGTGGGAAGTTGTACCTGCAAATTGCCAGAGCAATCAAGTTCATTCCAATTATCTTTTGGGGAGTTTTTGGGTATGCACAAAATTCTAAGTTTATTTGTATGCTCAATAGGAACCTTTTTGTTCTTGTGTTGAATATAAATTTTCATTTTTTACATTTCAGAAAGTACTTAGTGACATGTTTTCAGCTAGACGTGAATCCTTGGTGATTATTCGTGTGCAGTCCAAGATGTTAAGAAAATCTTTATGGGAAACTTAAGATATTCCTCAAGAAAATGAAATGTTTTGCTGGCAAAATTTTATTTACCACTGTGTTTATATATTTAAATCTTTGCAGGATGTAAATAGAAAGTGGAAGAAATAGTAAGTGATGATCCTTTGTTTTGATTTAAATGGATTTTCTTTTGGGTAAGTTTACTAGAAATGATCTCCTTTTAAGGAAGATAGAGATCCTCAAATCAAATATAGGCAGGTGGGGGTAGAGATGGTTTCCTTCAGTTTTATAGCCTAAGCAAAGTATTTCCATAAAAGAAAATTAATAAAAAGAAAGAGTTTCTGTGGCTTGTATGTCAATGGTAGTGAAGCTTGGCGGAAATTCACGACATCTTGATTATTCTCAAAACAATACGAAACTACTAATAATACTCTTCTGTTTGCATTAATTGCAAAAAAACCCATATAAAAGTCTAATTCTTGAAATGTGCAATGTGTTTATAACCGTCGATCTTTTTCTGCAGAACTCCTTTACCTTATCAACATCCAATGGATGTGGTGGTGGGTAAACCTATTGAGTTGAAGAAAAATCCACAACCTACTGACCAAGAGGTATTGATACTCTTGTACGGTTTTCAGTAGTTGTTTCTGTTATAATGTCCAATAGGTAGATTTTATGTTTATTGTTGAGTCCTGCATTGGTATGATGAGACTTAGAACTCTTCATGCAAATGCCTGTTGCTTGGGGAGTAATGATATGCTAAAGAACAAGGATTTGGCATTTTAAAAAGAGAGAATATTTCGATGACTACATTCTACATTAAATTAAAATCCATTGAAACACATGAATGTCTCAAACCAGAGAGTTTTGGTCAACAGAACTAATTTCGTAACTTAAAATCTGAAGTGCCCATTGACAAATCTAGTTGTTTTGATACTGCAACATTCTATATTTATAGTAACAGATACATTAATTAATCTGTTTCACAGGTCCTTGAAGTACATGGCCAATTTGTTCGAGCTCTTCAAGATCTCTTTGAGCGGCACAAAGCTCGGGTTGGATACCCTGATCTTCCATTAAGGATTCTTTGATATGAACTTAGTTTGGGTTAGGTCCTTTCAATAAATCCTTTTTGTTTATGTGCCATTGACCTATCAATGTGTGATTTCAGTTATTTTCCAGGTAGAGAACAGAGTTTAAGCAGGATTTTATCAATTAGAAAATAATTGCGTGTCCAAATCTTTACCTATGAAGATCCTGAACTGATTTCATTAATGTAGCTTTTCCTTTTCGGTAAAGCTCTGCATCCATACCATTATATGTGATAAATTTGTTGGATACACAATCAATGAATGAATAAATTGCATATCATATTGGAATGAAAAAAGAGATTAATCATTTCAAATAGCTCGAACGCTCAACGAGGTTTGGTTCAGAATTTTATGAGTCACTTAAGTCGGGAAAGAAGCCTAAGCTTCCTCTAAAGGTTGGTTTGGATTTTATCATTGCGTCGGAGAGTGCAATTGGTTGTACCTTTCGGTGCAGTTGAGGGCTGTGCTTTTTCAGTGGTCACTGAAGGGGCAGTGGTCCAGTGGAAACATTGGACCTTCTATGGAAGGATAAAATTACCCTTCCATTGTACCTTAAAATATTAGACCCTGGGTGGGGGTCCACGGTGCAGCCAAATGCACACTGCAAAATAGTTGAGGGCTATGCTCTACTGGAGTTGCTAGAGGTAGGGATGGCAATAGGTAAATCATAAACAGGTACTTGACACTACTCGATCTAATTAAGTAGGATTAAGATATTATATAATCAGATTTGGATAGTAAAATTATTATCCGTCACGGGTTCGGGTAAGGTTTAGATAGTTATCTTAGGGTACTCGCTATCCGAACTCGATTATAAATAATAATTGTCTAATATGATGTTTATATTTTTATATATAAATTATTTATTATTATAATTTTTTGGTTAAAAAAATTGTAGGATAACATCAAATAAAAATCTAGAGTAAAATGAAAAATTATATGAAGAGAAATTTTAGTAAGTTAAAAAAAATAGCTTCTCCTATTTCCCATAGGGTTTGAACCCCCTTTTATGAAGAAAACACATTTGGTACTTAGTTATAATTTTATAATATTTCAAGAAGTCTATAAACTTAATTTGACCTTTGTTAATTTTTTTTTACATAATAGTGATTTAAATATTATAACCAATTTCTTGATTTTAAGAATTTGTAAATAATAATTAGTATAATAAATAAACAAATAATAATGCGATTTTATTTAACCCTCTTAAATTGCAATGTATAAAATTAAATTATAAACAAAACATTATAAATAAAGTTAAAATTTTAAATTTAAAAGAATCAATTATATATATATATATATATTTATATATGCGCTCATATATAATAAACACACACAGTTGTGAAAACTTAAGGGGGCCTAAAGCCCCCACAAAGTCCTAGGATAGTTATCCTATACTATATATCGAGTGTTGTAAGAACTTTGCGGGTGCCAAGACCTCCTCAAAGTCTAACTACACTCTACCATTGCCAAGCATCCTCTAGACTTTCTGCCATTATACTTTAGATCTTCCTGTATGTGTGGACTGAACAAAGTGGGAACTCTACCAAAGAAAACTCAGTAACTATTCAATCCCTAAATATCACTGCATGAGAAATCCTAAGGCCTGAAAATCTTATACTTAGACAAGACAAACCTCCCACAGAACCTAGGTTCAGAGGAGATTTTTAAATTATGGGTTTGAATCAAAGGAGTAACAAACAATAGAAAACTAGAATTTCTCTCTTTTTTTTAAGGAACCAATAAACCTTAATGCCCATATAAAGTAAAGATCTAAGGATCATAATTTTTGAAATGGTCGACTATCGTAACATGCTAAATCTTAAAACCTAACCCGTTAGACTTAAATTTAATAAGTTGCCATCAATCATTCTAACTTAAGGTGTGATTGGTTACATATTCAAACTAAAGATAATGTTTGGTCTACGTTCAAAGAATCTAAGGTTTGAGATATGGTTATGTGTGAGGAAGGATTAGCACCCCCACAATGCTCATCCTAAAATGGTACCACTTAGGTGTTGTTTGTTAAACCATTGAAATTTTTCAATTCATTGAAAATAAAAGTTTTTAATGATTTAATATTTTCAATATGTTTGATAATGTATTTCAAAATCAACTTAAATGAGAATTTTCAATGAAAAAGCATTGAATAAGATAAGTAGATAAACACCTACTTAGCACTTAATGTAGAAAATTTTCAGTCACTTTATCAATAAAAATAAAATAAAGTGGACTATATTATCCTAAAAAAATTACATAATTATCTATTCATTCATTAGGTTACGTACATACTCCAATAAGATTCAACGTTATATTATTATCTCATCACGTTTACATACAAACTTAATGTTTCTCTACCACCATTTTTTTACTATGCGAGGATAACTTGGTTCAATTCAGCTTCAGAGTTGAAGACTTTGAAGAACTGAAGGTTGATATATTGCAAGCCTTGGAGACCATATAATGGTGTATATTGCCATTTTTTTAGTTTTTTGTTATTTTGGTGTTTCAATTGTCATTAATATCCAAAGTGTTTTGTTCTGTTTTATTTTGATAGATTATTGCTTGAAGAAGTAATGATCCTATGAATGTGTCACAGTCTAGATATACAGTATTTTACACTTTTTCACATTTTTCAATACACACTGTACTAGTTGGGTTGTCTATGATGCCTTTAACATTAGTCATCTATAACAGTAAAATCATTTAAACAACCTTTATTTATTAATAAATAATATTCACAATTGTACAAGTTAATTTTTCATCCATTGAATTTTAAATTTACAACATATAGTACTGTATAGAAATATCTGAACATATAAATGTAAACATAATATCTCCGAGATCCTTTATAACTCGCATCAGAATAACCATATGTAGTTAATCCACGAGTATGTAAATCCTTCAAACCTTTGAAGGTAATCTGTGGATGATAAAATTAAAGGAGTGAGCAAACCATGGCTCAGTAAAGGAATTGTATGCAAATCTTGATATTTCGAAATCTATATGCAATAAAATCATTTACTTTCCTATGGATTCACTAGAGACTGAAATAAGAAGGATACTATAGTCGGCTAATGATCCGGATGGAGTAAGGAAGCTATTTTGAAATACCTGTCTTGTTCCGGAACCTAGAAGCGACTCTAGGGAGTAAGTGATATTTTTGAAAATAAATCACTTTTCCATTACTTTTCATATTCATCTCAAAACAATCCTTGCAACATATAAAACTTTTATTCACAAAGTCTAATATTCAATTTTGGATCATAAAAAGAATGTTAAATTTATAAATCTCCATTTCCTTTTTGAAAACATATCACATGTCTCATATATAACTAAAATCTCATAAACAGTATCGTACTTATGTAGTAAGGTGGACTGACTGTAAAAAAGTCATCAAATGAAACACTTTTCCATATCATGTCATAGTAAATTTCAAAAATCAATGCTTTTATAAATTAAAGCATTTAAATCAAATAATCTAATATTCATATTGAATTATAAAAAGAATATTGATTAAATAATCCCCTTTTTCCTTTTAAACACGTGTCACGTATATCATTGAAAATTTCATAAACAGTATTGTACTTAATTTAGTACAGTAAACTGTTTAGAAAACTATCATTCATTTCATTTAAAACATATAAATAACCTTTCATTTTTCATATCGTCGTTCATTTTAAATCATCACTTTTCATCTCATGGAAATAGTGGAGACTAAGGCAACACCCTCAATATATCATGCTATAATCCTCGTAGGGAATAGTATCAATAAACACATGAGATCTATGCCATAGTCTATAGGTGTCCTCGGTCGTACACTGATCAAGTGTCAATCGGGACACTGAAGACAGGATCAGTGTCAACAGCTTCACATAGCATGTACATATCACATATCAACATGATACGAGGCCTATCAGTCTCAAAACAGTATATATGAAATCTCATTACCTTTATGGAATTAAGTAAAATCAATAATATCTTTCAGAAAATCCATAAAGGTATAAATCATAGTATCTCGTACGGTGAAAACAGTGTTATAAAATAATTACACTGTAGTAATAAATCTCACAAATATTTCATTTCACCGTAAACCCATGTATTTGTATTTCCACATTTTCATTTCAAATTTTCAATTTAAAGATTACTGGAAATCATTTTCCGGTTATTTCCATACTTTATAGAAAATTAGTAATATTTATTTTCCAAAAATAATAATAATTTCATAAACACATTTTTCACTATGAAACACACGTAGAAACATTTTAGTCTCAAAACATTATTCACATGATAATATCACCTTTATGTAAATCACTAAAATGAGTAAAATCTTCAGTCAGTCCATAAAAGTTTTATTAAAGCATATGGTGAATATTTATGGAAAATAATTTATAAAATATTCACATTTCCACATTTCACTTTATAATCCACTCTATATACTGTAAAACATATAGGAGGAATTTTTAGTAACCTCGCTTTCATTAAACTCAGTAACATAAATATTTAAATAATATCTTTCATAATATTCATGTTTTATGAAAAACATTAAATTCATCATCATCAAGGCTGGGGAATCATTCAAATATGCACTAAAATATTTCATGACATTTTCAAAAAATTTTCTAAGAAATTTTAGCAACATAACAGTTGCTTATACCCTAGCCTTCTTGCAGACCAAACACAGTATATTTCTAGCCAACAACCACATATTTCACATTTTCCAAGGCAATTCACTTCGAAACATTTTTTATAAAATTATTTGCATTAAAATCATGTATTCGAAATATCCTTACAGTTCACATACGCATCCCTTACCTGTCTGTCGTATCCGGTCTCTTCGAGTGTTCCACTCTTAAACCAATACTCTTGGGCTGCAAATAATTTCACCAAAAATATTGGCTCATTAAATACTTATTTTTAAGCTATCGTTCATGTAAACACCGAATTTTGTCCGAGCAAAAAAAAATAATAATAATAATAAATAAAAAATAATAAAAATAATAAAAATAATGATAAAAAATGTCAATGCTGTTCCATGCAATTCCATGCACATCATGCAATCTTCTCTTAAAGAATTAAATCAAAATGTTAACCAAAAGGGATTTGTTGCCAAGAAGAAAATAAAAGAAAGAATCAAGGAAATGATCAAGGAATTAAAGTTAATTACCAAAAATAAAAATAATGAAAAGGAAACAAATAATAAAAAGATGGAAAGGTCAAATAGAAATAAATAATAAAATCCCATGATTGTGGGATTGATAAACTGATTTTTTTCATTTAAAGAGGGAGTCTGCTAGGGTTTGGTGGGGAGAAGGAAAAACCTAAAAGAGAAAAAAAAGGAGTCTCCCATCAAAAGGCACGCCGTCCTACTCTTCATCTCCATCTCTGCAGCTTCACGCTGTGGTTGTGGGACACATTCCACCGCTCTTGCACTGGTTCTGCATCACTAGCTTCTTGCTTCAACGCCGGCACAGCATCTCTACTCATCTTGATCGCCTACTGTCCATCACCTTCACCGAGCCACCATCCTTATTGCATCTCGGCCAACTATTGCATCCTCCAACAGACTGTCTCTCCTACCATCATCATCGTCACTTGAGCCACCATAATCACTTCCCTACATTATCGTTATTGCCTAGCTGCTCCTACAGCTCTTTCCCTTGCACCACCCGCTGTTCACACGCCAAGCCTTGCTACGCTGCTGAACCAGCCACCACGCCATCTTGTTCCATATCTGCTGCTACCTTCCCCTCCCTCTAGCGCCACCGTCACCTCCATCTCCATCTTTGCTGCTGTGATAACCGTAAATTTTTCCCTTTATTGGAAATTAGAAATATTGAAAATAAATATTAGAGAAATTAAATAAGAGGAAATAAATAAAATTTGCGAGAAACGGGATATTGGTGAAAATCCCGAGAAATGAGGAAGTGATGAATAAGGAAATTCGTGTGAAGGAAATTAAATGAAAATAAAGATAAAAATAATAGAGAGGAAAAGAATTAAATTGGATAAATTAAAATCCAAATCTAATTAAGAAAATAAGAGAATAAAATGAAATATATTTATATAATTACAAATTATATAAATGTATTTTATATAAATACATATGTATTTAAAAATACTATATAATATATTTTAATATACGTTGGTATATATATATATATATATATATATATATATATATATATATAGAAATATATACTATTTCATGAATTTAAATAATACATATGTATATAAACATAATATTTCATGTATATATAAATATATATATATATATATATATACATACATATAGAAGAAAGGTAAATGTGATTTTATATTAAAGTTTATATGTATAAATATTTTATTATAGCATTTATATAATTTATATATATATAAATGTTACTTAATTTTAAGTATATATATATATATATATACACATATATACTAGACATGTATTTTGTAATGTACAATATGTATTTTGTATATAATATATATTGTATAATGTTATGTATGAAGTAATGTATGTATAACATATAATATATATTATATGTATAAAACTTATGGTATAATATATATTATATAGTATACTAAAAATAGAAAGAGAACAAAAATAGAAAGGGAAATAAAAACAAAAAAAAAAGGAAAGGAGAAAATCGGGGAGGAACCCCGACCCCTCCTGCCAGACCGCCGGTGGCGGAGCTGCCACCGCCGGCGAGGGGAAAAGGAAGGCGGGACGCCACCGGCCAGAGAAAAGAAGGAAGCTACCGGCGGCGTGAAGAAACGGAACGGGATCGACGGAAAACGAAGCAAAAGCCGGAGGAAAAGGAAAATGCCGACGGCGGTGCCGGCCGAATCGGTGGCTGCCACCACCACCAAAGCTTCACCGGAGGAAGAGGAAGCTGATGGAGGCCACCGGAGACGCAATGGACGGCGGAGGAGCGTCGGCGAAGAGGAAGAAGAAACCGAGGCAAAACCGCCTCGATTCGCCGCCGTGCCACCGATCCAGGGCAAACGGAGGGCACCGGCAAGTTCGTCGTGCAGCCGGCCAGCTGAGGGACGCCTGAACCGGCGGAGAACCGGCCGCCGGCAAGGAACCGACGAGGAAAGGAGCTGGACCGGTCTGAACCGGTCTGACCGGGAAAGGAAGAAGAAAAAAGAAAAGAAAAAGAAAAGAAAAAGGAAAAAGAAAAAGAAAAAGAAAAAGAAAAGAAAGAAAGAAAAGAAAAAAAAAGGAAAAAGGAAGAAAAAGGAAGAAAAAGAGGAAAAAGGAGAATTTCGAGAATTCGGAAAATTCCCGGAAATTCGACAACCCGGACATTTACGAAAATTCGGTAAGAAATTCCCCGGAAATTTAAATTCAGAAAAATTAAATAAATTATGAAAAAAAAAATTCTAAAAAATTAGAATTTTAATTCCAGAAATTATTTTCAGCAATCGAGATAAGGAATCGGGAGAAATGGAGTGCGGGCGCGATCGATAAGCGGAATTCGCCGACCCGGAAAAAGGTAAGGGATGCATGTGCAGCACTGTAAGGATACTCAGTCTGCATATTTTAAATTGAAATATTTTATGCTATTATTTTATGAAAATTATTATGATGCATGATTTGCTGAAAATAATTTGGGAAGAAGTACTGGCTGAAAGATTTTAAACTGTATTTTCCGTGCAGGAGGCTAGTAAATCGGCAGCCGTTATGCTGCCGAAAATTTTAGAAAAACTTTATTAAATCATATTAAATGATTTTATTTCCGAATTTCGATAGTAAATCACGAAACATGAGGAAATTTCTAAATTTCATAAAACATGAATATAATGAGATGGAACTTTAGAATATTCATGTATTCGAGAATGATGATAATGAAATCATCGAAAATTCTCGGAATAGATAAATTACACGAATTACGAGATGAAAGAGGAAGTGAAATATAGTGAATATTCTTATGAATATTTTTATAAATATTCACTAAAGGATTTTAAACCTTATGGTTTTAAATTATGGAATTTTATATTTATATAAATTCCATATAAGTTTATTTGATGATGAAAACTACGGTTTTGAGATTGGTTGGCATTCCTATCATACGGATGCATGATATGTGATATGTTTAGTCCCGGTCGACACCTGATCCGCGACCCACAGAGGACAACATAGATTATGGTCATAGATTTGACCAGTTTATTTCTTTACCCTCCGAGATTTATAGTACGATAAGATTGATGTCTATCAGAGACTCCATAAATGATAGGTGACATGTTAAAAAGGAAAGCGTTTTACATGACATGGAATATGTCAAATGGGAAATGTGATATGTGATGTGTGACATGTGAAAAGAACATGTTTCATATAATATGAGAAGAAAATCAATTGAATTATAGCATTTTTATAAAATGCTCATTTCGGTACTGATTATAGTACTGTGAGATGATTCTCATAAGACATGAGATACAAACCTCTAATATGTTAAAAAAAAAAAGGAAGAATTGATATATCTGACATTCTCACCATAAATTTAAATGAAACATTAGATTATAAGTGTTTCACGAATTCCGAACCGTGGGAGCCACCTCTAGAATCCTTCGAGAACTAAGTGCTACACGAGCTTCGATGTACTAAAGGCCAAACCGAGCAGAGACTCGATGATTGTACCGTGTGAGCCACGGACGAGTGATGAAGCTAGGCAATCGTTGTCTGATGGGCCCAGAGAGGTTGCCATGGCCGATTGTGCTGGTTCGTCACAACCTCTAAAACCTCGAGTGGACTTTGGGCCATAGAGGACAGTACGGATGTACTAATGGCCAAACCGAGCAGAGACTCGATGATTGTACTGTGTGAGCCACGGATGAGTGATGAAGCTAGGCAATCGTTGTCTGATGGGCCCAGAGAGGTTGCCATGGCCGATTGTGCTGGTTCGTCACAACCTCTAAAATCCTTCGGGAACTAAGTACTACACGTGTTCTAACGAAATATGAGAAATCGTAGGATATTGTGACTATAAGTAAGTGATTGTGATTCGTGAATGCGATGAATGTCGAAGGATGAAATAGATCTTAGGCATATGACACATGATGTATAAGATTATTGGATGATGTCTATATATGCCATTGAACATGTACTACTTGAATGTTTGTGCTTCCACACATAATTATATTTTTAATAAGAACGATGCCTTGTATAACTAAGGATGAAAAGTAAGCATGAATAAGTTATGACATGGGTGCACTTACGAAATGGTAATAAACCTTAGTATAATCCATGCATGCTAATTTACAATAACTCAAGCATGTATGATACGAATATTAATTATTTTATTTAATTGCTTTATTTAGTAGAAGCATTTTTTTAAAAGAATATGAAAAAGGTTATGAAAGATTGAAAAGGATTTATTAATTCATAACAAAAAGAAAAATTTATCTCTACAGTTGCTTCTAGGTTCCGTAACAAGTATGGTATTCTAAAATACCTACCTTACTCCATTCGGATCCCTAGCCGACTGTAGTATCCTTCCTACATGCGAGCCTAGAGCCCATAGGAAAAATGAAAAAGATTTTCAGCATATAGGAAGCTGAGTATCAAGTGAAACATATAATTCTCTTACTGAGCCGTGGTTTTGCTCACCCCTTAATATTAAACATCTCAGGTTTTGATGCTGGTGAGTTCAGTGGATTGTGGATCCTTGCTGTACACGAAGAACAATATGTCAGACCGACTGATTATTTGAGGTATGATTATTTATTCTCTGTATTTAGACACGTCAACAGTACTACTTATTTGATTTGTTACGATAGGGGATGTGTATAATATAAACAATATTATGTAAAATTTATTAACAGTCAGTACAAGTGAAGTATCGCAGACAGCCCAACCGGTTAAGTTGTGTATAAGAAGGGTAAAAATGTGGTCACGGGTCGTGACAGCTGCACCATCCTTCTCATCTCGCCTCACGCCTGTTGCATTGGTTTCTTCCTACTAGCACTCTTTGCACCCGAACAGCTCATCATCCCATTGTTCACCCTTGCTGCTTTGCATGCCGTCATTAGCCATCCTTTACCCAACTTACAAACCGCACCCTACCAGCCTTCATTGTTCCTGTTTCACGTTACAACTTGGACACCAACAGAGCTGCGCCTTTACCTTCCTCATCGCCAGACAACTGCTGCACTGTGCCTTTGTTTTGGTCATCTTCTTCATCACTGCACCATTCCTGCCCTGCTCACATTTGCTGCTACATCCGTGCCATCCATTACCACCGCTCATTGCTGCTTGCTGCTGGTTACAACGTTAAAGCAAGGGAGGAAGCCAGCATGTTCACGTGAGGAAGAAAGGACGTGAAGAAAGAAAAAGGATAAAGTTCATAAAGGTAGAAGAGAAAGAAAGAAGTAGAAAGAAGGCCAAATAGGAAGGAAAGAATAGTCAAAAAGCCCGAGCCATCCTTGTCGCCTTAACTCTTGCTTCTGTTACAATTGGCCACCTTTGTTACCCTTGGATCCTTCCTAAAAGTCACGACTTCACAACACCATTCATCATCACTCTCTTTGACGCTAAAGCCAACAAGCTATAGCTCCTGTCATTGCACTAGCACTCGCCACCGCTCCGACTCGTACTGCTCTGCTGCATCTTCCTCAAGTAATCGAAGAAGCCACTATACCTATTGCTAGCCCAGTCCATTGCCCGACTGCTCTGTTTTGCTCTCACTGTCGAAGATCGCTGTTGCCTATCCACGCTGCCATTCCTTGCTGTTGCTGCACCACTTGCTCGCATCATTCCCATCTGCATCACTTCCTTTGCTGGATGCCACACTGTTGTGAAGGGACGTGGAGCTTGTTTGAAGAAGACAAGGTTTTGGTTTTTAAGGTATGCATATATTCTTTATTTTATCCTTTTCAATTCTGTTTTCTTTGGTTTATTTATTTCAAAAAAAATATATACAATAATAAAAAGGGATTTCATTTTTGGTATGCTTATCTATTAGGAGATGTACAAGCATATATGTATACGTATGTATATATTTTTTTTCTTGGGTTGTCAAACGATTTTTTTTTATTTTTTTTAAACAAACAAATAAATAATGAGTTATTTAGAATGAACAATAAAAAATCATAAAAGATAAAAACATATAAATAAATAAATAAATACAAATTAATAAATTTAAATTTCCGATGATAAGATTTCGAAGAAATCACAAGTAGTGATTCTTCAACAATCTTTAGGGTCGAGAAAAATCTTTAGATGTTACCAGCGTATTGGAACATTTAATTGGTTTTATCTTGATTTCAAAATTCTTTAAATAAATTAATATAAAAAAATAATATCAAATATAAAATTTAAAATAAACAAATAAATAAATATAAATATGAATTATAAATAAATAAATAAAAATATAAATTTTAAAGAATATCCCCGATGATAGGATTCCTTAGAAATCACAAGTAGTGATTCTTTGATTATCCTTAGGGTCGAAATAAAATATTTGAATATTACCAGCGTATTGGGGTATTCAAATAATTTTAGTTCGATATTAAGATTTCTAATATAATCAACTTATATGAAATAAACTAACACTAAAAAATAATAAATAAATAAATATTTTAAACAAACAAATAAACAAAACTTCAAAATAAAGAGTAAAACAAATTAAAAATAAATAAGATAATGTCCGATGATGAGATGTTACGGAATTCACAAGTAGTGATTCCTAACTGATCTCTAGGTGAGAGAAATATGCTAAATGTTACCAGCGTATTGGAATATTTAATATGATTTTTCAATAAAAGTAAGATTTTATAAATATAAATAAATTACAAAATAATAATATAAGTATAAATGAATTAAAAGATAATAAAAATAAAATAAAATATCTTATGTGCATCACATCTATTTTGTTTGCATCATTTGCATTCATTGTAATTCCAAACTAAATGCAAATCTCCCGAGGATGGGATTCTATAGAAATCGCAAGTAGCGATTCTTAAGAAATCCCTAGGTGAGGAAATTATTCAAAATGCCACCAAAAGTATTGGGGTACTTCGGAATAATTTTCAATATAAGGGATTTTCATTTATAAAAACTAAAATTTATGAATTAAAAAATAATAAAATGAAATAATGGATTTCTCATGTACATCATCCATATTTTGATTGCATCATTTGCATTCATGAAATTTCAAAAAAAATAAGTGCGAATCTCCCGAGGATGGGATTCTATAGAAATCGTAAGTAGCGATTCTTAAGAAATCTCTAGGTGAGGAAATTATCCGAAATGCTACCAAAAGTATTGGGGTATTTTGGAATAATTTTTAATACAAAAGATTCTCATTTATTTCAAATAAAAACTAAATTTAACATAAATAAAAAATAAAATTTAATACTTCAAATAATAAGCAAATAAAAATTGATTTCAAAATAAATGAATTTCTTTTTAAATGTTTAATTAAGACCATTTTATTAAGATCAAAAGATAATACATGATTAAGTGGTACCGTTTTCTAACGGGCGTTGTGGGGGTGCTAATCCTTCCCCATGCGTAACCAAACTCCCAAACTCTAACTTTGTTTTCGCAGACCAAAAATTATTTTTTTTGATAAAACTTAATTAATTTTAAGATTTTATTAAAAAGATAAATAATTTTAGGTGACCAATCACACCTAGTCAAAAAAAAGATTGGTGGCGACTCCTCTTTTCTGTGTTTTTCCAAAATCGTCTAGCGATCGAGTCCCCGGACAAAAATCGTTACGACAGTTCATATCAAAATGCAGCCACATTAGACACTGCAAATATTTTTGCACTATAATTTCTATCGGTAGTATAATGTAACTTCTTCGTTTTGCGTCGGATTTTAAATCCGAGCATACCGGCAAACTCTTTGTAATTTCTATAGTCTAAATTTATCCTCAAACCATCAAGAACAGCCATGATTCAAGGTCCCCTTCATGGGGCCGAATGCTCCCTCTTCCAATTTTAGTGATTTTTCAACAATCCAATTTTATCAAGTTATTCTACTATGCTCAACAATTATTTTGGCACCATTTTTAAGCATGAAACCATATGAATTCACCATGCTTCCATGTTGGTCGAAACCCCTTGTCATGGCAACTTTTGATTTTTCAACATTTAATTAAAACTAAGGCTATAAACATGATGATTAAGCTTAAAGGAATAATTTCATGCCATTGAAATTAAGAGAAACATAAGGAATGGCAACCTTACCTTGTTTGGCCAAAACTTGGGAGCTTCTTTTCTCCTTGTATAGTGCCTTATAAGATGAACTATGGGTATAGAAATGTAGAGGAGAGAGAGAGGATATTTTTCTAGTAATGATTTTGGTGAAATTCTAGCTAATTTGTGAGTTATGGCAAGTTGAAGTTTCAATTCTTTCTTTTTCTTCTGAATGGCATCAGAGGCAATTGGAAGAGATAGTGAATAGTGCCAGCTCTCAGCAGAAATAAATTTGTAGAAAATTCTGGAAATGGAAAAAATTACCAAAATGCCCCTGTTATAAAAATTTCAGACAATTTTGCCCCTATAGTTCTGCTAGTGTAAAAACCGTGTAAACGCACTCCAAATTTTCGGATTTCAGTACCAAATGGTCATATTAACTATAATTTGATGATTGGAAGTGATTTCGTCGACGCGTGGTGCACGGATAGTGAGAAATTACGATTTTAACCTTGCGACCCGCTAGCGAATTTTTCTGTTTTTGTGACCGATTCAAGAAATCCGTTGACACCATGTCAAAGTACTTTTCATGTAGAATCTCATAATATTTTTTCTTCGTCTCAATTCATTTTGGTTTGAGTGGAATTTACGAAATTACCCTCGGGACGTATCCATCATTTTTCAATTTGTTTTCCACCTTCACAAAATAATTTAAAATAATTTAAAATAATATAATTTCAATGATTTTAAACCTCAAAATCATCATATTATATTTTATTACACCACTGTACACTTAATTATCAATCTCGAGCCCACCAGAACCATTAAAATAAGTGGGGCCCACATCACCCCTTGCACTTATAATCACTTAACACTATAATTTCCACTCAATATTTAATTACATAACACAAGTACAATATAGTAGAATTGGGTCTCACAAAATGAGACTTTTATTTGTAATGCCTTTTTAATCTAAGCGTGATTCGAGTTTTTTATTTAAAAATTTTTTTATATTTAAATGTTATTTTTTAAAATTTATGATGTTTTTGGATTTAATAGTTATTTTGTTTCTCAAATTTCATACTTGTATTATAAAATAGAATAAAAAAACTGTATTTTATTTGAAATAATATGAAAATAAAGGTAAAAATGTAAAATATCATAATTTCAAAATTTAACATTTATTGTTATCAAACAATATATTTACATTTAGCACTTAATTTTCAGTAAAATATCAAATAGTTTTCATAATTCAAATTCAGTACTTATTAAATTTAGTATTAAAGATTCAGTATTTAATTTTTCAACACTTAATTTTTCAATTTATCAAACAGCACCTTAATCTTAGGTTATCTTGTAAATTTACTTTAATTTAGATATATTTAATATTGAAAGATATTTCTAGGCATCCTCCATTAACCTGATGGGATAACTTAAAAATCCTTTTCACCTCAAGAGTCTTCAAGTAGTACTATACGACTTACTTGAAGAGACTCTGTCGTCGGATGAAGTTTGGTATTTTATGAAAATTTCCTAACTTTGATTCCTTTACCCAAATTATCCTATTTTATTTTTATCATTTGTTATTTTCTATTATTTTATTGACTCATATCTTTATCTATTACTTATTTTTATCTTTATCTATGAGTATAAATTATTTTTATTTTTTAGAAAATGAATATAAATCATTCTATCAAAAATTCCTTTAAAATACTCCATTAAGCTGGTAGGATTTAAAAGAAATTCTCTTACTTTAAAATTTTCAAAGTATTATTTAAACATAACTTTCTCTGGAATCTTATCATTAGAATAATCTATATTCACTTCCATGATTTTATTATTATCTAATTCATATTATTACTTTATTTTTATTTATCATTATTATTTGTTTAATATATCCTTGGAAAATGTATATCAATTATTTTTTATTGAAAATTCCCTTTAGCTCCTTTCATTAAGCTTGTTGGACCATAAAAGAAATCCTCTTACCTAGAGATTCCAAAACATTACTTAAGCGTCACCCTCCTTGGAATCTCGTCCTCAGAATAAATCATATTCATCTTTAATAATTTAGGAATATTTTATTAATTCGTTTTATTCTTCTATAAACAATCCTAACTCCAATAATTTCCTAATTAAAAAATAGTTTAATTTTAAATCCTTAACCAATACTTTACTATATATATATATATATATATATATATAAATATAAATTCTAATATAAAGTAATCATATAAACTAACCTAAGCACGTTAAATGAAGAACTAAAAGAATCACATGAAACAACGATTGAACAATTAAAACAAATAGAAAAGGGAACTTACACGTAAAGTACATGAGAAACTACAAAAGAAATAAGAAAAACTTAGATGTAAGTGAACAGGGGAATCATTCTGTAAGGCCTCAGTCAACACAACAAGGTCACCTTACAATCGTGAGGTTGACGGTCGCCCAACACTCACTCAACGTATTGTCCGCTTTGGGCGATCGCCGCCCTCACGGCTTTATTCCCCACTGGGACGCGTCATTCCACGTTCGAACCCGAGACCTCCTCAAGTATCTGGGTTCTACAACACTCTTACCATTTGGACAAACCCGAGACCTCCTCAAGTATCTGGGTTCTACAACACTCTTACCATTTGGATTGTCCAAATGGTAAGAGTGTTGTAAAACCCAGATACTTGAGGAGGTCTTGGTTCGAACGTGGAATGACCCGTCCCAGTGGGGAATAAAGCCGTGAGGGCGGCGATCGCCCAAAGCGGACAATACATTGAGTAGTGTTGGGCAACCGCCAACCTTACGATTGTAAGGTGACCCCGCTGTGTGGATTGGGGCCTTATAATTAAAAATGCACGTTTGTAATTGTAAGGCCCTAGTCCACACAGCGGGGTCACCTTACAATCGTGAGGTTGGCGGTTGCCCAACACTCACTCAACGTATTGTCCGCTTTGGGCGATTGCAATCCAAATTGTAAGAGTGTTGTAGAACCTAGATACTTGAGGAGGTCTCACATTCGAACGTGGAATGACGCGTCCCAGTGGGGAATAAAGCCGTGAGGCCGGCAATCGCCCAAAGCGAACAATACGTTGAGTGAGTGTTAGGCGACCGCCAACCTCACAATTGTAAGGTGACCCCGCTGTGTGGACTGGGGCCTTACAATTAAAAACACGCGTTTGTAATTGTAAGGCCCTAGTCCACATAGCGGTGTCACCTTACAATCATGAGGTTGGCAGTCGCCCAACACTCACTCAACGTATTGTTTGCTTTGGGCGATCGCCACCCTCACGGCTTTATTCCCCACTGGGACGCGTCAGTCCACGTTCGAACCCGAGATCTCCTCAAGTATCTGGGTTGTACAACACTCTTACCATTTGGACCCAGATACTTAAGGAGGTCTCGGGTTCGAACGTGGAATGACGCATCCTAGTGGGGAATAAAGCCGTGAAAGCCCAAAGCGGATAATACGTTGAATGAGTGTTGGGTGACCGCTAACCTCACGATTGTAAGGTGACCCTGCTGTGTGGACTGGGGCCTTACAATTAAAAAATTCCCCACTAGGATGCGTCATTCCACGTTCGAACCCAAGACCTCTCAAGTACATGGGTTCTATAAGCATCATACCATTTGAACAAGTGTAAGGCCCCAGTTCACATAGCAGGGTCACCCTACAATCATGAGGTTGGAGGTCGCCCAACACTCACTCAACGTATTATCCGCTTTGGGCGGTCACCCACCCTCACGATTTATTCCCTACTGGGACGCGTCATTCCACGTTCGAACCCGAGACCTCCTCAATTACCTGGGCTCTACAACATTCTTACCATTTGGACAACTTGTCCAAATGGTAAGAGTGTTGTAGAGCCCAGGTACTTGAGGAGGTCTTAGGTTCAAAAGTGGAATGACGTGTCCCAGTGGGGAATAAAACCGTGAGGGTGAGCGACCGCCCAAAGAGGACAATACGTTGAGTGAGTGTTGAGTGACCTCCAACCTTACGATTGTAAGGTGACCCACTGTGTGGACTGGGGCCTTACAATAAAAACATGCGTTTTTAATTGTAAGGCCCCAGTCCATATAGCAGGGTCACCTTACAATCGTGAGGTTGGCGATCGCCCAACACTCACTCAACGTATTGTCCGCTTTGGGCGGTCACCCACCCTCATGGCTTTATTCCCCACTGGGACACGTCATTCCACATTCGAACCCGAGACTTGAGGAGGTCTCGGGTTCGAATGTGGAATGACGCATCCTAGTGGGGAATAAAGCCTTGAGGGTGGCGAGCACCCAAAGCAGACAATACGTTGAGTGAATGTTGGGCGACCGCCAACCTCACGATTGTAAGGTGACCCTATTGTGTGGACTGGGGCCTTACACATTCCATGCCATATTTTATATACCTTTGTTGCAAGTTTTGTCCCCACCACATCTAGCTTTGATTTTATTGCTTCATAATTTAGACTTGCACTTTCTACCTTCTTAGGTTTTCTGTTTTTGGTGTATGTTTCAGTTTGCTTAGCAACAACGACGGCTTCTAAGGTCGACAGCAGCTTCAATTTCTCGTCTTACATCCCTTTCCAAGTTACAATCGAATACTGTAGCAACCTTGATGTTCTCGCAACTTTGCCCACTGCTTCAAGATTGGAGCAGAGAGCAAATGGTGCTGGGATGCAGCTACGATAGCACGATAGAGCCAGGAAACGAGGATGGTGAAGATACTTAGTTGTGAATGAATCAAATTATGGGGTTTAACTGTTTTATAGTTAAAAACTTGTTAAAATCCTAATACAACTAACTTTATTCTATCAATTATCTCAATTTTTATTTTATCTATTAAAGTCTTATATCATATTTAGCCTAATCTTAAAAAAGATCCAATTATAATTGTCATAACGTACTAAGTTTTGGTGAAAACCTAATAGCTAGACACAAAATCTATGGAGTCGCCACCAACCATTCTACCTAGGTGTGATTGGTCACCTATTCAAACTATGGATAAGGATTGGTCTACATCTCAAATTTAAGGTTCGGGAGTACGGTTACGTGTGAGGAAGGATTAGCACCCTCACAACGCCCATCCTAAAATGGTACCAACTAGCTTTAGGTTATCTCAAATTTGCCTTAGTTAATCTTAAGTTCAATAATTAAATATTGAAAAATATTTCTAAGCATCCTCTGTAGACATCAATTTTGTCCGGGATTGTGAATCTCGAGTCACTCGACGTGTATTCTAAAAATCGAAAATGAATTAAACCCATGTTTGAATAATTGATTTTATTTTGTTTTATTTTGTTTTGTTTTATTTTTATTTTTATTTTTATTTTTATTTTTATTTTTATTTTTATTTTTATTTTTATTTTTATTTTTATTTTTATTTTTATTTTTATTTTTATTTTTATTTTTATTTTTATCTTTTTTCTTTTTTCTTTTCTTTTTCATTATTATTCATTTTATTATTATTTCTCTTTCTATTTTTATTTCTTTTTTTATTCTTATTTTTATTTGTTATTTTATTTTATTTTTTTATTTATTTATTTTATTTGATATGAATTTTAGTATTTTATTTTTCTTTTATTATTTATTCATTTATTTATTTTGATAAAAAACTGCAAAAAAAAAGTTAAAAAAAGGAAACAAAACAAAAAAATGAAACCCTAATTACCCGAACCCCAACCCTAAACCCTCACTGAAACCCCAAACGCTCAATGAAACCCCAAACCCTCATCGAAACCCTAAACTCTTACCGAAACCCCAAACCCCAAACAGAGCCCCAAGCCCTAATATGAAACCCTAACCCTAAATCCAACCTAGCCGCCGGAAACACAAAAGGAAAGAATTGGCAAGTCACGTAAATCTCGAATCTGCATGAAAATCAAGACCAAAAAACAAAATCAAGCATTAAAGACCATATCACAATCGGATCTGAGATCCGATTTCTGACCTTCCAAAACACTAAGATCTAACATTAATAAAAGGGGACATCAATCACAATCGGAGTGGGGGCGACACCTACATAAAAAAAAATCACAGAGAGAAAGAAAAAGACAACAGAGGACAGCAGCCACAATACACAGAGAGAAAAACACGACAAGCAGAGAAAAACACAAAAACAAAAAACAGAGGGGGGATAATCGAGGGTTTTTCGAGTGGAAATAGTAGAGGTTTTTTGATTTTAGAAGTTTGGATCTGGGAGTTTCGGGGGGGGTGGGGGGGGGGGGGATTTAGTAACCGGAGCCTTTAGATCTGGTTTGAGGGAGCTCCGGCGAGATTTTTTAGACCTAGATCTGTTGTCTACAGTGGTGGGGGATGGCCGGAATCTGGAAAATCTTGAATTTTTCGGCGAGCGTTTGAAGTTTCCGGCCACCGGAAATCGCCTGGGTCGAGAGGCTTTGAAGATTTTTTTTCGGGGAGTTGAAAATCTGGGCAAAAAAAACGGAAAAAGAGTTTAAATGCCCAGATCGAAATGACGCCGTTTTGGAGTAGCCGCTGACCCGTGACCCGCGTCTGGACCCACGAGTCGCCCTGGTTTCGACCCGACCCGATCGTAGGTTTTTTTTTTGATGATTTTTTTTCATATATATTATTTCATTTTTATTTATCTATTTTATTTTGATTAATTTTTGTATTTTTGAAGTTAATACAGTAGTTTAATTAACAAAAAATTGTGCAACAAAGATGATTTAAGTAATTAATTTTGTTAATTTCAATGACAAATAAAATAATAGATTTAATTTGGTGTATGGATAGTGTAATTTAACAAGTATTGGTAAGATCTAATTAGTGTAATATAGTCTGTATATTTAATTTGATATAAGTTGTTTTTGATTGACTTGATTGTATAAGTTTCCACTTGATTGGCATGATTTGATATGATTGGTACGGTTTGTTTTTATTTATTATTTTTTTATTATTATTTATTTTATCTTCTTTTTATTTTTATTTATTTTAAATTTAAAAAAAAAGTTTGTATGATATGCTTAATTTAATGCATGGTTAAAATACTGTCAAATTTGTTTATGTAGCCTAAGATTGTAATGCTTTAGTAAGTGATAATAAGAAATAAGTTAAGAAAAATAATAAGATGAAAGATAGTAATTTAAAAATTGGATTTTTTATCGAATGAATGTGAATTGTACCGATGATGAAATTTCGAGAAAGTCAATTGAGACTCCTCGAAATTTCTAGGTGAGAGGATTCTCCCTTAAGCTGAGCCAAATTGATGGGATACTTTTGGGAGAATTTTCAATAAAATATAATTCATATTTATTTTAAGATTAAATAGATATAAATAAATGGAAGGAATAAAAATTAATTAGTAAAGACTAAAATTAAATGAACATAGACGAGAATAACAAATAAATAAAAAGGATAATAAATAAGAAATAGGAATTAGGTTGGGAATTAGGTTTTATAGAATGAATGTGAATTGTACCGATGATGACATTTTGAGAAAGTCAATTGAGACATCTTAAAATGTCTAGGTGAGAGGATTCTCCCTTAAGTTGAGCAAATTGATGGGATACTTTTGGGAGAATTTTCAATAAAATATAATTCATATTTATTTTAAGATTAAATAGATAAAAAAATAAATTAAATGAATGAAAATTAATTAGTAAAGACTAAAATTAAATGAGCATAAATAAAAATAATAGATAAATAAAAAGGATAATAAATTAGAAATAAGAATTAGATTGAGAATTAGATTTTATAGAATAAGTGTGAATTGTACCGATAATGAAATTTCAAGAAAGTCAATCGAGACTCCTTGAAATTTCTAGGTGAGAGGATTCTCCCTTAAGTTGAGCCAAATTGATGGGATACTTTTGGGAGAATTTTCAATAAAATATAATTCATATTTATTTTAAGATTAAATAGATAAAAAATAAATTAAATGAATGAAAATTAATTAGTAAAGACTAAAATTAAATGAGCATAAATAAAAATAATAGATAATTAAAAAGGATAATAAATTAGAAATAAGAATTAGATTAAGAATTAGATTTTATAGAATAAGTGTGAATTGTACCGATGATGAAATTTCAAGAAAGTCAATCGAGACTCCTTGAAATTTCTAGGTGAGAGGATTCTCCCTTAAGTTGAGCCAAATCGATGGAATAATTTTTGGAGAATTTTTAATAAAATATAATTCATATTTATTTTAAGATTAAAATAAATATAAATAAATAAAATGAACAAAATATAAATTAGATAAAGACTACTCTTAAATAAATATGAATAAAAATTAGATAAATAAAAGAATGAATAAATAAATAAATGTGACATGAAGACAAGAGTACAATAAAAATAAAATAAGAAATAAGTATGAATTATGCCGATGATGAAATTTCAAGAAAGTCAATTGAGACTCCTTGAAAATTTCTAGGTGAAAAGATTTCTTTTAAGCCGAGCCAAATTGATGGGACGCTTTTAAGAAAATCTTTAATAAACCATGATTCATATTTATTCTCTAAATAAATAAAATAAAAAAATAAAATATATAGATAAATATAATATGAAATAAGATTAAAAAATATAGAGATTAATATGGAGTCGAAATTAGAGCCAAAATTAGAAAGAATAAGATTTTTATAAAATATTTTATTGATCCGACGATGGAATTCAAGAAAGTCAATTGAGACTCCTTGAATATCTTGAGGTGAGGGAAATTTCTAAGGTTGGAGCCAAATTGATGGAAAAATCTTAGAAATTTTCCCAATACATAAGTATATCGAAATTAATATGAACTCAAAGCAAATTGTAAAGATAACCTAAAACTAGTTGGTACCATTTTAGGATGGGCGTTGTAGGGGTGCTAATCCTTCTCTACACGTAACCGTACTCCCGAACCCTAGTGTCTTTGAATGTAGATCAAGCCTTATCCTTAGTTTGAATAGGTGACCAATCACACCTAGGTTGGAATGGTTGGTGGCGACTCCATATCTTTGTGTCTAGCTATTAGGTTTTTCGAAACTTAATACGTTATGACAGTTTGGCAACTCCACTGGGGACGTTAGAGGGTCAAGCAAACAATTGGTTTTAGGTTATCTTAGATTAATCTTAAGAGTGTTAAATTTTAAAAAAAGAAAAAACATTCATAATTACATGTTCCTTCAACACACACTTCACGCGCATTTGCATACATCAGCCCTCTTCCCGGGCTTTACCCTTTCTTAGGAGGGAGTAGAGTACTTACGCTCTCGTGAGGTAATACCTCCGCAATGGCTAGCGAAATACTCCCACTCGAATTGAACCTTTCCGTTTGTAGCCTATGATGGGTGAGGATTGGGTGCCTTACTAGTCCATATGGACGACAGTAAGGAACAATATGGGAACTTTTAGAAGGTCGACTTATCCAAACCAAGCATATAAAGAAACCTAAGAGGCCAACTTAAGTTAGAGCCATGCTAGCTCATCATGTAGAGATAACCAAGGATCAGGACACATGAAAGAAAATTTCTTCTTTTCAAAAATATAATAATAAAAAATCAAAATAAAGAAAATGAAGAGATGAAATGTGTTTATTCATCACATGAGGCTTTCCTTTGATTTTGCGATGCCTAACATGTCAATTTGAACATTGCACTTATGCATCTAGACATTTTTGGTCATACGTAAATTGAGCATGCATCTCATGCATAGGTTTGTAATTGCATATCATGGCATCTGGACTTAGACTATGGTAATAAAGGTGCTCGGCCATCAAAATTGCCAGTCACCTATACGATACTTGTTTCCAAACAAGAGTAATGGAGAATAAGCAATTGGCACGAATTGATAGAATAGAAACCAATTTTTGTCCGAGTCTAGTTAGTTCGAAATTGTGGGCCTTAGATGCACTCGGTATGTTTCTTTAAAATTGATGATTGTAAACACCGAATTTTGTCTAAAAAATTTTAATTTAAAAAAAATGAAAAAAATAAAAGAATCAAAAATATAAAAATAATAATGAATAAATATAAATTCTTCAATGCCCATGCATCATGCAAATTAAAGCCAAAGTTGACTTGAGAGATTTAGACCAAATATGAATAAGTCAATAAAAGGAAAACAAATCATGCAAAAAAGGGAAATGATCAAAGTGAAATAAAAGCTGAAAATCAATTACCAAGAATAACTATAATGAAAAAGGGAATAAAAAGATGGGTCAAATAAAAATAAATGTCAAAATAAAATTCCCTAACCACAGGATCAACACATTAAAATCATGATTTTTCTTTCTTAAATAAAGACGGGCTACATGGTTATAAAAGGGGAGGAGATAGAAAAGCTAAGAAGGGAGGCGGGTGCTTATTGTGGCTGTATCTTCTTCCCTGGGCCAGTCTTATACTGCTTCTCATTTGGCATCACCTTTCCGGACCATCTCCATCACTTCTTCTGCCATCGCCATCTTCCATTGCTCCACACCGTACTCGTTTCTGTTGCAACGAAGTTCCTTGCACGAACACCAAGCAGTCCGCTGCCGTTTGTTGCTTTACTTCATTGTTCCATCGCTCCTATTTAGCCTATCTTGGAACGCATGACATGCTATTTGGTGTGCCAAAGAAATGATGCTTTGCTGTCCACTGCAGTTCACGTTTGCCACAATGTAAGACGTTCGTATTTATGAACCGAAACCTGCCTGTTCTGCATGGTAGTTGCCAGTCCAAGTACCGCGTGAAGAACCCTGCTCGCCTTCAACAAGTTGCTGTGTCACCAGATTCCTCGAGCCTTGCCACGCCTCATCAAAGCTTCGCTGTTCGCTGTGTCAAAGCCACTCACACACCTGTTGCCGTATTACAGCTGCACCATTTTTTTTGCTATCTCCATCATCGCTGCTCTGCTCGTCGTCATCCTCATCGAACCGTGCTTCAACGGTCACTGCGCTAGAGTAACTTGCTGCCATTGTTGTTGCTAAATAGCCTCCATTATCGTGACTACTGCTGCTTATTGCCATCGTCATCTTCGTCACCAGCCTAGATTACTGCCTGCATTTTCTTGCAAAAGGTAAGGTTTTTGGACATTAAATGACGTACACTTGTGTAAAGAGGAGTAAAAGCCACGTGATTCTCACTAGGATTTTACTTTTAATTATTATTGTTTCTTTCATTTAATATGTTCAATCATCTTAGTAGTTTAGTTTATATGACTTATTTAATTAGATATTTGTGAAAGATTATGATAATCCAATTGGTATTAGAATATAATATAAAGTTAATTGATTTGAAAACTTCACTTGGATAAGTAGCATAGGTAATTAACGTGAATGAAATAATTTGATTTGGTATGTTGAGATTCTATATATTTGTGGATATATTATTTATTTGTTTGTTTATTTTGGAATTATAAAATTAGGACTTCTTTAAGTTTTTTTTATATACAAATGATAAAAAATTAAAAGAAAAAAAGGTTAGGATAAAACAATAATATATTAATAAAAATATTAATTAATTATCAAAGATAAATTTGAATTATACCGATGATAAAATTTCAAGAAAGTCAATCGAGACTCCTTGAAATTTCTAGGTGAGAGGATTCTTCCTTAAGTTGAGCCAAATTGATGGGATACTTTTGGGAGAATTTTCAATAAAATATAATTCATATTTATTTTAAGATTAAATAGAGATAAAATAAATGAAACAAATAAAAATTAAATAGTAAAGACTAAAATTAAATGAATATAGACGAGAATAATAAATAAATAAAAAGGATAATAAATAAGAAATAGGAATTAGGTCGAAAATTAGATTTTATAGAATGAATGTGAATTGTACCGATGATGAAATCTCGAGAAAGTCAATCGAGACTCCTTGAAATTTCTAGGTGAGAGGATTCTCCCTTAAGTTAAGCCAAATTGATGGGATACTTTTGGGAGAATTTTCAATAAAATATAATTCATATTTATTTTAAGATTAAATAGAGATAAAATAAATGAAACAAATAAAAATTAATTAGTAAAGACTAAAATTAAATGAGCATAAATAAAAATAATAGATAGATAAAAAGGATAATAAATTAGAAATAAGAATTAGATTGAGAATTAGATTTTATAGAATAAGTGTGAATTGTACCGATGATGAAATTTCAAGAAAGTCAATCGAGACTCCTTGAAATTTCTAGGTGAGAGGATTCTTCCTTAAGTTGAGCCAAATCGATTGAACACTTTTTGGAGAATTTTCAATAAAATATAATTCATATTTATTTTAAGATTAAAATAAATATAAATAAATAAAATGAACGAAATATAAATTAGATAAAGACTACGCTTAAATAAATATGAATAAAAATTAGATAAATAAACGAATGAATAAATAAATAAATGTGACATGAAGACAAGAGTACAATAAAAATAAAATAAGAAATAAGTATGAATTATGCCGATGATGAAATTTCAAGAAAGTCAATTGAGACTCTTTGAAAATTTCTAGGTGAAAAGATTTCTTTTAAGCCGAGCCAAATTGATGGGACGCTTTTAAGAAAATCTTTAATAAACCATGATTCATATTTATTCTCTAAATAAATAAAATAAATAAATAAAATATATAGATAAATATAATATGAAATAAGATTAAAAAAATATAGAGATTAATATGGAGTCAAAATTAGAGCCAAAGTTAGAAAGAATAAGATTTTCATAAATTATTTAATTGATCCGACGATGTAGTTCAAGAAAGTCAATCGAGACTCCTTGAATATCTTGAGGTGGGGGGAATTTCTAAGGTTGGAGCCAAATTGATGGAAAAATCTTAGAAAATTTCCCAATACATAAGTATATCGAAATTAATTGTAAAGATAACCTAAAGCTAGTTGGTACCATTTTAGGATGGGCGTTGTGGGGGTGCTAATCCTTCCCTACACGTAACCGAACTCCCGAACCCTAGTGTCTTTGAACGTAGATCAAGCCTTATCCTTAGTTTGAATAGGTGACCGATCACACCTAGGTTAGAATGGTTGGTGGCGACTCCATATCTTTGTGTCTACCTATTAGGTTTACTCCAAAATCTAATACGTTATGACATCCTCCATTAAGCTGGTGGGACAACTTAAAAAATTCTCCTCACCTCAAGAGTATTCAAGTAGTACTATGCGACTTGCTTGAAGAGGCTCCGTCGTCAGATTCATTTTAATGTTTTATGAAAAATTCCATTTCGATTCCTATTTAATTCATTCTTACTATCTTATCATTTTTATTACTTCTATTGTTTTTTATTATTTTATTAATTTATTTTATTAGAGAATGAATATGAATTATTTTTCTCAAAAATTCTTTTTAGATGTTCCATTAAGCTGGTCAGATCTTGAAAGAAATTATTTGACCTAAAGATTTCCAAAGTATTACTTAAGCGTAATCTCTTGGGGAATCTTATCATCGGAATAATCAATACTCAATCTCAATAATTATTATTAACCATTATCATCCTATTTTATCATTTATTATCATTATTATTATTTATTATTGTTATTGAATTATTAATATTTCTTTATATTTATTATTTTATCTTTGTAATTAATTATTTTAATCTTATTTTATTTTTAGACTGAATATAAATCACTTATTATCGAAAAACCCTCTTTAGACCATCCATTAAGCTGGCGAGGCCTTGAGAGAATTTTTAACCTAGAAATGTTCAAGAAAAATCACTTAAGCGTAATTCTCTTAATATTTCATCATTGGAGTAATTCATATTCATTATTATTTTTAATACCTAATTCTAGTTATTTTATTTATTTCCTCCTTATTTTGTTATTTGTTATTACTACTACTAATCATTGACATCTTTTCTAATTTTATAACTAATTATTTTTATTGTTATTTTATAATAAACTTAATTTATTATATACATATATGTTTTTTTTTAAAAAAAAGAATATGAATTATTTATTATCAAAAATCCTATTTAGACCCTCCATTAAGCTGGCGAGGCCTTGGATAGAATTTTTTTACCTCAAGATCTCTAAAAGTACCACTTGAGCATAGTCCTTTAAGAGTTCCATCGTCGGATAATTTATATCTTGTATCTTTATTTATTATTATTATTATTATTATTATTATTATTATTATTATCTTATTTTAAAACATCTTACAATTTTTATATTTAATTTTAATCTCTTAATCTACATCTAAACTTTTATTAACAAATCTAATGAATAATTTACAAAATAAACTAAAAGAGTAAGTCAAATAAATTAAACAATTAAACGAACTAACAAAAAAAGAACCATTATAAGTATCATAAAAAACAAATAGAAATCACACTTAAAATAATTAAAACTTGTATAAGCTTTTGCAAGGTGAAACATTGTGATTGGAGAATAAAATGTTGAGGGAATCCAAAGTCACGTGAATACGCAAAGAATCTCAGAAGAAAAAAAAAATTTAAACCTTAAATTATAAGTGCTTACCGTGGCTGATAGCTCTTTTGTATCTCCACTATTTGCTTCACATTGCTTCTTTATTCTTTGCTTTCTTTCTTTTTCACACAAAGCAGCAGTGTAGAGTTTGTAACAGGCTTCAAGCAGTAGCAAGGTGGTCGTCTCGCAAGGCTTGGCAAGGCAGATTCTTTTCGTTCTCTTTCTTTTTCTCCCACGTGAATAGGTCAACTTTCTCTTTTGTTTTAATATTGTAAACAGCAGTAAGCAGCAAACGTGGAAGATGACAGCTTGGTGATGCAACAATGAACAGCAAGGAACAGCAGCAGCTTGGACAGCAGTGATGAAGGAGCCAGGAATAACGGCAGTATAGAGAACTATAATGCAGGAAGAATGAAGAAAGGCCGCAGGTCAGAGCAAGAGATGACATCGGCAAATGGAGTTGGCTTCAGGACTGGTGAAGACGATGGTGACAGCAGACTAAAACCAGAGAAACGATGTGTACAGCAGTAAGGATGGCAAGGATGCAACAAGCAGGGGAGTCAGGCAAGGTTACGGTAAACGACAGCTAACGATGGAGATGGCATGAACAGAAGATGACGATACGTGGCCAGAAATGATGATAGCAGCCAGCCAAGATAGGTGGTTCCCGTGGAAAAGAAAAACAGTAGCCAAAACTCCCTTCTTTTGTTTTTCTCCACTTCTCCTTTCCTCTTTCTAGGCTTTTTTTAGGGTTTTTTTCTAGGGTTTTCTTTGGGTCTTCTTAGGGTTTCCTCTCCTCTAGGTCTTTTTTTTCTCTCCAGCAGTAGAGAGGTAGGGGCTTCTTTTTTAAAACCCTAAGCAGTCAGCCTCCCTCCCTTTTTTCTTGTGTTGTTCTTTTTATAGACCTAGGTTTTCTTTTTTTGTTTTTGGTAATAAAAATCAAAGAATCAATCTTTTAGGAAATTTTAGATTTCAAGAATCAGATCTTAAATCCGATATTAATTCTAATTTTCCTTCCCATAAAATTTAAATTTCAACCTTTAATAATCTCATTTAAGTCTGCCTTCCATTCAAAATTAATTCCGATTTCTTTCCCTTTTTATAATATTTTATAAAAATAAAAAACAAAATAAAAATCTGAAATTTATTTCTAAATCTAAATTAAGAATAAAAAATGAAAAATAAAAAATAAAAATCAATGATAAAAAATATATATATATTTAAAAACTAATTAATTAAAAATATCTGAAGAAGACCCGGACAAAAATGGTATCTACAGTTGCCCCTCTTTGCACTTTTGCTGTGAACAGTAATGGTGCAAAGACATAGACAACCATTTTGTCCGAATGCAAGACCTATCAATGAATTTTTTGTAAAATATGATTTTTTTTAGCCTTCTCTCACATGAGGCTAAATGCCAAATGAAATTTCCTAACCTTCTTCTCTTATAAAGATTGAGGAATAAATGCAAAATGAAGTTTCCTAGCCTCTTCTATCATAAGACTAAGGAAATGAATGTAAAATGAAATTTTCTAGTCTTCTCTATCATAAGACTAAAGAAATGAATGCAAAATGGAACTTTTTAGTCTTTTCTATCATAAGACTAAGGAATGCAAAATGAATGTCCTAGTCTCTCCTATCATGAGACTAAGGAATGCAATTTCCTAATCTTTTCTATCATAAGATTAGGGAATGTAAAATGAGATGTCCTAGTCTCTCCTATCATAAGACCAAGGAAATGAATGTGGAATGAGATTTCCTAATCTTTTCTATCACAAGATTAAGGAATGCAAAGTGAAATTCCTAGTCTCTCCCATCATAAGACTAAGGAATGCAAAAAATGAAGTTTTCCTAGTCTCTCCTATTATAAGACTAAGGACTGTGAAATGAAATTCCTAGTCTTTCCTATCATAAGACCAAGGAAATGAAAAATGATCATGAAATAAAAGCTCCTCTCACCAGAGGCTATGAGACTTTTTGAAACAAAGAGCTCCTCTCAACAGAGGCATCGAGACTTTTTGAAAAATAAAGAGCTCCTCTCAACAGAGGCATTGAGACTTTTTGAAAAATAACCTTGTGCTCCTCTCACCAGAGGCATTGGAACTTTGAAAAATAATCTTGTGCTCCTCTCACCAGAGGCATTGAGACTTTGAAAAATAATCTTGTGCTCCTCTCACCAGAGGCATTGAGACTTTTGAAAAATAACCTTGTGCTCCTCTCACCAGAGGCATTGAGACTTTTGAAAAATAACCTTGTCCTCCTCTCACCAGAGGCATTGGAACTTTGAAAAAATAATCTTGTGCTCCTCTCACCAGAGGCATTGAGACTTTTGAAAAATAACCTTGTGCTCCTCTCACCAGAGGCATTGGAACTTTGAAAAATAATCTTGTGCTCCTCTCACCAGAGGCATTGGAACTTTGAAAATAAAACATTTCATTTCAGAATACCAGTTAACATGGGTTTGACTAGGCTTAACTTTCATTTTGATACCAACAATATTAGGCTTTATTCTCCTTTAAGGTGCCAGCTAAACTGGACTTTACTCTCATCTAAGGTTTTTTCAAAAAGTATTTTTCTCATCATCTTCTCATACCTCATCATTTTTTCAAATTACCATCTCTTATATTTTCTCTTTTCCTCAAAATTCTAATCATTCAAAACTTCTTATCCTAATGTCTTAACATATAGTTCAATGTCCAAAATGCACTAGTGAAATGTCATGCATGTCATGAATATAATAAATGCTATGAATGTTATGCACATGTCAATGTCATGCTCCCTGAATTATTCCATGAATGTATGCAAATGCATTCTCAATTGTGGTAACAAGATTCTCAAGCTCATCTTGCCTTTCTCAAGTCCCACATATCTGCTGAATTCTTTAAATCTCCTTTCATTTAACATCCCATCTTTTATTGAGTCCTAGTCCAGTTATGCCCGAAGACTAGCCATCATGTTTTCAGATTTATATATTCATCATTCACTTTTGTTTCTTTCTCTCTCTTAGTAATGCAAGATTTCTCAAAAGAATATTTTTTTTTCAAAAATTTACCCAAAAAAGGTTACCAACATTTATTTATTTTCCTTCCAACTCGACCACCAATGTAATGCACTTATGCATATTCTCCATTTGTTATATGGGTGGTATAAATTTAAAATGACCAAGAGAGATATAGATATTCATTCTTAGAAAAGGAACATGAAATCAAGAAAAATCAATGGGACAGTCTGTTTGGAATAGGGTTTTCAGTATCCATTTAATGAACATTCTGACATTCAATCAAGTCAATCTAAAATTCTTTTCCAAAAGCCCTCTCTTATGTTGATATGTTTTTTCATGTAGTGTCTGCCAATCTTGCCCTTTATCAAAACTTTTTTATGCTGATATTTTCCTAAGCCGCCTTTTCAGGTTTTCAACTTAGGTGCTCCTTTATTTGATTCAAATTGCCCTTTTCGGGTTTTCAGTTTGAATCCTCCTTTTTCTTTTTTTTTCTTTTTTCTTTTTTTTTTCTTTCTCTTTTTTCTTCTTTTTTTCTTTTTTTTTTCATATTTTTCCTTTTTTTTTCATTTTCAACTTCATTGGCTTTGACAAACTTCAACCTTCAATGCTCAATCCAAATTCATGCCCCTTAATAGGCGTTCTTGATTTCGATCCAAGGTATCTTCTAAAGCTCATGGACTTCTTTATTCAACTTGATCTACTTCCTTTATCTTCCTCGAACCTTCAAAGGATCATTATCTCATTATACATGTATGCCTTCATTCAATACATGATTCTTCAATTTAAACATTTACATTTGATCAAAATGGGCTTTTAAAGGCATGTAATGTAGGCTCAGGTGGGGGCTTATGAAAGAAAAGGATATAGTAGGCCCAAACTGTATTTCAAGGTTTATAAACCAAGGGATCACTTTCTTTATCAAGTAAAACATTCAGGCATTTTGCCCCTTCTTGCTTTTTTTGGGGTTTTCTTTTTGAATAGAAACCCTTTTTTTCTCTTCTTCTTCTTTTTTTCACAAAATTGGGCTATTTTTCTTTTCTTCTTTTTTTTTGCCCCTTGATTCATCATGAACACTTTCATTTTTGCCCTTAAAATTTCTTTATTTCATCTTCCTTGCCCCCAATGTGGAGGGTGATCCTTGGTGGGTTGTATTACAAAAATATAATAGGCTCAAAAGGGGTAATCAAAGGATAATTTTACTCATGATTGAAGGATAGTGAAAGAAAGCCATTTATCATTTCAAATGTAAGTGCTCTCCTTAAAGATCATTTATCGAACAATGACAAACTTGTTAGAAGCTTTTGTAAGAGTTCACCTTTCTCGTACCGTCTATCAAGCGCGGATGGTGAGGAACCTTTCCTTCATTTTCTTGCTTTCGCAACATTGGCATACTATTAATTCATCAACAATAGTGGTTCTTTCAAAATTGAACCCTAGATTTATTGACATCATTATCATCATGTTCATTATTTGGATACTTGTGAGTGAAAGATATGGTGAGTATGTTGAGAAATGGCAAATGAATGGAATGAGAAATTGACAGTGCATCACACTAGTCACTTTATTGAAAAGGAAATAAATAAAAGTTAACCCATACATAAAATTTATTTCGTGCTTATGGGCTTAAGCACTTTCAAAAACTATCTTGCATTACTTAAAGAAATAAAAGAAAGCAAAAACAAAACTAGAATTTATAGATCTTCAAAATTGTCAGGCTCAAACCCTCCATACTCCCATAAGACAAATCTCTTCTTGAACTATAACTTATTCTATTACTCCCTTTCCCTTACTCAAGTTTTTCAACAACTTAGCAATTTGGGTCAATTGCCGCCCTTTTTTCCTCTTGAGCCTTTTCCATCTTCTCAATACAGACACTTTGCTCTTCTTCCTTGATCCTAGCTTGATAACGAGTGTGATGGGAATGGACTTTTGGTCGAGCTATTTTTGAACCTTTATTACCACAATTAGAGTTCATCATTTTTCATGTGGTGATGCTTGAAGAAGTTTGAAAATGTTTTGTTTAAAAACAATGAATGAAGATAAATCAAAACAAGATGATGTGTATGAATGGAATGGTGTGGTCATGTAACAATAATGGATGAGAAATGTTTGGGTAAAAGACTCATGGTACCCTCTTAATATCTCATGTGTAAACCAAAATCAAACAAACTTGATCATGCATGTGTCCTGAGTAATGGGTATTTTCTAGAGCATGGGTTGATATGGCTCTATCTTACAGTTGGTCTTCTTAATTTCACTATATGCATGGCTTTAGATAAAAGGGCTAAAGGTTCTCAAATTGTTCCTCATTGTCGTCCACACATGACTAGTAAGGCACCCAATCCTCGCCCATTACAGGTTACAAATGGAAAGGTTCAATTTGAGTGGGAGTATTTCGCTAGCCATTGCGGAGGTATTACCTCACGAGAGCATAGTTACTTTACTTCCTCCTAAAAGGATAGAGCCTGGGTAAAGGGCTAATGCATGCACATGCACGTGAAGTGTGTGTCGAAGAAACATGTAGTCATTAATGTCTTATTATTTTATCAAAATTAACATACCTCAGGCAAACCTAAAATAACCTAAAACCAATCGTTGGCTTGACTCTTTAAATTCCCCAACGGAGTCGCCAAACTGTCATAACGTACTAAGTTTTGGAGAAAACCTAATAGCTAGACACACAATCTATGGAGTCGCCACCAACCATTCTACCTAGGTGTGATTGGTCACCTATTCAAACTATGGATAAGGATTGGTCTACATCTCAAATTTAGGGTTCGGGAGTACGGTTACGTGTGAGGAAGGATTAGCACCCTCACAACGCCCATCCTAAAATGGTACCAACTAGCTTTAGGTTATCTCAAATTTGCCTTAGTTAATCTTGCATCCTCCATTAAGCTGGTGAGACAAGTTAAAAAATTCTCCTCACCTCAAGAGTATTCAAGTAGTACTATGCGACTTGCTTGAAGAGGCTCCGTCGTCGGATTCATTTTAATGTTTTATGAAAAATTCCATTTCGATTCCTATTTAATTCATTCTTACTATCTTATCATTTTTATTACTTCTATTGTTTTCAATTATTTTATTAATTTATTTTATTAGAGAATGAATATGAATTATTTTTCTCAAAAATTCTTTTTAGATGTTCCATTAAGCTGGTCAGATCTTGAAAGAAATTATTTGACCTAAAGATTTCCAAAGTATTACTTAAGCGTAATCTCTTGGGGAATCTTATCATCGGAATAATCAATACTCAATCTCAATAATTATTATTAACTATTATCATCCTATTTTATCATTTATTATCATTATTATTATTTATTATTGTTATTGAATTATTAATATTTCTTTATATTTATTATTTTATCTTTGTAATTAATTATTTTAATCTTATTTTATTTTTAGACTGAATATAAATCACTTGTTATCGAAAAACCCTCTTTAGACCATCCATTAAGCTGGCGAGGCCTTGAGAGAATTTTTAACCTAGAAATGTTCAAGAAAAATCACTTAAGCGTAATTCTCTTGATATTTCATCATTGGAGTAATTCATAGTCATATTCATTATTATTTTTAATACCTAATTCTAGTTATTTTATTTATTTCCTCCTTATTTTGTTATTTGTTATTACTACTACTAATCATTGACATCTTTTCTAATTTTATAACTAATTATTTTTATTGTTATTTTATAATAAACTTAATTTATTATATACATATATGTTTTTTTTAAAGGAATATGAATTATTTATTATTAAAAATCCTATTTAGACCCTCCATTAAGCTGGTGAGGCCTTGGATAGAATTTTTTTACCTCAAGATCTCTAAAAGTACCACTTGAGCGTAGTCCTTTAAGAGTTCCATCGTCGGATAATTTATATCTTGTATCTTTATTTATTATTATTATTATTATTATTATTATTATTATTATTATTATTATTATTATTATTATTATTATTATCTTATTTTAAAACATCTTACAAGTTTTATATTTAATTTTAATCTCTTAATCTACATCTAAACTTTTATTAACAAATCTAATGAATAATTTACAAAATAAACTAAAAGAGTAAGTCAAATAAATTAAACAATTAAATGAACTAACAAAAAAAGAACCATTATAAGTATCATAAAAAACAAATAGAAATCACACTTAAAATAATTAAAACTTGTATAAGCTTTTGCAAGGTGAAACATTGTGATTGGAGAATAAAATGTTGAGGGAATCCAAAGTCACGTGAATACGCAAAGAATCTCAGAAGAAAAAAAAAAATTTAAACCTTAAATTGTAAGTGCTTACCGTGGCTGATAGCTCTTTTGTATCTCCACTATTTGCTTCACGTTGCTTCTTTATTCTTTGCTTTCTTTCTTTTTCACACAAAGCAGCAGTGTAGAGTTTGTAACAGGCTTCAAGCAGTAGCAAGGTGGTCGTCTCGCAAGGCTTGTCAAGGCAGATTCTTTTCGTTCTCTTTCTTTTTCTCCCACGTGAATAGGTCAACTTTCTCTTTTGTTTTAATATTGTAAACAACAGTAAGCAGCAAACGTGGAAGATGACAGCTTGGTGATGCAACAATGAACAGCAAGGAACAGCAGCAGCTTGGACAGCAGTGATGAAGGAGCCAGGAATAACGGCAGTATAGAGAACTATAATGCAGGAAGAAGGAAGAAAGGCCGCAGGTCAGAGCAAGAGATGACGTCGGCAAATGGAGCTGGCTTCAGGACTAGTGAAGACGATGGTGACAGCAGACTAAAACCAGAGAAACGGTGTTTACAGCAGTAAGGATGGCAAGGATGCAACAAGTAAGGGAGTCAGGCAAGGTTATGGTAAACGACAGCTAACGATGGAGATGGCATGAACAGAAGATGACGATACGTGGCCAGAAACGATGATAGCAGCCAGCCAAGATAGGTGGTTCCCGTGGAAAAGAAAAACAGTAGCCAAAACTCCCTTCTTTTGTTTTTCTCCACTTCTCCTTTCCTCTTTCTAGGCTTTTTTTAGGGTTTTTTTCTAGGGTTTTCTTTGGGTCTTCTTAGGGTTTCCTCTCCTCTAGGTTTTTTTTTTCTCTCCAGCAGTAGAGAGGTAGGGGCTTCTTTTTTAAAACCCTAAGCAGTCAGCCTCCCTCCCTTTTTTCTTGTGTTGTTCTTTTTATAGACCTAGGTTTTCTTTTTTTGTTTTTGGTAATAAAAATCAAGAATCAATCATTTAGGAAATTTTAGATTTCAAGAATCAGATCTTAAATCCGATATTAATTCTAATTTTCCTTCCCATAAAATTTAAATTTCAACCTTTAATAATCTCATTTAAGTCTGCCTTCCATTCAAAATTAATTCCGATTTCTTTCCCTTTTTATAATATTTTATAAAAATAAAAAACAAAATAAAAATCTGAAATTTATTTCTAAATCTAAATTAAGAATAAAAAATAAAAAATAAAAATCAATAATAAATATATATAAACTAATTAATTAAAAATATCTGAAGAAGACCCAGACAAAAATGGTGTCTACAATAATTATCCTAAGAAAAATTCTAATTATCTTATCCTAAAATTAACCTTATTTTATTTTTTCCTAAATCCTATTTCTACCCTAATTTTAAATTTATTCTAATTAATGTTAATTCTAAATCTAAAAAATCATAATTTAATTCTATCCTTATTCTAAATAATCCTAATATTAAATAATTATCCTAATTAAAGTATCTAACTAAATAATTCTCCTAGCCTAATGTTAATTACAAGACTACCAATTAATTAAGTTAGTATTTTTTATTTTTAAAAATTAATACTTGGACAAAATAGGGTGTCTTCACCAACAATTGAGTTTTTGGAATTTTATGTGCCATGATTTTCTTCCACTCAAAGATTAGACTAGTCTAAACATTTGAGTTTTTTGAAAAAAAAAAAATAACATTAAAAGTTGCTATAAGGTTCATCATTTCAATTTATCATGTCATACATGAAAATAAGCAACAGATTAGAAAAACTATAAAACCAAAATCACCAAGATCATGCAACAAGATTGCTTTTGGGATAGAATCTAGCTTTTTGGTGTTGCTTGTGTAGAAACGTTCAACTTTTGAATATAGCAACCCACAAACAGCCCTCAGTTTATCATTAACTCAAAACTCTTAGCTGAGAGAAGCCCTCTAACGGTATCCACACGAGTAGACGCAAAATAGGACCTTTGCTTGGGACAAGGAGTAACCAACGGCAAAGGAAGGAGGAAGGGGATTGTTTTATAAGTGCTAGCTCTAAGAGGCAGAGTGACTATCAAGAATGTTTGTCTAACTTTTAGACTTAATGTTGTTTATATAGTGCCTCTTAACAAAACCCTAAAAAGGCCTTAGCCTTAGTTCAACTAGATTAGGTCTTTTGGGCCTTTTAAAATTACTTAATCCAAATCCAATTGATTGGTAGGGCATACTCTAACAATCTCCCACTTGCAATACAACTAATTGGTCATGCATTTGGATTAATAATTTGGTCTACCCATGAATTATTAAATTAATAATTCATAATTATAATCTCATTATTAATTGAAAAGACCAAAATACCTTTTAGTTCTCAGGCTAAAATTACCATTAATTAAATCTTGAATTCTAGTTGGAATAAGATTCTAGTCTCACTAGGAATCCTACTTGTACTAGGATTCATCACATGGATCCAACTCCAATTACCTTGTTTTGGTCATACTCTTATTGTGTGTGACCCTTTACGTAAATATTACGTTAGTAGTGATTCAAAATCTCATTCATAAATCACAAGCCAAGATTGGCATCTAGCAATGCATCATGGCTACCCAAGTATTGAAAATGTTAGTGAGTTGACAACAACCTTTCAATGAGGAATTACCATATAATTCGATCCTTTCGTCACCTAATATCTCAGTTGAACATAGAGTATGGAACGTGTCATCTCTATTAAAGTTCAACTACATTGTTTCTCAATCTCAAGATAAATGATTTAAGCAAATGAATTCAAGATCCCATCTTAAATCTCATTTGTACTGTGGCCATAGATTTTCAATCATTAATCTCTATTAAGAGGCCTTGAGATATAGACTCTTGTTACCAAGAGGGACGAATCCTATCTTGATCACTCACAACCCTCATATGATTCATGATATACCCAATCACTATCTTACTTGCAACCTTCATTGAGCTATGTTTACCAGCATCAAAATACACCAATCTACACTTAGGATACCATGATGATCTCAAGTCTAAGGATCACATATACCATTGCCATTTGAGAACATCTAATGACACTCAATGTAATGATCCACAGAGAGTTCTCAAGATGGGTCAATCCAGTGTATTCATGCACAATGATCACCCATGTGTTAATCTGGATATCGCTATATCCATAACTTATGAAATCAGACACTCAAAGGAATCTAACACATGTTAGTCTTACTGTATCACTAATGTCCCTTCTCAGTGATAATATGACTAAGGATATTTAAGAATAGTCTTCTTTTTATCATAAGGATCTTATCATCAAAGTCACTATTTTTATTCCCTTGGTACGAATCTACTATTCTATGGACTTTATCATTTGATTTTGACTTGATCAAATTAAATATAGTCAATAATGATAAATAACTGCTATGTATTATTAAATAACATAAATAATCACAATGTCATAAGTGTAATACAAGTCCAAATCTAATTGGCTCATAGTGCATACACTAACATTCTCCCACTTGCACTATAGCCAATCGATCATGGAAAGGCTTGAGTATTTGTTTCGACCACTAGTGAGACTAAGGTTTCTTAGCTTGTGCAATGGCTCCATTGTTGTCACAATAAAATACCACAAGATTAGTAATGCTAGGGATCATCCAAGTTCTTTGACGAACTTCTTGATCTAAACAACTTCTTTAGTTACATCTAATGTCGTTATATACTCAACCTCCATTGTAGAATCAGCCATTGTCTCTTGTTTAGAACACTTCCAACTTTATAGCACCATCATTCAGGCAAAACACATAGCCAGATTGTGACTTAAAGTTATCCTTATCTAATTGGAAACTAGCATCAGTGTAACTATCAAGACCCGAAGGTCGCAACAGTACCTCTTGCTTGTATGGGTGCGTAGAATTTAGGGCTAATTTTTTGCTTTTCTATACTTATTTTGTCAAAGTGCAGTACAATGAATTTTATTTCAGGACGTTAACTCCTTCGCCTATTTTTATCACTTTACCCAGATTAAATACCTGCACAAAATTCGCAATTTACACCATAATATTTTCTTTTAATGAGTCTAAATTTTCTTCACAACTTCAGCCTATTTCCAAATTATAACATTTCATCCATATAGTTCATATCTTATTGCTTGGTCACATGCTAATGCCATTCAATCATATGTCCATACTCATGCAAGGATCAACAGTTCTATAATTCATCCTTAATATAGTCTAGATGCTATTCCCTATTTTAGATTACATCCCATCTATAGTATTGAATTAAAAACTGCATAAAACTGATGTTAAATACAAAAGAAGAGTATATATACCCAAAGTGCTCAAAATAATCTCCTTGGAGAGTTAGGAATATATTTCAGGCTTGGGACTATTCGGATAGCTCCGAAATACTCCCCCAACTCCGTGCTCAATCTGAAAAATTTAAATAGCGTTTAATAAGTGAGGCTCAGTAAGTCATTTATATAAGTGCAGAGTTAGAATTATACTGTTCTAATGCAATTGCATGATGTCATGTAATGAGAATTCACTATTAAACCACTTTCTCATTCATCATGTAGTATATACCTGTTATGTTCTCAAGCTCAATGCAACAATACCTCAACTTGTCATGGGATGTCTAAGCCATGAAATCATATTATGTCTTTTAGCATGTAATTATATGTATATAAGGTAATTGCAGTCTTAAAAGTATAATACATATTCTTTTAAACATGTTCAAAACATGCGAAATATCAATACATCTCAGTTTTACTTTTAAGACATGCTTGAGAATATGCACAATATTCATTTCATGTCACATATAACTTTTGAAGCATATTTTATGCCATGTGCAATATCAAAATACATTTCATATGCCATAAAGCCACATCGAGTTTAGAGTTCATTTCTGTTTTAAAACCATACTCTAAAATGCATTTCATATCATTTGAGACTAGGCTAAATCCCTAATGCACTATCAATAAAGACTTAGATCACTGTAGCTAGCAGTGAAAATTATATCATCATCCCCTAGAAACCAACTAGGGCACTATCTATGGCCATAGACCTCATGTCTCTCAGCCCCACTGATCAGGTGAGACTGAGCCCTGTCCACGACTATTGTCAGACAAGTATCTATGCCTAATGAGTAATCTCCAATTAGGCGGCTTTCACTATGCTTTATTGAATTTAACTCTCTTAGGGTGCCTATAGTCTCATAAAACATTTAACTTTTCTTATGAAAATAGTGTAATGAACTTAATACTTTTCTTTAAGATCATTGACATATATACGTACATATGCGAATACTATAAATTCATGCTTTTCAAAACCATTTAAGCATCCAAGCATTCTTGTAAGCATGATAAGAGTAAATCATTTTGAGTTTCATGTATAGTAATAAGGCATGCTTAATGGCAATAAAATTTCAAGTAGATGAAATGAAAGTAGTATAATGGAATGCTCATGAATTGCATGAATGTTTATCATTCCATCTCATGATGTCTATAAGTCAATACCGTATTGATTCATTTCCTGTTAATATCACACCACTATGGTACTTTATTGAGCTTAACATTGTACCTGCATGTCATTTCGTTAAATCAAGTCTCTCGATACCCAAGTCAATTCATCATTAAGTTTCAACCTATACAGGAAAATCCTACTTCTACGTTATATAAACGTCTTACCTAATGCGAGCTTAGTTTGAGCGTGTCCCGTGGTTAGCTAGACCGTGTCCGTCGTCCCCCCGTCATGCTACACATTCACAATAAAATCCGACTTAATAACGTCTAGCCCAATTTCTACAAGCTTATAAAAATTTCAATTCCAACTTAATATATATATACATACATATATACATACATATATATATATACACACTTAACACTAAAATAATTCAAGTTCTTAAATCAAATTCTCTCATCTTCCTACATCTTTATATATATGTACTATACAGACATATATTTATATATATCCATTTCCTTTCTTTTTAATTCTTTTTCCTTTCTTTTTATTTCTTTTCTTTTTCTTTGTTTCTTACCTTGTTTTCAAGTAAGTAGCGTGTGTGTTTGTGTGTGTATATATATATAACACTAATATAATATAAATTCTTAAATCTACTTCTCTCATCACCATATATACAAATATATATATTTTCTTCCTTTTATTTCTTTTCCTTTCCTGTTCTTTTCCTTTTCTTTTTCTTTTCTTTTTCTCATCTTGCTAGACTTTGACAGCCTTGTATAGACACCACCTACAGCAGCCTTTAACACTCCACGAACAACCCTTGTACGCCTGCTCCAACCACCACGAAGATGCTACCTATTCTAGCCTTTGAGAGTCCCTTGTTTGGGGCTGGAAACACTCAACTCAGCCACTACACAGCCCACTTTCGGTGTTCTAACTCAGCACCCGAATTAACCACCAAATGCCTCTATTTTTCACGCCTCTAATCAGTTCCCATTTCAACTTTTAGGAACACCAATTAATCTAGCCTTGATCTGCCCTGATCAGAATCCCAACTCAGCCCCTAGTAAGCCTCGTTTTGTCCTATTTTCAAGCACCTAATTCCAACAGCCAAAACACCAATGCAAATGCCTCGTTTCAGTGCCCTGTAGTGCCTCTATTTTCAGCCTTTATTATGCAGTAAAATGCCACACATGATGCCCTTTATTCACGTCAGATCTGGCACTACACAAAGCTCCTGTTGCTCGATGCAGCTTCAGTCTTCAACAACCTTCAAATGGGCGTGATGGTCGTATGGCATAGAAGGAAGGGCAGCAAGAAACGAGGGTGAAATAGATGAGTGGAGAAGGAGAGAAACGGTGGAGAGCTGAGTTAGTGGAGAGATAGTTTTAAGTAAAATAAGAAAACAAATGGAAAGAAATGATGGAGTGTCTGACGAGATTGGATGGGTTGATGGGAAAATTCCCATCAACCTTTGAGAAAATATATGTTATTGTTTACTTTTATTTTATTTTATTATTATTATATGATTTATTTATTTATTTATTATTTATATATATCATATATGTTTCTATTTTATATTTCCAATCCTTTAATTCACAAAATATATATATCTTATTTTAAACTTATTTTTATATATACCCATATATATTTACACACCATATTTTTGGATGTACCTTTATTTACTCAAGGTTTATGTATTTAAATTCCTTGTTCTTTCAAACACGTTATACTTATATGTTTTTTTTTTATGTCTATACTTATACATTTGCATTTAATTTTTTTTGTGCACACATACGTTGCATATACTGTATTAGTGTACGATATACGTTCTACTTGAAGGCTTCATTTCTATGAATATGAACCATAATAGTATATATATATTTTAAGTTTCCAAAAAGTACATGTTTTACTACATATATGTAAATTGCACCTTGAGTACATATATGTTTTAAGAAAAATCACGGTTCTCACAGTAACTATTTACAATGAGCTCATTCTCTCTCCATAAACTAAGAAAGCATCCATAGTCCTTCTCCAATACTTAACGATGTTCTAAACTGCTACTTAGTGACGCTCACCTGGGTGAATCTGATACCTGCTTGCCACGCTTAAAGCATGCGAGACATCAAGCCTATTACATAATGTGGCGTACATGATAGATCCAATAGTTGAAATATATGGAATCTTAGCCATTTTATCTCTCTCATCTTGTGTTTTAGGACACGTCCTTCGCTAGATAAATGCCATGTGACATAATTAAGAATCCTTTCTTGGATTCTTCCATGCTAAACCTTTTCAACACTTTATCAATATATGTACTTTGACTTAGACTAAGCAGCCTATTTGATCTATCTCTATACATCTTTATTCCAAGGATATAAGCTGCTTCTCCTACGTCTTTTCATGGAGAAGCAATTCCCTAGCCAAGTTTTGATCGATTGTAAGGCAGGAAAGTCATTTCCTATGAGTAAATGTCATCCACATATAACACTAGAAAAATAACATCACTCCCACTAACCTTTTGTAAACACAAGGTTTGTCTTCGTTCTTGATAAAGCCAAATTCTTTGACTGTCTCATCAAAATGAATGTTTCAGCTTTGAGAAGCTTGCTTCAATCCATAAATAGATTTCTAAAGCTTGCAAACCTTGTTGGCATTCTCAGGAGTGATAAAACTCTCAGGTTGTGTCATATACACATCTTCCGACAAGTTTCCATTCAGGAACACAGTTTTAACATTCATCTGTCATATCTCATAATCATGGTATGCTATGATAGCAAGAAAAATTCGAATGGACTTGAGCATTGCAACTAGTGAAAAGGTTTCATCATAGTCTATACTAGCCTTTGCTTGAAACCGTTGGCCACCAATTGGCCTTTATAGGTATGCACATTACCATCCATATCAGTCTTCTTTTTGAAGACCCACTTGCACCTTCTGGGTTTTACCCCTTCAGGTGGATCAACCAAAGTCCATACTTGGTTTGAATACATGGAGTCCATTTTGGATTTCATGGCTTCAAGCCATTTCTCAAAATCTGGGCTCGTAATTGCTTCTTTGTAGGTGGTAGGCTCATCATTCTTCATGAGCAATATGTTGTCGTGCTAAATGGTAAGAAAGCTAAGCTTCTCGGGCTCTCGACGTATCCTATTAGGCCTACGTGGGCCTTGTGTTTCTGGAGTTACTTCCTGTTCCACAACATCTTGTGGGACTTACTCCTGTTCCACTAAAGGTTTAGTGACATTTTGTGGTTCTTGAACCTCTTCAAGCTCTATTTTCTTCTCACTAGTTCTTCTAAAAAGGAAGTCCTTTTCTAGAAAGACACCATACCGAGCCACAAACACTTTGTGCTCTGTAGGAGTATAGAAATAGTATCCTTTTGTCTCTTTAGGACGACCCACTAATATGCATTTATCATATTTGGGTCCTAATTTGCTTATGATTTGTCTTTTGACATAAGCCTCACAACCCCAAATCTTTAAAAAAGACAGATTGGGCATTTTTCCAGTCCACATCTCATATGGTGTCTTTTCAACCGCTTTAGTAGGAACACGATTTAGTATGAATACTACTGTCTCTAAAGCATAACCACAAAAAGAGACAGGGAGGTCTGATAGACTCATCATGGATTGAACCATGTCTAACAAGGTCTGATTCCTCCTCTTAGATACAACGTTCCATTTAGGTGTACCAAGTGGAGTGAGTTGTGAAACTATTCCACATTCCTTTAAATAATTTATAAATTCTAGGCTCAAATACTCTCTATTGCGATCTAATCAGAGTGTCTTGATATTCTTGCCTAGCTGGTTTTGCACTTCATTCTTGAATCCCTTAAACTTTTCAAAGGATTCTGACTTGTGTCTCATTAGATACACATAGCCATATCTACTGTAGTCATCAATAAATGTGATGAAGTATTGGACCATCCTCTAGCCTATGTGGTTAATGGGCCATATACATATGTACGTATAAGCTCTAGTAAACCACTAGCCCTTTCACTTGTTCCTGTAAAAGGGGCCTTGGTCATTTGACCAAGCAAACAAGATTCGCATACATAGTATGATTCAAAATCAAATTGATCTAAGTGTCCATCTTTGTGGAGCTTAGATATGCTTTTCTCGTTTATGTGACAAAGTCTACAATGTCAAAGGAATGTAAGGTTAATCTCATTACCCTTTGACCTCTTGGAATCAATACTGTATATGTGATTATCTAAGTGTAGAACATACAATCCATTCATAATGGAAGCTTTGCCATAGAAAATATCATTAAAGTAAATTGAACAACTATTGTTCATTATTTTAAAAGAAAAACCTTTCTTGTCCAAATAAGAAATAGAAATAATATTATTGGCAATTGCTAGAATATAATAACAATTATCAAGTTCTAGAATTAGGCCCGAAGGCAACAATAAATTAAATGTTCATACAACTAATGCAATAACCGTTGCTCCATTTCCAACTCGTAGGATCACCTTGCCCTGGCAAGTTTTCTACTCCTTGTTAGCCCTTGCACATTCATGCAAATATGTAAACCACATCCAGTATCTAATACCTAAGATGAAGAAGTAGACAAATTTATCTCAATCACATATACACCTGAGGTGGAAGTCTCACTTTCTTTCTTTTTCTTCAGCTCCTCAAGGTAGACAATACAGTTTCGCTTCCAATGACTATTCTTACCACAATGGAAGCACTTTCCTATCTTAGCAACTCCACCAGATGGCTTGAGCTTCTTAGCCTTTTCCTTCTTGTTACCCTTAGGCTTGGGCTTACCTTTAGGCTTGCCTTTGCCTTTGGATTTGGTCTTGTCAATCACCATAACAGAAGTAGGCCTTAACTTCTTCAAGTCCTACTCAACAGTTCTCAACATGTTGAGCAATTCTGCCAGTGTCTTATCGATACTGTTCATGTTGTAGTGCAGCACAAACAAACTATATCTATCTGGTAAAGATTGGAGGATGAGATCAACTAATAGCTCTTTATGCATGGTGAAGCCCAGTGCTTCCAGCCACTCAATGTACCTAATCATGTTAAGTACATGAGTGTGCATCGGAGCTCCCTCAGCCATATTGCTCTGAAAGAGCACCTTAGACACCTCATAACATTCGTGTCGTACATGCTCTTGGAACATTTCCTTGAGATGTTCGATCATATCAAATGGTTTCATATTTTCATGTTGCTTCTGGAGTTTAGAACTCATGGAAGCTAACATTAGGCACTACACGTCAGTGGCATCATCCAAATGCTTTTGATAAGTTTGCTTATCAGTAGTTGAAGCATTTTGTCGGGGTTGAGTAGGGATTGCATGCTCTAAAACATATAACTTTTTTTCCTAAGTGAGGACTATCCTCAAATTTCTATACCAATTTAAGAACGAAGGGATATATTGTTGTTTGCCATGATAATTCTACAATCATAAAATATACAAGTAACATTGTGATTAAAATCATTTAATTATGGTCTTTTAATTAAATGAATTGCTCCCACTTTTTTCCTCAAGCTAATAGCCCTCACTATCAACTCATGAATCCTTTTCGCCTAGATTTCCTATTAGGCCAAGATCCATATTTGGTCCCATTATAACTTTAGCTGAGCTAATACGTCCAATGAGATTATTTAGGTAGACAACTCTTGTCAATTGCATCTCATGCAACTCCTGGATAGTTGGGTGAACAACTCTTGTTCTAACTTATCATATGGGTTAAAGCCCAACCTATGCCTTTAAATCTAATTAGGTTTAACTAAGCCAATGCCCTAATTTGATTTAGTTAAGTCTGACCCAATACACTTGGAGATAACTATTGTCTTATGCAACGTGAATTCCTAATGTACGTATGGCCTTAACTGAGCCAAAATAGCACAATATCGAACAAATTCTCTTTTACATGCATCGTATTGGAAGGCATCGTATTAGAAGGCATCTTTATTTATTATCTTTGACTTAATATTTATTTTGAGGGATTTTTAATTTTACTGTCTCACCTAGTATGCTTTTCTAACATATCTATCAACATATATAAGTAAAAGCATGAAATTAAACTTGACATGTTATTGGCCTTTCTATTACAAAAAAACCTAGGGATACATTGTTTTTTTTAAATGCCTTCTCCTCAGTTTTTCTTCAAGCGTCACCTTGGTTCACCTTGGCTCAAAACCATCTTAGCTCCAAATGTTGTACATTTTACAAGATAATCCTAATTTATCTATATAACTATTACATAAATAAATTACAAATAAACCAAGGCTGGCAAGGCCAATTTAAATTTGTTTAATTAAATTACAACCCATGTAAACCTAGGCCCATAACCATGCACCATGCAACCATCCATATTACAAACGAATCAAGCATCAAGCATACATAACAATATCACAAATTAATTTTCCTGCTTCCTAATTAAAATCTAATTTTAATTAGTCAAATTTTAATTAATTATGGGTATCAAGGTCTGTTTTAATTTAATTTTAATTCTCAAAATTCAATTTGGGCTTAATTAAAATTTCAACCTCATTAAAATCTCAAAACCATTGGATAACTCTTATCCAATTTAATATAGGGAATATTTAAAATAAAAATTTTATCAAGATAATTCCTTTTGAAATTTTAATCTAGTTAAAATCTCAAAACCGTTGGATAACTCTTATCCATTTTAATATAAAAATATTTTATTTTAAAACAAAATTTTATCAAGATAATTCTTTTTTAAATTTTAATCTAATTAAAATTTCAAAACCATTCGATAACTCTTATCCATTTTAATCTAGAAAATATTTTATTTTAAAACAAAATTTTATCAAGATAACTACTTTTAAAATTTTAATCTCATTAAAATCTCAAAAACCATTAGATAACTCTTACAATTTAATATAGAAAATATATTTTATTTTAAAACAAAATTTTATCAAGATAACGTTTTTGAAAGTTTAATCTTATTAAAATCTCAAAACCATTGATAACTTTTATCCAATTTTATTTTTAAAATATCTTTTTTTAAAATATAAAATTTAAAACTCTTATCAGAATATCTTTTATCATAATTTATTTTAAATAAAATAATTATTTCTTTTTTTCAAAAGGTGGCAAATACAAGGTTGCCTACAGTTTTTTTTTAATTTATAATGTCCTTACAATTATTTTACGTTGCCCAAATGAATTTTGAAAATTAAAATCAAATATGTAACAACTTACAATAAAACACAATCACCGTGAATCGAATTCACTATCCTGAAAGGCATTTGCACACTAGCCTCTGATACCACTATAAGGTTTTGTTGTATCAGTTTATCATGTCATACACGAAAATAAGTAACGGATTAGAAAAACAACAAAACCAAAATCACTAGGATCATGCAACAAGATTGTTTTTGGGATAAAATCTAACCTTTTGGTGTTGCTTGTGTAAAAAAGTTCAACTTTCGAATATAGCAATTCACGAACAACTCAAGGTTTATCGTTAACGTAAGACTCCTAGCTAAGAGAAGCCCTTTAACGGTATCAACATGAGTAGTTGCACAACAGGACCTTTGCCTGGGACAGGACGTAACCGACGACAAAGGGAAAAGAAAGGGGATTGTTTTGTGAGTACAAGCTCTAGGAGGTAGAGCAGCTATTAAGAACATTTTGTCTAACTTTTAAACTTAATGTTGTTTATATAGTGCTTCTTAACAAAACCTTAAAAAAGCCTTAGCCTTAGTCCAACTAGATTAGGTATTTTGGGACTTTTAAAATTACTTAATCCAAACCTAATTGATTGATAGGGCATACTCTAACAGTTGCAAAGCAACCAAAGAGAAGAAAATGAAACTTAGGCTTCAATAAGGCCTAGTCAATAATATTCTCTACACATTCTTACTCTAAAACAACAGTTAAAGCAGTAGCTAGAAGCATTAACAGGACTAATGAAGAATCAGACAGGCTTCTTATATATGAATTCACGAAAAATGGTTTACTAGGGAAGCTAGCAAGTTGCTCTTGAGGGATGAAAAGAGAGTTAAAGGGCTTCATTATCTACAATTCTACATGCAAAAATTTTCACCAAGATCATCCACTGTTTTTGTCTATAATGTGAAGCCTCACAACATACTAATGGACAAGTCTTGGACAGCCAAAATCTCCTATCTCTCTAAGTTGTTGAAACCTAATAAAACAAGAACCTAAACAACGCTAAAGGGAACCAAAGGCTATAGATCCCTTGAGTGGTTAAGGAATAACACTCGCATCACAAATAAAAATAGCTAGTTGTTTATAGATTTGGGATATTGTTACTTGAACCAACCTGTTGTAAGTTTTCATTATCTCAATTTATCATATCATACATGAAAATAAGAAGCGGATTAGAAAAACAACAAAACCAAATTCAACAAGATCATGCAATAAGATTGCTTTTGGGATAGATTCTAATCATTTTGATGTCGCTCGTGTGAGAAAGTTTAACTTTTGAATTTGGCAGCCCACGACAGCACTTAGTTTATCGTTAACTCGAGACTCCCAACTGAGAAAAGCCCTCTAATGGTATCCACACGAGTAAAACACAAAACCTTAAAAGGCCTTAGCCTTAGTCAAACTAGATTAGGTCTTTTGGGCTTTTTAAAATTATTCAATCCAAATCCAATTGATTGATAGGGCATACTCTAACAATCTCCCACTTGCACTACAACTAATTGGTCATGTATTTGGATTAATAATTTGGACCTTCCATAAATTATTAAATTAATAATTCATAATTATAATCTCATTATAATTGAAAAGACCAAATACCCTTTAGTCATCTCAAGCTAAAATTACCATTAATTAAATCCCGAATTCTAGTTGAAACAGGATTCTAGTCTCACTACAAATCCTACTTGTACTAGGATTCATCACATGGATCCAACTCCAATTACCTTGTTTTTGTCATACTCTTATTATGTGTGACCCTTTAGGTTCCATTACGTTAGTAGTGATTCAGAATCTCATTCATAAATCACAAGCCAAGATTGGCATCTAGTAATGTATCATGGCTACCCAAGTAATGAAAATGTCGGAGAGTTGACGATAACCTTTCTATGAGCAATTATCATATAATTCAATCCTTTTGTCACCTAATATCTTAGTTGAGTATAGAGTATGGAACGTGTCACCTGTATTAAAGTTCAACTATATTGTTTCTCAATCCCAAGATAAACGATTCAATCCAATGAATTCAAGATCTCATCTTGAATCTCATTTGTACTGTAGCCACAGATTTCCAATCATCTATCTTTATTGAGAGGCCTTGAGATATAGACTTTTGTTACCAAGAGGGACAAATCCTATCTTGATCACTGACAACCCTCATATGATTCATGATGTACCCAATTACTATCTTACTGTAACTCCCATTAAGCTACGTATACCATTATCAAAGTACATCAGTCCACATATAGGATACCATAGTGATCTTAAGTCTAAGAACCACATATACCGTTGCCATTTGAGAACATCTAATGACACTCAATGTAACGATCCATGTAGAGTTCTCAAGATGGATTAATCCAGTTATTCATTCACAATGATCACCCATGTGTTGACTGAGATATCACCATATCCATGACTTTTGAGATAAGTCACCCAAAAGAATCTAACACAAGTTAGTCTTACTATATCACTGATGTCCCTTCTCAATGATACAATGACTAAGGACACTTGAGAATAGTATTCTTTGTATCATAAGGATTTCATCATCAAAGTTAGTACTTTGATTCTTTTGATATGAATTCGCTATTCTAGGGACTTAATCATTTGATTATCACTTGAGCAAATTAAATATAGTCAATAAGGATAAATAAATGTCATTATTATTAAATAACATAAACAATCACAATGTCATAAGTGTAATACAAGTCCAATTCTGATTGGTTTGCGAGGCATACACTAATAATCTCCCACTTGCACTACTGCCAATTGATCATGCATCTAATACCAAATGACCTAACATGCGCATCATGCTTCTGCTATGATAATGTCTTCATAAGCAGGTCAGCAATATTATCATCAATGTGTATTTTGCATATCTTCACCTCACCTCTCTGTATGATCTTCCTAATTAGATGGAAGCGTCTGAGTATATGTTTGGACCGTTGGTGAGACCTGGGTTCCTTAGCTTGTGCAATGGCTCCATTATTGCTACAATAGAGTGCCATTGGATTAGCACTGCTAGGGACCAATCCAAGTTCTATGATGAACTTTTTAATCCAAAAAACTTCTTTAGTTGAAATTGAAGCCGCTATATACTCAACCTCGATTGTAAAATCAACCATTATCTCTTATTTTGAACTCTTAAACTTACAACACCACTATAGCCAAATTGTGACTTAGCGTCTTCCTTATTTGACTGGAAACTAGTATTAGTGTAACCATTTACAATAAGCTCATTCGCTCCTCCATAGACTAAGAAAGCATCCTTAGTCCTTCTTGTTAGCTTTAAATTGACATATGTATTTTGAAATGACAAAAACTTAAGTGGTCTTTTATGTTTTGATTCATTTTGTAAATTTGCTTTATCACACATGATTTTCTCAAACCATTTTAAGTTTAAGACCATGATTTAATGATATATTCTTATTGGTCTTAATCCTTTATAAAATGGTTTTGAATATTTTCATTAAGTAATGTTTTCAAGAATATATTTGAACACAACCATAGAAAATTACTTAATGAGTTTTTGGACTATGTTTTCATTTGAGAAAGTCAAGAAAAACTCCCACAAAATTCTAAAATATTTTGGGTTGAATTAAAATCAAAGTCTACATCATTTCTAACCCAAAATGGTTTAGAAAAGTGCAGGAAATGCTCTCTGGAAGCATGGGATCGATCCCCTAAAGGAAGGGATCGATCCCTTCATGGAAAAATGCATTGGAAGGCATTTGGGAAAATTCGGATCGATCCCCTATGGCAAAGGATCGATCCCTTTTCACGAAAACAGTGCCCAACGGCTAGTTTCTGTGAGATACAACGGCTACATTCGTTTTTGGCTCTAACCAACATCAAGAATACATCTAAGGGACTATAAATAGAGGCTTGGAAGCTCAAGGAAGCAAGAGGAATAGCTGAGTAACATTTTTCATCATCTTCTTCATCTTCCTCAAGCCTTAACAACAATTCAAGTGCTACAAAGTCTTCATCTTCCATCACTCTCATATTCCTTGTATAGCATAGCACAAATATTCTATAGGCTTTTCTTTGTGCTTAATCTTTGTAAGCATTTGCCTACCTAGAGGCCTTCTTTGGTTACACCCATTGTAAACACAAACACACCTTGTAAAGGGGAGGTTTCTCTTTAGTCTTAGAAAAAGAGGGAGGTTTCTCTTTAGCCTAGAAAAAGAGGGAGGTTTCTCTTTAGCCTTGAAAAAGAGGGATTGTAACACAAATTCAAGTGAGTGGATTTGGGAAAATCCTTGAGAGTGTTTCAAGGTAGAGGACGTAGGCAAGGTTGCCGAACCTCTATAAATCGATTGTGTACATTTCTCTTTCCCTACTCTCTTTACTTATTTGCATTTATATTGTAATTGTTAAATTAAATTTATATTGCATACTTGAGTAGCCTAGAGAACTTAGAAAACTTCAATATAGGCTAGAGAATTTAGAAGAATCAAAAAACGAACATATGGTTAGCTAAGAACCGATTCACCCCCCTCTCGATTTAGCCTATAGAGCCAACACTTCTCAAGTGCTTAAGGATGTTTTTAACTGCTACCCAGTGACGCTCACCTAGGTCAGCCTGATACCTGCTCATCATGCTTAAAGCATGCGACACATCAAGCCAGTACATAACATGGCATACATGATAGATCCAATAGCTAAAGCATATGGAATCTTATCCATTTTATCTCTCTCATCCTGTGTTTTAAGAAACATGTCCTTTGAGAGATAAATGCCATGTAATATAGGTAAGAATCCTTTCTTAGATTCTTCCAAGCTAAACCTTTTTAACACTTTGTTAATATATGTACTTTGACTTAGACCAAGCATCCTTTTCAATCTATCTCTACAGACCTTTATCCCAAGGATATAGGCTGCTTCTTCTAAGTCTTTCATGGAGAAGCAGCCCCCTAGCCAAGTTTTGATAGATTGTAGGGTAGAAATGTCATTTCCTATGAATAGTATATCATCCACATAAAGCACTAAGAATATGACAGCACTCCTACTAACCTTCTTATAAACACAAGGTTCATCTTCATTCTTAATGAATCCAAACTCTTTGACTATCTCATCAAGATGAATCTTCCAGCTCTGAGAAGTTGCTTTTAATCCATAAATGGATTTTTGAAGCTTCTATACCTTGTTAGCATTCTCAAGAGTGATAAATCTCTACTTGTGGCATATACACATCTTTCAACAAGTTCCCATTCTGGAACGTAGTTTTAATATCCATCTGTCATATCTCATAATCATGGTATGCAACGATAGCATGCAAAATTCGATTGAACTTGAGCATTGCAATTGGTGAAAGGTCTCATCATAGCCTATATCATGCCTTTGTTTGAAACCTTTGGCCACCAATGGGCCCTTGTAGGTATGCATATTACAATCCATGTTAGTCTTCTTTTTGAAGATCCACTTGCATCTTATGGGTTTTACCCCTTCAAGTGGATCAACCAAAGTCCATACTTGGCTTGTATACATAGAGTCCATTTCAGATTTCATGGCTTCAAGCCATTTCTCAGAATTTGGGCCTGTAATTGCTTCTTCGTATGTGGTAGGCTCATCATTATCCATAAGCAATACGTCATCATGCTGAGTGGTAAGAAGGTTAAGCTTCTTGGGTTCTCAACGTATTCTACTAGACCTACAAGGGCCTTGTGTTTCTAGAGCTACTCTTGTTCCACAACATCTAATGGGACTTGCTCCTATTCCACTAAAGGTTCAGTGACATTTTGTGGTTCTTAAACCTCTTCAAGCTCTATTTTCTTCCTGCTAGTTCTTCTAAAAAGGAAGTCTTTTTCTAAAACGACACCATTTCGAGCTATAAACACTTTGTGCTCTATGAGATTGTAGAAATAAAATGCTTTTGTCTCTTTAGGATTCCCCACAAATATGCATTTATCAGAATACGGTCCTAATTTGTCTTAGACTTATCTTTTGATATAAGCCTCACAACCACAAATCTTTATAAAAGACAGCTTAGGCTTTTTCCTAGTCCACATCTCATATGATGTCTTTTCAATCACTTTAGTAGGAACACGGTTTCGTGTGAATGCTGTTGTCTCTAAAGCATAACCTTAAAAGGAGATAGGGAGGTCATCCAGACTCATCATGGATTGAACCATGTCTAATAAGGTCTAATTCCTCTTCTCAAATACACCGTTCCATTCATGTGTACCAAGTGGAGTGAGTTGTGAAACTATTCCACACTCCTTTAGATGATCTATAAATTCTAGGCTCAAACACTGTCCACCATGATCTAATCAAACTGTCTTGATGTTCTTGCCTAGTTGGTTTTGTAATTCATTTATGAATTCCTCAAACTTTTCAAAGGATTTTAACTTGTATCTCATTAGATACACAAGCCATATCTACTGTAGTCATCAATAAATGTGTTGAAGTATTGGAACCCTCCTCTAGCCTGTGTGGTTAATGGACCACATACATCTATATGTATGAGCTCTAGTATACCACTTGCTTTTTCACTTGTTCCTGTAAAAGAGGCCTTAGTCATTTTACCAAGCAAATAAGATTCGCATACATCATATGATTCAAAATCAAATGAATCTAAGTGTCCAATTTAATGGAATCTAGATATACATTTCTCGTTTATGTGACCAAGTTTACAATATTAGAGGGATGTGGGGGTTAATCTCATTACCTTTTGACATCTTGGAATCAACACTGTATATGTAATTATTTAAGTCTAGAACATACAATCCATTCATAATTGAAGCATTGCTATAGAAAATATCATTGCAGTAAATTAAACAACTATTGTTCATTATTTTAAAAGAAACCCTTTCTTGTCTAAATAAGAAACAGAAATAATATTCTTCGCAATAGCTAGAATATAATAACAATTGTCAAATTCTAGAAGTAGGCCCGAAGACAACGATAAATTAAACCTTCCTACAACTAATGCTGCAACCGTTGCTCCATTTCCAACTCGTAGGACCACCTTGCCCTTGGCAAATTTTCTACTCCTTGTTAGCCTCTGCACATTCATGCAAATGTGAGAACCACATCCAGTATATAATACCAAAGATGAAAAAGTAGACAAATTTTTCTCAATCACATATATACCTGAGGTGGAAGTCTCGCTTCCTTTCTTTTTCTTCAGCTCCTCAAGGTACACAATACAGTTTCGCTTCCAATGACCATTCTTACCACAATGGAAGCACTTTCCTATCTTAGCAACTCCACCAGATGGCTTAAGCTTCTTAGCCTTTTCCTTCTTATTACCCTTAGGCTTGGGCTTACCCTTAGGCTTGCCTTTGCCTTTGGATTTGGTCTTGTCAATCACCATAACAGAAGTAGGCCTTAACTTCTTCAAGTCCTACTCAACAGTTCTCAACATGTTGAGCAATTCTACCAGTGTCTTATCTAGACTATTCATGTTGTAGTGCAACACAAATGAACTGTAGCTATCATGTAGGGATTGGAGGATGAGTCAATTGACAACTCTTTATGCATGGTGAAGCCAAGTGCTTCTATCATCTCAATGTACCTAATCATATTAAGTACATGAGTGTACACCGGAGCTCCCTCAGCCATCTTGCTCTAGATTAGCACTTTAGACCCTTCATAATGTTTGTGTCATGCTTGCTCTTGGAACATTTCCTTGAGATGTTCAATCATATCAAATGGTTTCATATTCTCATATTACTTCTGGAGTTCAGAACTCATGGAAGCTAACATTAGGCACTGTACATCAGTGGCATCATCCAAATGCTTTTGATAAGCTTGCTTATTAATAGTGGAAGCATTCTATCGGGGTTTAGCAGGGATCGAACATATAACTTCTTTTCCTAAGTGAGGACTATCCTCAAATTTCTATACTAGTCTAAGAAGTTTGCCCCATCCAACTAGTTATCCTTCTCAAGGATAGAACACAAGGATAGATTTTTGTTTGCCATGATAATTCTACAATCATAAAAAATAAATATGTAAGTAAGTAACATTGTGATTAAAATCATTGAATTATGGTCTTTTAATTAAATGTATTACTCCCACTATTTTCCTCAAGCTAATAGCCCTCACTATCAACTTGGGAAGCCTTTTCGCCTAAACTTTTTAGTGGATCAGGATCCATATTTGGTCTCATTATGACTTTAGTTGAGGCAATGCGTCCAATGAGTTTATTTAGGTAGATAACTCCTATCAATTGCATCTCATGCAACTCCTAGATAGTTGGGTGAACAACTCTTGTTATAACTCGTCGTATAGTTAAAGCCCAACCTATGCCTCTAAACTTTATTAGGTTTGCTTAGCCAATGTCCTATTTTGATTTAGTTAAGTCTGACCCATTACACTTGGACATAACATTTATGAAATGTGAATTCCTAAAGTAGGTATGGCCTTGAGTGAGCCAAAGTAGCACAATACCGAATAGAGTCACTTTCATATGCATCGTATTAGAATTTTTTTTTTGTTATCTTTGACTTAATATTTATTTTAAGGGATTTTTAATTTTACCGTCTCACCTAACATGCTTTTCTAACATATATATCAGCATATATAAGTAAAAGCATAAAATTAAACATGACATGGTTATGCCCTTTCTATTACAAAAGAACCTAAGGATACATTGTTTTCTAAATGCCTTCTCTTTGATTTCCCTTCAAGTGTCACTTTGGTTCACCTTGGCTTTGAACTATCTTGGCTTGTTGTACATTTTACAAGATATCCTAATTTATCTATGTAACCATTACACAAATAAATTACAAATAAAATCAAGACTTGCAAGCCCAATTTAAATTTATTTAAATAAATTACAACCTATGTAAACTTAGGCCCATAACCATGCACCATGCAACCATTCATAGCACATACGAATTAAGCATCAAGCATACATAACAATGTCACTTACTAATTTGCTTGCTTCCAAATCAAAATCTGGTTTTAATTAATCAAATTTTATTTAATTATGGGTAACAAGTGATGTTTTAATTTAATTTTAATTCTCAAAATTCAATTTGGGCTTAAGTGAAATTTTAATCTCATTAAAAATATCAAAAATCATTGGATAACTCTCATCCAATTTGATATAAAAATATTTTATTTTAAAACAAAAAATTTATCAAGATAACCCTTTTTGAAATTTTCATATCATTAAAATCTCAAAAACTATTGGATAACTCTTATCTAATTTTGATTTTTTTTAAAAAAAATATCTTTCTTTAAAATATATTTAATTTAAAACTCTTATCATGATAACTTTTATGCTAATTTATTTTAATTAAAATATATTTAAATAAAATTATTATTATTATTATTATTATTATTATTATTATTATTATTATTATTATTATTATTATTATTATTTGGCAAGGGTGGCAATTGCAAGGTTTCTGTCAACAATTTTGACAATTATTCTAATATCAATTATATTAGATAAGAGTCTGCAAAGTTTCTATCAAACAATTTTGATAATTATTCTAATATCAATTATATTAGATAAAAGCTTGCAGGGTTCTATCAATCAATTTTGACAACATTTAATACAATTTTAAAAAGAATTCTAATACATAACTCTTAATTCAACAAATCGCTATGGGGTTTCTTTAAATTTATAATTGTCTTACAATTATTTTAGGTTGTCCAAACGAATTTTGAAAATTAAAATCAAATTTGTAACAACTTGCAATAAAAGCAATATCACTATAAATCAAATTCGCTATCTTGAAAGACGTTTTGCACATTACTTCGAATACCACTGTAAGGTTTTATTGTCTCAGTTTATCATATCATACACAAAAACAAGCAACGGATTAGAAAAACAACAAAACCAAAATTAATGAGATCATGCAACAAGATTGCTTTCGAGGAAGATTCTCACCTTTTTGATGTCACTTCTGTGGAGAAGTTCAACTTTTGAATTTGGCAACCCACGAACAGCACTCAATTTATTGTTAACTAGAGACTCCTAGCTGAGAGAAGCTCTGTAATGGTATCCATACAAGTAAGACTCAAAATAAAATCTTTGCCTGAAACAAGGTGTGATCAAAGGCAACCGAAGGAGGAAGGGAATTGTTTTCTGAGTGCTAGCTCCAAGAGGTAGAGCAGTTATCAAGAACATATTGTCAACTTTTAAACTTAATGTTTGTTTATATAGTGCCTCTTAACGAAACCCTAAAAGGCCTTAGCCTTAGTCCAACTAGATTGGATCTTTTGGGCCTTTTAAAATTATTTAATCCAAATCCAATTGATTGATAAGGCATACTCTAACACTTGTATTGAGCATTATACAAATTTTCAACCGGTCCTAAAATCGAACAAAGGAAAAGGGTTGGCTGTAGGTTTGGACAACCAACAATTTAAGACTCGTCCAATTTCAATGAAATGAACCAATATGAGAACTTCATTGGGGTATCCCCTACACAACAGCACAATACATCAAAAACCCAGGTGCAATGAAAAATATGCAAGGGTTGCCAAGTCATCATTCAAAAACAATGTGCCATATCGATGCCTGGATGTGGTGTTATATAAACAAAGGTTCCTACACCATAATGGACAAGTCTGGGTAAAGAAGTTAGTCTACAACCATAAGCATATGTTAGGATATTGGAATACAAGTACACTTAATGGTTAGTTAGCTAAGATTTGTGAAGTTATAAGTAAGAGAAGGGTTAACAACTTATGTATTTAGAAGATCAAATGGGTTAGAGGGAAGGCTGGGGAGATAACACCTTGGCGGGATAAGCTTAGGTAAATAAGGAAAGATAAAGATTGAAATGATGTAGGTATCATCATAGATAAAAAGTATCTAGATGTTGTACAAGTTAGAAGACACGGAGATAAGATTATTTTGGTTATGTTAGTTCTAGGAAGGGAGGTTTTAAATGTTATTAGTGAATATGCACCACAAATAGGACTTGATGAGGCTAGTAACTGACAATCCTAGATGAAGGTTTTAATTACAGTGAAAGAAACGAAGGTGAGGATGCTATCTTAGATTTTGTTTTATTTTATGACCTAACCTAGTGTACACACTATTTAGGAAAAGAGAATCTCACTTATAACTCAAGTCAGATAAATTTCTTTTTTACTAAGAAGAAGGATAGATGTAGATGTTTGGATTGCAAAATTATCCCAAGTGAGAGTGTTCTCATTCAATATAGACTTCTAGTCTTAACATTAAAATTCATAAATGGCATTGAAGGAATTAACAAAAATTAGCTGTAAGGATTCGATGGTGGAAGCTAAAAGAATATCATCATATAGTATGTAGAAATAGTTGAATCTAAAAAGAGGACTTGACAACAAAGGAGAATCCAAATGTATTGGGACCAAGACAGCAAAATACATTCAAGAGGTGGGCAAGGAGAAACTAAGAGTATCAAATGAAAGAGCAACGATTGAAAATGATGCAACATTGTGGGCTGCATTAGTTAACGAAGCTATAAAGATTAAGCAAGGTCGTTACAAATTTTAAAGAAGAACAACACCGAAGAAAGCTTCACAAAATATAGACTACCTAGGAATAAGGCTAAGAAGATGGTGGCAAAGGCTAAAGCGAAGATTGTAAAAGTGATTTATGATAAGTTAGATACAAAGGATGGAGAGGAAGAGATATACATATTGGCACAAGCAAGAAAGAGGAGGAACTGTGACCTAGAAGTTGTGGAATGTATCAAAGATGAGTACTAATAGTTAAAAACAATGACATTAAAAAAACATATTACGTGATTATTTCAACAAACTATTTAACGATGAACAAAGACAAAATTTGGACAATATCTCAGTGCCCCTTCGAAGATTTGAATCGATGATTTAGGTGTAGAATCAAAGAGATAAAGGTAAAATATGCACTAAAGAGGATAAAGATAAGGACAGTTATTGGGTCTAACGACATTTTGATTGAAGTTTAGAAATGCCTTGGAGAGGTAGAAGTTAAGTGGCTGACAAATTTTTTTAATGAGATTTGACACACCAACAAATTGCTTGAGGAATGGAGGAAGAGTATTTTGGTACCTCTTTATAAGAACAATGGAAATATTCAAAGTTGCTACAACTACCAAGGCATAAAATTGATGACTAACAGTATGTAATTATGGGAAAGAGTAATAGAAGGGAGATTAAGGAAGACTATAGAGATATATGAAAATCAATTTGGCTTTTTGCCTAGCCGATTAACTATGAGGTAATACACTATTTAGGCAACTTGTAGGGCATTCTCGAGTATAGGTAAAGATCTTCATATGATTTTTATGGACTGTGGAGAAAACGTACAATAAAGGGTCTAGAGAGGTACTATGATGGTCCTTAATAAAGAAAAGAGTCTTTATTGAATATATTAAAATAATTAAGAACTTTTATAGAGATGCAAGAACATATATGAGAACATGTAGAGAGTAAACAAACGAATGACCTATCACAGTGTGTCATGTCCCAATTTCTTAAAAATAGGACTAACTTTTTCTTTTTCATTCATTTGGTTAGGCTATGCTCAATGTCATCAATTCAATGTTAAGCTAAAACTTATTTAGCTAGATCAATATCTAATTATTCATATTGGTCCTAGTACAATCATTTACAGTATACGTTTACCTTCCTTTACGTTCTTATTTCATCTACATCAAGTCAAGTAAGATTACTTCATAACTATACTTAAATAAACAACTACAAACTATATAATCATTTTATACCAAAACTGTAACCTCAATATACATTCATTTCTATATTAAAGGACTATAATTGACATTCAAACTCCTTTTGTTTACATCTGTTTGACACACTAAAGCATTGTACAGTAAAGTCTAAGCACATAACATAATTGTGTAAACATACCTCCACAGTACAATGCCAAAGCCTCGAAGGAATCCTATTAGAATCCTTTCCTAACAAGGTAGTTACTAATGCAGATTATCTGTGAAGCGAAACAGAGGGCGAGCTTTAAGCCCAGTAAAAAATATATATAAAAGAGCAGATACCATGCTAACTATATGCATGTATCCTATAGATATTCTTACGATGATAGTTTACTGTCAATAACATTAGACCTAAACTCAAAAGGAATAGATACTATGCAAATAACATGCATGTATCCTAACTATATTTCCACATTTACATTTACATTTACTATCGATAACCATAACATAGGACTCGGAAGGAAGGATTGCTATAACCGGTTAGGGATATCAAGTTGAGTAAAGAAGAATGAGCACCTCACTTGTCCCGATCCCTAGTCCGACTATAGGTGTCCTAAGTAAACTTATAGAAATTGAATTCATGAATTTCAAAACAATGAAATTTCAATACAGTAATTTCGAAAACCAAGACCATGAAAATGGTAAACATTTCATTTCAAATCCATAACCCTGATTTTCAAATCAGTAACTGTTAAAACATAAAATCCTATAAACAGTTTCAATTCCAATAGATAAGAATCATGATGATATCATTCATTAGACAATTTACATTCAAATTGATAATCATGTCATATAAAACCATTCATTGGAGACAATCATTAAATCATTATGCATTAATAAACAATAAAGTTATATCAATAACAATTTGAAAAATCTTTTCTTTCAAACAATAAAACCATAACCTCGGTACATTCATTTGCATTAAAACATTTCATTTTGATAACTAAGATTTAATAAAACCATATCACAAATAAATTTCTTCACAGTAAAGTATTTTATTTCAATAAATAAAATTCGATAGAAACATTTTATTTCATTTCATTTCAATAAAACATTCGATAGAAATAGTTCATTCCATTTCATTTCATTTCAATAAAATATTTGGTAGAAACCTTTCATTTCATTTCATTCCATTTCAATAAAACATTTGGTGGAGATAGATTATTCCATTTCAATAAAACATTTGGTAGAAATATTTAATTTCATTTCAATAAAATATTCAATGGAGACATTCAACATCCCAATATAATCATGCAACATTGAGTTCCAGAACGGGAATAACATTAAGGCATATGGCTATAGTCATAATGGTGTTCATCTAGTGTCACGGAGCTAGTGACATCCTGTGAACTACTAAAGACTTGCTTAGGGTCAATAGCAAACATTACACCCCATAGTATCTCAGAGCAGGTGATGCAGAGGTGGCTGTAGACATACTCAAGGTCTAACAGCAAACATTACATTATATTTCATTAGCATGATTATCTGAAGGTAACTACGGGAGCTAATAATCTCAAAACATTTACTTGATTCACATGAAAATAATGAAACAATACTTTATGCTTTTAAACATTAAACAATAACACATTCAAAATATAATTTTTAGGGAACCAAGTTTCATTTTACATTCCATAGTTTATAACAATGAGGTATATTGTGTAGCACGTAGCTCTATTGGGATCCTAGAAGTGATTTACACAGTCTCAAAGGAATTCGTGTAGCACATAGGTCCTTTAGGACTCTAAAGGTGGCTACCACAATATACTCTCAAACCGTAGTATATCATGTTAAAACATTTACAATAACCCATCTTTCATTAGACATTTCATTCGGTATAAAGCCAAAACATTTCATTATTATAAAGCCAAAACATTTCATTCCATTCCATTCCATTCAAACTTCAAAGCATTCAAAACTATACCTTCTTTTAAAACCATTAAATATTAACAATGCATTCTAAAATCATCATGCATAACGACTGAAAAACATCAAAACAATGATTATGCATGTGAACAATGCAACTATGCATGACTAAATGCATGCCTATACAATACATCTTTCATTTTTGATTCTATAGTTTCAATTCTAATACTTTCAATACCATTAATAATGTCAAATCATTATCCATTTGCGTTTATTAACCAATCCCAAAACATTCCTTTCATTTGATAATAGTTAACCATTTCAATCCTTCAAACTCTAAACTCTATTCTATTGTTTCGATAAACTTCATTTTCAAACACTGCACTTGAAAATCTTTCAATACTTTTCATAAACTTTCAATCATGTAATATAACTCAACATATTCAAAACATATACCTTTAAATCAATACCAATCATTTTGATCCAAAGTCTCATTCTAAAATCATCAATCACTATTAAAATCCAACGATTCCAAAATGATCAATAGACATTAAAACCTTTTAAAATACATTAACTTATTTGAATCATTACCTTACCTAACACTTTCTCAAACCAAAACCATTCTAACTTAGGGCAGTTGACTACTCTTCTAGGGCAGTCGGCTGCCATGCATTTCTTTAATTTTCCAAATTAAAATTTCAAAATATTTAAAAATGACTATACAATGAGCAATTGATTGGTTTTCAAAAGAAAGCTTCTGGGTAAAAAAGCAGTTGACTGGCTTTCATGGCTGTCGACTATTTTCAGACAGTTTCTGGGTAAGAGGCAGTCGACTGATCTTTATGGAAGTTGACTGGCTTAAGTCAGCAATGTAAAAAACACTAAAATCCTGTGTTTGGACAGTCAACTGCTCCCTTGGGCAATCAGCTACTCCTAGACAAAATGCTATTAAGGAGTTAAAAACCCAATTTCAAAACCTCCTATACATTTAAACACAATTCAATATATTACAATTCAATCATAACTCGATGCAAACATGATATCCTTACGTTCCTTTAGACATATCTCTTATCAAACTATTGCGATTATGCGATAGCAATCTCTTTAGCACCAATTTTTAATGAGCAAGCCTAAATGTCCGATTTGTTTCAGAGCTGTAGAGATCAATTTCAAACATAGTTTTCAGGTCCGACTTCATATTCATGCTCTACAGTCTCAAAACTATCATATATGTCCGATTGGATAAAAACTGAATTTTCTCTCTCTTACCTTCTCTTGGCCGAAACTATGAGCTTGCTTTTCACCCTCCAAATGGTCACTCCAACATGCCATACAACAGTATGTTGTAGAGCTCGTCAAGTTGAACAACTTTCCTTTAGGTCACTTTTCAGTTTAGAGTGGTTATACTAGGGTTTTACAAGCTTTCTCTCTCTAAAAATCATGAAAACATGGAATTTTCTCTCTCCTCCCTTACCATGGCCAGCCAACACCTTTGGAAGATGATATTTTAGCTTAAAATATCATTATTTATATTTAAATATCTTGCTTGGCAATTTACCATTTTGCCTTTACACAATTTCATTATTTCTCTTTATGTCCCAACTATTTTAATATTCATTTAAATATTTAATTTAATTTCCAAAATATTTTATTTCCTTTCCAATCATACTTATTTAACATAATTTAGTCAAAACTTTCACTTTTGTGAGGTTTGATCAATCAAAAGGGTGAAATTACCAAAATAACCCTAATTGTTCATTTGGGTAGTTTTTGACATTTTTGTGTGATTCAGTCTACAGGTTGGAATTGCGTGAGACATCTTCACACGAGGGTTTATCTATGATAGTCTATGGGTCAAAAGTCAAATTATGTTGACCAATATTCACAAATGTTTTTCCTACCTATGGATACAACCATCATTATTGAATTTGTTGCATATTTCCCAAAACATGCACAAACGGAGGAATTTTGAGATGCAGATTATTATCATCTCATTATTTTGCTCCAAATATCAGTACTCTAGAGTTCACCCCAATCTAGACTATAAACATCCCAGTAAGACCCGCATCTAATTTTCCTCTAGCTTAACCACTATGTAGAAATCTTAGCAATTAACATTCGCCTTTCGATTGCCGTAATAAATAACTTATATTGGTTATTGAAAAATTGCGGTTCTCACACAGTGAGACTAAGGATGTAAATAGGGTGGGTACGAGCTAATTTTGAGGTACCCTCACTTGAACCCGATTATATTTTAAAGTATCCAAACCTGATTAAATACTCAAATATTTTTATTTTTACTACTTGAACCCTACCCATATAATATAACCCATTTAACTACCCAAACCCACTAAATACTCGTTTACTAAGTTAAAGTTTGACTTTTAAATTTAAATTTAAAATTAGTTTTAATGAATATTATTAAGAAAAATTAAATTAATAAATTTAAATTAACTCATAAAAATAAATTAATGTTAAAAATCATATTTAAAACATTTAATGAATTAATTTAATTAAGTATTATGTTAATAATAAATATTTTATAAATAAATATATATAATAATATTTAAAAATTATTATTTGTAATTGAGTTAGGGTAGTAGAATACCCTAAGACCATTAGTACTAAAATTACTACCCGAACCTGGTTATTAACTACCTTAAGCCTACTTAATCGTATAAGGTAGTACAAGGTACTTGTTTATAAGGTACCCATTTATATCCCTAAGTGAGACTACATCAAGAGTCAACATTCAGCCCATTCTTGTTCATTGTAGTAATGGACAAGCTGACAAAATTCATTTAGGTTAATGTGTCCTTTTATATGATGTTTGCAGGTAAAAATGTCATGTGCTACAATTAGAGCAGAGGTCAACGTAAAGTTAGAACTATGAAGATAAACACTAAAATTAAAACGGCTTAGATTAAGCATAGTGAAAATTGAATAAATAAAATTTAAATTCTATTCAAACAAAAAGGAAGATCGAAATATAATGATGTTGGATGGGACGGCAATTCCTAAGCGAGATCATTTAAAATATTTAGGGTCGATGGTATAGATGGAATGAAAAATTGATGGCAATGTGACATAATAAGATTTAAGCTGACTGAAGCAACTGGAGAAGCGTTACATAGGTGTTGTGCAATAAAAGAATTCCTATATAGTTGAAAAATAAATTCTACATGATAGTTGTTAAACCAACTTTAAGCTATGGAAGTGAATGCTAGGTGACTAAAAGACTGCATACACAAAAGATGAGTGTAATATAAATGCAAATGCTGTGGTGAATGTGCAAATATACAAGAAATGAAGTCGTTTGCAAGAAAGTTGAAACGACACCTATCAGACATAACAAGTCGTTTACATTAATTTAGATACATACAACGTAGATCTATACCGCTCTAGTTAGAATGGAGATTTTGGGTGTTTAGAAAAAAAAAAGATCAAGGTTGGATGAAGACCAAAAAAACTTGAAAAAAAGTCATTTGAAAATATATTACAGATAGAAAATAAAAAAAAAGATTATCTTAAAAATGAATAGAGGAAAAGAATTCATGATAACAACTTGGTGTGAGTTCATATTTAGTTCACATAAACTAACCCCATTATTAACATAAAAACTCTGATGAATATGATAAAAACCATCTTTTGTAAGTAGAAATGGACATAGCAGCCAAAGGGGAATACTAGTAATGGATTAGGCTTATGAAATTATAATTTTTACGAGATAAACCTAGCAATTCTAGATACAACATGATGAAATGACATGAAAACAACACAAAAAAATATAAAAGTGACAGAGACTAAAATTAAGTAAAATTTGTATATAAAAAAGGTAAAATCTAAAAAAAAAGTTGTATTTTTCCTTTTCATACAAATTTTAACACAAACTTTTCACGTTCTATATGACACGAATACAATTTCATATGACAATAACAAGAACGCAAATTATAAGCACGAATTGTCAAGTACACTACGAAGCTAGTGAGCTAGAAAAGCTAGTTGGGAAAAAGGATGTGAACCTGTAAAAATTGGAAAAAGTGGCGAGGATTAAATTTTATTGAGTCCAAACAGGACAAGCATTGCACCCTTCAATGAAGCCCGTTGTTTTGATGCCAGAGCCCGGAAGGGAATGTTGTAACGCCACTTCCCCTATCAATACATTCTATCAAATCCGGGTAAAGTCCATCTTGAGTTATTTGTTAGATTGTTAAATTTCTCAAGAATGAACAGGCATTTTTCCAATTATATTAACGGTGTACTTGACCAATTTACGATTGCAAAATGGATTTTGAAATCACAGAACAAAATACATTACTCCAGATATTAAATCAAACTGTAGCTTCCGAACAATTCAAAAACAAGGCTAAAATCAATAATTTCGGAAGTTGCTAAGCTGCCGAATTGGCTTTGAAACTTTACTATTTAGTGTATTAACAAAGAAGAAATTGATGCAGGGTTCAAATATTTCTTCAGCAAATCTCTACCCTAGAGCCCCTGACATCAATCTCAGCATTTTGGCAGTCAAATATCCGTCAACATATTAAGAGTTCCATCTCCTCTAGAACAACATAAATGGCACAATTTTAATGATAAAACTATGACAATAGATGGGCAATGCCGACAAGAAAAGTACATTTTCGCTATTTAAGAAGCTGAATAAGCAATCAAGCAGAACTAAGCCTCTTAACTAGAGCTAGTAGAGTTGGTGCCTCAATATCCATCCAAACATCAGTACTGAGTATAAATCCTTCATGATACCAGATTAAGTATAAAGCTGGAGTTTGCGATGGATGGGAAAGTAATCGCAACCCAAAGATTACTTTTGCAGAACCGAAGTAGGAATTCACCAGTTCACTGTGTAACTCACCGGCCAGTATCCAAGCTAACTCTAGTTAATACCTTAAACAAAATCAATGAAACACAAATCTAAAAATGGTATCAATCAACCACATGCCTCTGGATCATGATGTATAAACTGTAGCCAACACAAAGTGACAAGTAATTCAGTGGAGGGCACCTCAAAATTTTGAAATAGTGGAAGAGTTATGTTTTCCAGTCAAATGACTCAATTTTCTCTCATAGAATTATAGAATGTGAAAACTTAACCTCCGCTGATACAGATTTAAAGCAAGTACATCTGACAAGTAGCAATCCCTGTGTTACTGCAAAGAATTACCTCAAATATGAATAGGCACAAATCCCAAGCAGTTTTGTACTTCAAGTCCATCTATAATCACTTGATCTTTCTAAGTGTATTAATGTAAGTATAACTGGAAAATGAAATGAAAAGTTTGCGGAACCTGCAAGACCAACATCCCAAAAAATAAGAAAATAGTTTTGAAAATATATACCAAAATGCTACACTGTTCTGTAACAAAAAAAAAAAACATGCTACACTGTTCCAAAATGAACTAATGCCGAATCAAGGAAATGGTCCACAGACCTATGATGAGGAATCTATTATGATTGATCTAGGAGTTATATTGATAAACAAAAACATGAAAGTTAATTTCATAAAGAAAATGAAAAGAAATGGAGTTGATTAATTTTCACAACAAAACCATTGGCCATGCCATATCCAATTCATTTAGAATTGAGTGGGAAGCATGCATACCAAACCCATTGGCTTGAGTGTTGTGCCATTGCAAGGAAACTCTTCTGTGGATGCTCATTAGGCAAGCAATGCATCACTCCACTTGGATGTTGCATGGAATCTAAATTCGACAACCAAATGTCAAGCGGTCCACTATACTTGCGCAATATGTTTATACTCACCTAAAAACAAACAGGGGCAGAAGGAAAGAAGTGTCATAATTCAGAAAAAGAGGGAAAAACCCAAAAATAACATAATATGTTAAATCATATAATGGAGAAAAGTTTATTAAGGCCACTTTAATTTGTTCAAGGGTTCTTTCTTCTTCAGTGGCTAGATGCAACAACTTGGCCAAACAACCTGTAACTTCTACAGCAACTCAACAAGAAAATCATTGGATTGGAATCCAGAGAACAAAGAAAGAAAGTAGGTTTCGACTTGAATTTAGATAATACAAAAGGGGAGAAAAGACTAGAAAGAGAGTTCAACAGTGGCAAAATTAATGCTAGTAAATCTTCCATTATGCAAAAATTAATTAAGTAAAATTGTATAATAATTCAAAGCAATTTTTTCAGGACAGCAAGGCTTGTACACAGACATGTTAACATGGACAGAAGCAGTTACAAGACCTAAACCAGAAACAATTTGTGTTTACCTCCTCTTTCCCCATGCCGTTTAACCTTTATAACAGCCATGGATCACAGTAAATAAATTATTCAGTGGCTTACTGGAAAAAAAATTTCAGGGCTATATGGTTAAACAATCTAAGGAAGAAACAGAACTGAGATTTGAAAACAAAGTTTGACAAAAAAAAAAGTTGAAGTAAAATTTTCATCAGTCATTCCATACAAATCCAAAACTCAGGTTAGAACCAAATTAGTGACCAAAAAAAAAAGAAGAAACTAAAAGGAAATTGGGAAATATGTATTTTGCTGAGCTAATGGCACCTTTAGCCGGATATGTAAAAGAAATGGTAGAAAGGCAACTTACGAGTTCCCAGGCTTCAATATTTCTTAGTGAAGAATCATGCAAGAACTTGCTGTGCACACAAGACGAAGAGAAGTAAAAAATAATTCAGAAGATATGTTGCAGCGATAAATAGTAAAAAATATAGCTTAAAAATAGCCAAGAAAAGACAATGCATGCATAAGAATAATATAGAGATTATAGATAATTTCCTTTAATGCATGCACAGAACTTTCTCAAATTCATGTAGTCATATAGATGGTATAACTGGAATGGTTCAAATGCTAAATGCAAAATGCTTGAGAAGCTCACAATGCACTTCCTTACTTGGTCTTCCTAAGAAGCTATAAGATATGCAACTTTCTGAACGAGAAAATAAATTCGCCCATGTTTCCCTAAATCTCAAACACATTAATTTTCATATAGATTCTTCTCCATTCCACACAATGCACTTCCTTACTTGGTCTTACTAAGAAACCATATGATATGTAACTTTCTGAACAAGAAAATAAATTTGCCCATGTTTCCATAAATCTCGGATACATTACTTTTCATACAGATTCTTCTTGTCCATTCCACATTATGAGCCCTCCTCTTAGCTGAGGTGAGCCCCATGCTACAAATAGCCCATTATTCTTGATGTAAAAAGGCAGCTTGAGGATCTCTTATAGTACATTTGGTTCACAGAATGAAATATAGAGGGAATCAAATTGAGATCTATGAGAATTGAAAACATTTATATATATATATATATATATATATATATATATATATATAGATGGAATATGTATTTTGCTGTTTGATTGATGGAATGGAATAATTATTCCAAGTTGATTTTTATGTTTGGTTTACAAGAACAGCCCCAAGAAATATGGTAGGAATAGGTAAAAACGTCTAAAAACCCTCATGTTTAAATTTATCAAATTTTCCTTACATTTTTTATACCAATTTTTTTCTTTTATTTTCTGCTACAAACAGTCTGTGATATCTTGACACATCACTTCCCTCCCCTTTGGAAGCTGTTCTCTCACCTGCTCCAGGAAGGGCTATTCTCTGTCCTCTTACCTTCAGGTAATTTTCTTAACCCATTTTCTTCTGTTTTTTTTTTTCCTTTCTTTAAAGCCATTTTCTGCTTCTGCTTCTGCTTCTGCTTCTTTCTAGCCAGTTAATAAAACCTATGAACATGATAATTCATAGATAGAGGACCTCCTTAAAATGTCGATTTCAAACAACCCTAATTCCCAAATTTTAAAACTATCCAACTTAACATTTACCTGTATGCCCGAGTGTGTAAGATTTCTGGTTGTTGCAGATCTTGGGAAATTTTTTGGGATGAGAAGAGAGAAAGCTTCATTGAGCTGAAATTTCACAAATTCACAAATTTGAGCAGAGAGGAGAAGGTTGATGGAAGAAACGAAAATGGGAACAAGAAAAGAAAAGATGAGGAACCTGGTTTCGGGTTGTAATTTCACCAATTCTTCAAAGACACACTTGGAAGAAAAAGATGATTAACCAATTCCTTACACCACAGAAAACAAAATCAGCACCGACCATGAAGATTTGCAATTCCTGGAGTGTGCAGAATGGAGCAATTTTGAGGAAACCAACCAAAAGAATGAACCAAACTTGGGGTTTTGTGGGGATGAGTGGAATGGAGGAAGAAATCAACTTTCCTTTGAACCAAACAAGCCGTTAGGAATCTTTTTTATGTTCATAATCATTTTCAAGGCATTCTAGATATCACATTCTTTGGTTTTGCACTAATTTATCTCTTGCAAGCAGTGGCAGAGCCTTAATTTAAATATCTTAAGTAATAAAAAATAACAATAAGAATAATAATGATAATAGTGATAATAAAAAAAATTAAACTTTCCTATCTAGTCATAATTGTTAAAATTTTACAATCATCTTGATGCAATTTCATATTTTGAAAACCTTGCACAATAATTCCAATATCAATACTTTTAAACATATCATTTTCAATGCACACCATTAAGCTATCATTAAACTATCAATCATCTCCCATTTGATTATGCAAATAGTCTTCAAAATGTTCATTACTGAAAATATTCTCTTTATTGTAAAATTGGCAACCAAAAAAATCGTGTCAACAATAAACAAATTATCGAATACACTTTATCTTTTTTTAGTTTCAACTATTCTTATCACAACAAGCAAAATTGCTAATTCCTTTCAACCCTGAAAGCTCAAGACTAAAGTACATATTTACAATATAATTTTAAAACAAAGCTTCAAACCTCAAAAGTTTCACCAGAAAAAAATTCTTTCAGATAAAATTTCATCATCATCATTAGAGCCTTTATCCCAATAGATTAGGGTTAGGCTATATGAACTTATGTTAAGCCATCAACATGAATTCTCCTCCTCCACCCATTCTATAAAATGCAATAATTTTTATTTATCTAACATATAATTTTAGATTTCTTTTTTTTGGGCCAGTGGGGGCTCCATCCCTGCTTGCAAGCCAAACTATTTTCCATCTAATCCATTTCATGCAAGACAGCAATCAAGAGGGTCCAAAGTGTTCTTCAGCAGTTTACACCAGCCTACAAAATTTTGGTAAACTATCTTTGAATTCTGCCACTTAGCTTAAAAACCAAAATTTCATCATATCTAGACAGACAAACAGGCCATATCCCCCTACCGTATTTCTAAAGCAATATATAACACATCGACGCTATCTAACAGAGCATTTTGTTTATGGTAGAAATACTACAGCCCAGAGGACCAAATACAGGAAGAATAAATTTTAAGCCCTTGTAAATTAAGCGCTCGCATCATTAAATGATTACCTGATGGCAGTAATACATTTTATTTTATGTTAACGCCAAACATGCTATGAGGCAAAAATTACAAAGTTACTTCTGTGCAATTGAGTTAAAAAATTAACTTACCGTACACCATAATGCACATCACGATGGTTGCAATGACCAGAAACACCATAGCTATCAAATGTAATAAGCTGAAAAATAAATAAACATGGGAATAAGAGAAGTAGGAGATGGATAGTAACAGAAACCTATCCCTGCAAATGATGCTTACCACTCCCAAATACAAGCATATCTTCACTTAAACTTGGAAATTTTACATACTAATCTCGGCTAATAATAAACTTGAATGAATTAAAACAACCAGGAATGTTTGGCCAAAAAAAAAAAAATAAGACAAGAATGTACCACATCAATGCCATGACTGTAAACCTCCTCTTTAATGATCTTTGCCAATAAATCATGGTTCCAGACTTGGCCAAAACCATCCTGATATATATTAAAAAAAAATAAGAATACAAAATGAATTCCTCTTAATAAATTTTACCAGTTAAAAGTAGATCAAGATTAGGTGATAGCAGGCTATAACTAGTTGAACATGTTTTAACCATTTTAGCTACAGCTGAAAAAGTGTCAGTTTCCTTGCTTGAAACACACGAAATTCTGAATAGAAACGGTTCAAAAATCATAAGCATAAATAAAGAGACTTAGAGTATAACCTGCAAATCCGAGTGGTCCAAAACCTTAACCTGTTGAATTTGAACCTGCATTTACAAATTTAAAAAATTTAAAAGCACCATAAACTAAGGTAGATAAAGTTGAAAACAGTAAAAATGGCAAGATATGCAAGGTTATCTTGTAAAAAAAAAAAAAGGAGTTGTTGTAGGCATCATAATACATAATTACTTAACCAATTAAACCAAAACTAAGCTTGCATGATAACAAGAATACCTTGTGAACCGTACAAGCTCGATAGAGCTCATCTTTTCTAATGCTTCCCATGCCATCTGCGTTACCTGCGTAAAGAAAATGAAGTAAGAAGAATTGCAAATTCCGTTCACATAATCACTGGGGTGTACCGTGTAGAAAGAGGAACACTTTTTATGCAAAACAAATGACAAATTTTTTTTTTTAGCCTACCATATTCGTTTCCCTTTTGAGGGGACATGGATGGTGGCTGGATAGATAATCCATTGATGATAACACAACTACCCACTTGGCGAAGGAAAATGGATTAACCACCGTAAATTAAAAGAAAGGAGAGATGAATAGCATCTCCCCCTAATGTAGATAACATTATCGTTAACACATATCCCAAGATATTGAGTTGCTACATTACATAATTTTTGCTATTATAACATTTCTGAAGCAGCAATATGAACAAAACAGCTAGTAAAAGAGATCAATTTCAAATTAGCCTTCTTTAAATAGTTTACGGCTTTAGAGCAGCTGTTAAAAGGTCTTTAGAAGCTTAGGTCCATGAAAGATAAGAAATCTCTAGGGATACCATCCTTGACCTTAAAGCCTCGTATCCCGCAATCCAAACTGCATCTGTAGCACAATTTGAAATAAGAGGCATACTTTTATTATCAACACTTTTTTTTTTTTGCAGTTAAGCACCTGTGATCCTATAGTTTTCCCTTTCATATATGACCTTTCAGCCAAAAGAAAAGGAGAATTTATGCAGATACTAAGGGAAAACTCAAAATCATCTAAATGAAATTGCTTTATTTGTTTCAACAAGATATAGCAGTAATCATTTTCTAGTCAGATTTTATAGATGCGCACTAAAGAGAAGCTCTTCCAACATAATCCTGATTCTTGACTACATTTAACATTTAGTTACAAAGAAATGAAGGCTCTCATCATTTGAAGCGAAAAAAATTTAGAAGCAGAGATTTCCAGACACAAGAAGTACTACATAGTAAAAACATCACGCCACATGAGGATGAAAATGCATTACCGACAGATAAACATAATAGGTAAAGATTGTGCCCTCTTGAAGTCAGGTAGCTTATTGTTGGTGAAAAGAACCTGCAACAAAATACAAAAACACCACCCCATCAAATTAAATTGATTCAAATAACATTAAATGAACCTTAACATTGAAAGCTAATCTTGTTTCAGCAAGAGCCAGGCTGTCACTAGTATCACAAACAATTTATAAGTAATAAGTTACATCAAATCAATAATTTTCAAAAGAAATTATACTGATATCATGAATAAATTCACTCGTAAACCCATTTATGCCTTGACAGAATAAAGAATTTACAATGGATAGATGAAATTGCAAAAACTTATTTCAAACTCTGAAAGAATAAGTTGAAGAAATAAACCAAGAAAATTTAGTTGTTCCTTCTGCTACTTATTTTTTATTCTAGAACCAAAAAAAAAAAGCAACAACAAAAACAAAATGTGTACTCTTTTATATACTAATTATATAGTAATTGCTTTAACTGATTTAATCATTTAATCATTCATTCATTTTTTTTTAACCATTATGATTTTACTTTTAATAGCTTCCATATCTAAGAAAGCAAACACCCAAAGCTTAAGAAAATGTTACAACCAAGTGTAATAAATGGGAAAATTAAAGAGTTATTTGAAAGGCTTACATGGACTCATCATCAGGGTGAGCAACAACCAGCAAGACATTTCTCTTGTGAAAAGTTGGACCTGATTTCAATGGGTAAATAAATATTAATTGAAATATTAACATACTCTTGTGTGTGTGTGTGTGTGTGTGTGTGTGTGTGTGTTAAAAATCTAAAATATTGAACCAACCATCATTTAAAAATGTAGGTTTGGAGTGAGATGAGGAAGCAAGGAAAATCTTGCAAAGAGAAGCAACCCAGATGACAAAAACTGAAACGATGATTATCATCCATCCCATCTACAATAAACAAAGAAATATAGAAAAGATGGAGGAAAAGGGAAAAGGAACAAAAAAAAAAACAGATGCTAACAAGCCTTACCGACCTTAGAAACAACTAGAGTCTAGAAGGCACATGAGAAAAAACACAAAAAGAAAAATGTGATTTTATTAGTCAAACTCAAAAAAGACAAAGTAAAAGGAGGAGGAGATACTAGGTAAAATCATAAATTAATAACTGAAATAATAAAAATACATAATAAAATATAAAAAATTCAATTAGATTCACAGGTTATTTGAGCAAGGTATTAAAATAATCGAACTCGACTTGCTAGATAATTCAAACTGCCTAAGCTTGACTTGACAATAACCGAGCTAATTTCAAGTTTTATCCCAGTCAAACTCAAGTAGCTTGCAAGCACAAGTCTCTCATTTACACCCCTGACCTAATGAGAAAATGAAAAGAAAATATATATATAATATAAAATATTACAAGATACAAAATTACCTTTGCTTATATAGACAGTTTCTTTTAATGAAACATAAGATAATAAAATTTTCTTACATGAATGCTTAAGTCAATTTTTCCTCTTAATGACATATGATAAAGACTATAATTTAAATATATATATCTTTTTTTTTAAAATGGATTTTCTTAACAATCTAAATATATCTCTTTTTAAATATAATATTTTCAAAATGTAATTTAGATATATAAACCTTTTGAAATAAATTTCTTGATAATATATATATACACATTTTTAAAATTGAAAAAAATCAAATATCACTTATTATATTTTTTTTTAAAATCAAGACCTACTTAACAACTAAGGATTTCACAATATTCATTATGTCAATAGAGTAAGCCATTCCGATATATGTTTTCAAAATATTCAACAAATTACATATTAATGAATTTCAATCTACAGACTTGGAAAGTCGTAATTTCATTTTAATTATCTACATGAAAACTATCAAAGTGATTTGAGAGATGGAATTTTTAATGTTTTGCATTCTTTGTCCTTTTTTTTTTTTGTGTTAGATTTTGGAAGAAAAAAGGGAGGTTTCTGAATTGCATTTTCTTTGTCTATTTTCGCGAAAAGAGAGCAGAAATTTTCAGATATCAAACCTTGAAGCTAATTCTCAAATTTTTTCATGCTACATTTTAAACCTTCAAGCAAAATTAACCAAAATGAACACTGCAAATATTCACTTCCAGAATCAATCATGGCCATCATCATCAGAGCCTTTATCTCAAGAGATTGAGGTAGGCTATATGAATCAATATCCAAAAAAATTATCAAAAATTATACTCCAAACAAAAACAATAGCAGTGACAAAAACAAAAATACCTTAATACGGGAAAATCCCTAATGCCCAAATCTGAAAGAAAACAAAAATTGCCATACCTGTAATGTCCAAATCTGAAAGAGCTTGAACGAATTCTCTCCCTTTCTTTACAATTCCAACACGACAATTTGCAGAGAAAGCAAAGCAAGAAGCAACTGTTCCAATTTTGTGGGACAGATTTATGAGCAGAAGAGAAAGAACGGAGAGGAGATGAGATGACAGAAAGAAAAATGTGGGGACTGGCCAATAAATTTGCAATTTGTTTGAAGGACACGCTTCAAAGATAAAAAAACTGAGCATTTCTAAATGAATCCTCTTTTTTTATTTTATACGCCCTGTTATTTTTCATGTTTTACTGTTCAACAACACAAATAGAAGTGGGTATAAGAAAAAAATCGGATGTGTATAGAATCTTTATGAAAAAACTTATCATTCCTTACGAGCGTGAGAAAGCGCAATGCGAACGTTGGATGTCATCGCAACCACAACATGCGCGTCAATTAGGCCTTCAAGAGCGTTCTCAGTACATAACACCAAAACAATTACTACCAGTCCACCACTACTGATAACATGTCTGAGGAGACTGTTGAATGGACATTGTTTGGTTCATGGAATTAGATAGAAAGGCAAACGAATAAGTATTATATGGGAATAAAAAAGAAAGGAATAGCTATAATGTTGTTTGGTTTATTGAAATAATATATATGATACGAATTAATATTAATATGCTTGATTAGTGATAAAAGTATGGTTGAAATAAACTTTAATGATTATTTTACCTTTTAACTAGATTAATTTATAATTTATTATAAAAACTATAATAGTAAATAAATTCAAATTAATTATTAATTAAGAATACTTGTTAATTTAATTATTAACTTATACATTATAAATAAATTATTAATTATTAAATAAAAATAATTATTAATTAGTATTTAGTATTTAAATTTTAAGTATAAACAACAACAATTATTAATTAATTTATTAAATAAAAATAAATACTAACTATTTAAATATTAATTAATTTTAAATAAAAATAATGCTTTAGTGAGCTATTCCTTGTAGCTTGGAATTGCTATTCCTTAGTGAAAGCAAGGAATGATGATTCCGTTTTTTCAAAGAAACAAATATATGAAGAATAATAATTCTTTAAGCTAATCAACAGAATGCGCCCTTCGAGAATGGAAGTGAAAAGGAATTTGGATTTTGTTGAATCAAACGAGTCCCAATAGATTCAGGCTCATACTCAACTTAGCAACACCCGCAATCAAGGTCCAATAGTGTCCCCACCTATATGGCTTCAATCCAATCTACCAAGGTCAAGGCACGAAGTCAAGACCTTGTCAAATAGCAATGTGGACCATATTTACCCCAATGGAACCCATGAACAAAGAAAGTCTGAGGTTGTGTTCCTGAAATTCAAATGGGGGAAAACTATTACCAAGCTCTAAAAAGCCCTAGCCCAAAGAACAATGGTGCCTGTATATTGTCTAGATGTCTTGAAGGCTATAGCCCTAATGTTGGTGTCGGTGGTGGTAGCGGAGGAGAGGAATTGGAGTTGCCTATGTCAATCATGGTTGGTGAATGATTTTGGTTGATTGTGTTTAAAAATTGCCACACAACAAGTGAGTTATGAATCTTTCTTATGTGTTAACATGTTATTTATTGCTCTTTCATTTATGTTACTATATAGATCTAGTAATCTTAGACATGACAAGGTGACATGATACGAAATGATACAAATAAAAGATATGTATGTACACATAAGCTAAAGTTGATAAACATTATACACGAATATGGTAAAAACTAAAAAGTAGGTTTTATGTTTGGTATGTTGACACAAATTTTGAAATAAAATTTTCGTGTTTTACTTTATATGAACACAACTTTACATGACACGAATTTTATACATGAATTGCCAAGTCTAATACTATTTTAGTGACTAATGTCATAAAACTACCAACGCTCGAGGCTCTATCATATATAATAACTAATTTGTAGTCCTAATGCATGTAGGGGTGTAAATGAACTGAACATGAACGAACTGAACAATGTTTTTGTTCATTCAATTCATGCTTGATAAGAAATTTTATTTTTGTGTTTGAGTTTGGTTCGTTAAGTTATTAGGTTGTTCGTGAAATATCCACAAACAAGCTCATTTTACTTAAATGAATTTGTTCATGAAAATTAAACAAAGAAGTTCGTGAACATATAAACGAAACATATTCAAAAAACATATAAATGAATGTACTTACGAACATGTGTTCATAAACATTAAGCAAACATGTTCGTGTACATTAAATAAATAAGTAAATAAAAATTAAACAAATTTAAACAAATACTACATATAATTTAAACTAAAAAATCCACCATAAAAAACAAATTAAGTTTGAAATCTTCAATTTTTTAGTACAACATAACTTGAAACACATATAACAAAAAGGAAATTATGATAATATAGCTTAAAAACATATATCACAAAGAGAAAGAAGCAGATGACTTCATGGAGGATTAAATTCAAACATCTCCTCATATAATGATCTATTGACATGGAAACATTGTGAAAATTAATACTTAAAAAAAATTATCTAGATGTAAAAATAAAACTATAGAAACCAAGAATTTCTACACATATTACAACAATCAAACATAATTAAGATTTTTTTTAAATGGTACATTCTTATTCAAAATTACAATCACAATCAATATTACATTCGATGAACAGATAACTTGATAAATTGATAAATACATTAATAGTAACAAACTATGCAAATAATAACAAACTAAACAAATCCCACATTTAGTGAAATTCAAACCTAAGACCTCAAAGTCTATGGGCCTCCTCCTTGCCACCAAATATTACATATAAGATTCTTTCCTTGTGTCAAGCATATAAAAGATTAATCTAAATGATGTTATGTTTTTGGAATCATTAGTTCAATTTGGCATAATATTCTTATCTATAATTTTATGTACAACCAGCATTGATGCTTGGTGACTTGAATAAATGCAAATGAGAGCCAATCGAGAAAACTAGTTGGACAATTATATCACATGCACAACCACATAATCACATTTCAGAAGTATAAATGATCTCTAGTACTTCTAAAGGTTTTTATTACATGTTAGAATTATATAGAGAGTAATTAAGTTATTATACTGCCAATATAAGCAATAGTAGCTGATATTGGTCACACTAACGCCATTGGACCTAAAAAAATCGATTTGGACACACACACAGCCATATAAGGTCGGCCACGTGGCAAAACGAAAAGGGCCATGTGGCGCAATAGGCCCATAGGTAGGCCCCGCATGAGAAAGACAGGCCTTTTGAAGCCATATGATAGCAGCAAGGTGCACCATATGGACCACGGCTGACTCTCTCACAGGCAGTGAGATACTCATCCATTGAATATCTTGTTGGGCAAAAGACTCAATTGTTCGTGAAAGACTCATCCGTAAAATCTCTCGCTGAGCAAGAGACTCATTCGCAGAGAATCTCACTGGGCGGGAGATATAACCGCAGGATCTCTTGCGAGCAGTGAAAGACTCATCTGCAGAGTCTCTCATTGAGTGATAAACTCATCCGAAAAGTATCTCATTGGGCAAGAGACTCAATCGCACGGTCTCTTACAAGCAATGAGAGACTCATCTGCAAAGTCTCTTATTGGGCAAGAGACTCAGTCGTAGGGTTTCTTGCGAGTAGTGAGAGACTCATCCACATAGCCTTTTACTGGACGACAGACTCATACACAAGGTCTTTCACAAGAAACGAAAGACTCAGTCACTAGCTCAGCAGAAGACCCGTCCACTAAGTTTGAAGTAAACCTGAAAGGCGAGAGAGCCCTCTTTCACCTAATGACCTCTTGCACACATGGGACCTAGGTGTTTGACCAAGTCTAATTTTTTAATGATGCTTACAGTCTAAATTTAATCACATATTTGAGCTATATCATTAACCCACGGTTAAAAGGGTAATTATGTATCAATTTACCTTTATAAATAGGTGACAGGTATGCTCTAAAATAGAATTAATCTCTACTTTGCTTACTAAGACTCTGCAAAATTCTCTATCTAACTCAAGCATCGAAGTGCGCAAGCAAGGAACAATCCTTGTGTCTTTTTTATCTCTTCTTTTCTTGCAATCTTTGGTGGCACTTTGCATGAAGATCGAGACTCTTATGTTAGCATTGGATCATTGTTGTCCTGACAAATAATAATTGGCATCATTTGTTGTAAACTGACAAAAGCCTTGTTTTAAATATGGTAAGGACACAATCCAGAGCAGCATGAAACAATAGAGAGGAAGGTTCTGCTAGTTCTTCAAATCATCAATCACATAGGAAGACTCAGGTAGGAGGGGGATAACTTGTAACTACTGTCCCCCTAGCAGAATTCAAAGCTTTGAGGCAACAAAGTGAGAAGACTAGCCAAGTACTGCAAGCAATGGTGGAACTCTTCAAAGGCACTCTCCTACAACTGAGTTTGCCTCTAACTATCCAAAATTGGGTTGCAAGAATAAAGCAAGGGCTATAAAAACCAGTGGTGGTTAACCACGTGAGGTAGACTCAAGAGCCATGACAGATTTAGGAGGTTCGACAAAGTCAGGAGCTGCAGCAGGCCTTTGATGTAAGGTAGGCTAAGCAAGAGTCATAGTCTCAGACTCAGTGATAGACTCAATCGCAAACTCAATGACAGAGTCATCGGTAGACTCATGGTATAGGAGGTGCTGAGATAAGAAACCAAGAAATAGAAGAGCGTCGTGATAATGACAATTTGGGTGTCACGATGTCAAACTAAGAGATAGACACTATCTAGATACAGGGGTGTAATGAGAAAGATACCAAAGGAGTAGGGTTAACAAAAATGCAACATCTATCACTCATAATAGAGGAAAGGAAGTAATTGATGGTGATCAGGCTAATGCCTCTAGTACTGAAAGGGAGAGAAATCAATGTACATTCACTACTCATAAAGCGACAGATGTGAAAAAGATTGTGGAAAGGTTTTTTGAAGAAAAAACGTTGGTGTCCACTTGAAAAGTCAAAGAAAAAGAATATTGTTTAGTACGACAATCATGTGAAAGCCTCTACCTCTGAAAAATAAAATGCCACAAATGACTGCATATGCAGAAAAAGCAATCCATACGATCACATTCAAAACTACGAATCATTGATACTCCTTTATAAATTGGAGGATGAGATTATATGTAGAGAGTTTTGCTCACTCTAACGGGTCACATGATGAAATGGTTCAATGGCCTAAAAGAGGGTCCATTTCTTCATTCAATCAGCTAAGAAGTGAGTTCTTAAAAGCATATGTGATTAACAGTTAGAGAAAGAAGGAGGTCACATATCTACTTACTCTCAAGCAAGAAAATAAGGAATCATTAAAAAGCTACGCGGACCAATTTTGTAATGCTACTCTAAAAGTTCGGGACTTGCAAGTTAGTGTTGCAGTGGCGACAATGTTCAAAGGACTAAGTCCGAGAAATTACAGGAGTTTTTGTTGTTACATCGGCTGATAAAGATTTCGTATTTGTTTTCTAGAGCAAATAAGTATATCACTCAAAAGGAGGTAATGAGGATACGACCACGCTAGTCCAGAAAAGGAAGAAAGTGAGAAAGGGACTCTAATGAAAACATTATATCTCGATCTAATAAGTTTAGCAAGGCTCCTTTTAGTTGAGAAACAACAATTACACTTAACTTATTTAGCCTCGAGCCCAGATCTTGGCAGCGATTAAAAGGATCAGGCTGCTCAAATTCCTAAAGACAGTAGAAGGGAATTTGGTAAGAGACCTAGAGTCTTACTGTAGTTTCTACTCTACATATGGTCACACTATAGAGAAATGCAAAGAGTTGATGAACCAGCCCGAGAAGTTGGCCTGTGAAGGTAAGCTGGATCAGCATGTCTAGAGGAATGAGAAAGTTTGCTACCCCCATATGATCGGAGAGACAACCAAGCACGGGATAAGTGAATTAACAACAACAGAGGCGTAGGAAGGAATAAGGATAGAAGGAGGAATAATGAAGGTAGAGTCAATTGGAGAAATCAACTAGAGAATAATGAACCAACTTTGCATGCTATTAATGTTATTTCTAGAAAAGACTCAATGGCTAGATACTCATTGTCATCAAGAGATGCTTATGTCAGGCAAGCCTATCAGGTTCACTTGGTAATGGAAGAACGAAGGAAGAGGAACCTATTGTTTACACTTCTATTTATAGGAGAGACATAGTGACTCCATACGATGATCCAATTGTAATTTCAATAGTGGTGGTCAAACATCCTATTGGTCAAATACCAATAAATACTGAGAGCTTAGTGAATCTTATCTATTAAAACTACTTTGAAAAAAATGAACATCATGGATGATAGACTGAAGCCCATGACAACAACCTAAAATGATTTTACAAGAGAAAAGGTGAAGGTAACTGGGTCTGTTCAACTACCCATCACTTGAGTAGAGAGTCTACAAGAGTGACCAAGTAAGTGTTGTTCATAGTTGTAAAAGTCGACCTCTATGGCCTAGAACATAATTGTTGGTTAACCACTATTGAGTGTTATGAGAGTAGTGACCTCTTGCTACTTGTTGATGAAGTTCTGAACGCCTAATGGAGTGGACCAAGTAAGAAGGGATCAAAAGAAGGTAAGGACATGTTATATCTCATCTATGACGTGTAAGGGAATTAAGAGAAAAGAGACTGTTGCCATTGCTGAACTGCCTAAACCTAAGCTTGTGGAAGAGGTAGAGACAATTTGATCGAGAGACGATAATGAGGAGAAGAAGGTCTATATGGGACCCCAATTAACGGTAGAAGTAAAGGAAGAAATAGCAAGATGCTAAAGGGAAAATTCTAATATATTTGCATGGACTCCTATTGACATGCTCGGGATTGACCCCAAGGTTATCTACTGTAAACTAAATGTCTTACCAAGGGCAAAGCTAGTTAAGCAAAAGAGAAACTTTGCCCTGAAAAGGCAACAAATGATTGATAAAGAGATTGAAAAACTGTTAGAGACATGCTTTATTAGAAAATTCGAGTATCCTAATTGGCTTGCTAATATGTTATGGTAAAAAAGGCCAATGGAAAATGGAGGATGTGTGTAAATTTCACTGATCTGAATAAGGCATGTCCAAAGGATTCATATCCCTTTTCACAAATTGATAAATTCATAGATGAGACGTCATGGTATAAACTCCTTAGTTTCTTAAATGCTTGCTCCGACTATCACCATATTATAATGCACCTTGACGATAAAGAGAAAATATTTGTAATTATAAATAATGGGAATTATTGCTATCGGGTTATGCCTTTTGGCTTAAGAAATGTTGAGCAACTTACCAACGGATGGTGAAGGTCTTCAATGACGTATTGGGAAACACCATAAAAGCCTACATTAATGATATGATTGTTAAAAGGAAAGAAGGTGAGTCCCATACATAATAATTATCATAGGTTTTCGAGGTGCTGCGAACATTCTATATTAAATTGAGTCCCAATATATGTTCATTTGGAGTCCAATAGGGTTTTTCGAATTCATGACCATCAGTAGAGGGATCGAGGCTAATCTAGAAAAGATCAAAGCTATTTTGGATATGAAGCCTTCAGCTACAGTTTGGGAGATATAAAGATTGACTAAGAGGATAGCTGCTCTGAACTGATTCTTATCGAAGTTAGCAAAAAGAAGTCTGCCTTTCTTTAAGACCCTTTGTGGTCGAAAGAACTTTAAATGGACTGATGAGTGTCAAAAGGCCTTTAACAAGTTAACTAAATGTTTGAAAGAGCTTCTGTTGTTGTCGAAACCTCAAACTGGGGAGCGATTCTTCATGTATATAGGAATGGGAGACGAGGTCGTTAGCATTGTGTTACTGTAAAAGGACATAAGAGGTGACCGTCTAATATATTATGTGAGCAAAGTGTTACTGAATGCAGAAACACAGTACCCCCAAGCCAAAAAGGTAGCTTTAGTGCTTGTGCTGGCTACTTGAAAGTTTCACCCCTATTTTCAAGCACACTCAATGACAATGCTAATCAATCAGCTATTAGGATAGATACTTCAAAAGCTGGGCCACTTAGGAAGGTTGATAGAATGGGCAATAGAGTTTGGAGAATATCATATCTCTTTTCAGCCTTAGCTGGTAATTAAAGGCGAGGCCTTGGCTGATTTCATCACTGAATGTACTAGTTAAGAAAGTTTTGATTACAAAGAAGTGATATGGTGGAAGCTGCTTGTTGATGGAGCCTCGAGCATGAGCGGAAGTGGGGCTAGAGTAGTATTGGTGTTGCTTGAAACGGAAGTTTTGGAATAGCCCTTACATTTCAATTTCCAATGTTCAAATAACATAGTCGAGTATGAGTCCTTATCAGTAGGTATGAGATTAGTTGTGAAGTTACAAGTCTGACAACCTAATAGCTCATAATGATTCTCAATTGGTGGTTAATCAGTTCTACGATCAATATGAGACTCGAGAGCCAGCTTTAGTGCCATACCTACAAAAAGTTCAATTGCTAGCACAATCTTTTGATCACTTTCAGCTAATTCAAATCAATCAATCTAAGAATACTCATCTAGATACTCTATCCAAATTATCTTCTTCAAAAGAAACCACAATGGTAAGAATCGAGAGGTTGGAGAAGCCCAATGTATAGGAGGAAAAGGTTCGGGATATTGAGGTTAAGATGATTGGAGAACACCGATCAAGCAAAATACTAGTTAGATGGTATACTTCCTGAACATAAGGAGGAAGCTCAGATACTAAAAATTCAGAGTGCTAAGTTCAATGTGATAAATGGAGAGCTATACAAAAAGGGGTTCACTATACCCTTGTTGAAATACTTAGGACCAGAGCAGGCTAATTATACCTTGACCAAAGTGCATAAATGGGTTGTAACGTCCGAAATTAGAAAATTCTGAACTAACTTTTTCTGTTTCGTGACTATCTTTCTCATTACATCATTCAGTATCAATTGGTTTGCGTTCGGTGTAGATGTAAGTTCAATCTACAATTTCTTTTTCAATTAAATCTTTAAACTATATAAATTATTTAATCCCTAAATAACAAATAAGGAATTAGAATAAAATCTATAACAATATATTTATAATTCTATTTATAACTGTTCAATACAAACTTACATCCCACAGATTCGTGTACTTCCTTAATTTAACATTACACCGTTTACATCCCAACACAAGTACATCTGCTGTGCATTTATAAATCTGAATATAAATATGAAATTTCACTTATACCTGTTGACTTGATACTTTAAACTTCTAGTGAATTCTTCAACTAACCCAGAAGCAACGAATATCTTATATACCGATGGGCTATCTGGAATGGTGAGTAAGGGGGTGAGCTTTGGGGAAAGCCCAGTAAGAAACATATATAAAAGTGCGTATAAAATGAAATTAAATATAAATCAGTTATTTTACTAATTAAGAAAAGACATATTAAATATAAGTATTAAAATGCATAAAAATATTTATTTCCTAGCAGCTCATTAGGAGATAGTGTTGGAAGAATACTATAGTCGGCTAGGTAACTAGGTAGAGTATGGAAAATACTTTATAGTATCCGTCGTGTTCCGGTCCCTAGATGCAACTATAAGGAGTAAATTCAGTTGATGATAAAACTATTAATCAATATAAAACATTTAACATTTTATGTCATGCGATTTCAATTCATTAATCAATATAAAATTTTATAATTCATGTGATGCTATTTCAAATCAGTAATCTGTATAAAACATTTTATAATTTATGCGATGCAATTTCAAATCATAAATCAGTATATAAGCCATTTATGTAGGTGATGCTATAAAACAATTTCAGTATGCAACTTCGATAACATTTTCAAATGTCAATATAAGCAATATTTTCATCTTATACAATAAAGCAATTCATTTAAAATTATCACTATCAATCATTCGATTTCAAACCTTTCTTTCTGTCAAATCAGTAAATCAATATTCAAATCATTCAGCAATCAAATCATTCAGTATTCAAACCATTCGGTATTCAAATCGTTCAGTAATCAAATCATTCAAATACAGTTCAACGAAGACAGTCAATCTAATAGAATCATGCACGAAACGATATCGGTATCCCCGAAGGGACAATTGGTATCGGTATCGCCGTAGGGACAATCAGTAAGGAATGGCCATCGTTGAACGGTCACAGATCGCACTGGTCAAGTGCTCATTATGTAAACCTGTTGGTTTGACCATAATAATCCTATAGTCGATAAATAATATATCGGTAACCTGCAAACTTGATCAGGGTCTTGCAGTCGATAACAATATGCATGATCACTAAGGAACGACCGTCTCAAAACATTTCCATAAATAATATAATCCAACTGTAAAAATTATTTGCAAATAGCAATTAATAGTAGAAATCATTTCAAATAGCCATTTACAGTATAAATCATTTCAAATAGCAATTATCTTCAGTCAAACCAAAATCATATTAAAGAATAATTATTAAATTTGGTAGCCATAAATTCATTAAAAACTCAATGAAAACTTTAAATATACAAATAACTCATTGGCACATAATTAATAAATCATTCATGTGAAAATAAATAAAATATCATTTATGCCATTTACTCAATTTATGTAAACAATTTCATGTAATTTATGTCATGTAGTTCATTTCATGTAAATCATTTCGTATAAATCAATTCATATAAATCATTTCATTTAAATAAATTCATGTAAATCTTTTCATTTAAGGCAACATTTAGACTTGTAAGAATTTAAGATAAATTTATATTTTCATTTAGGAAAGTTTGAATAAGTAAACGGGTAGGATTTGGTTTCCTAAAAATTTTCAAAAGTAAGTAAAACATTTACTATGCAACTCCTATACATGTTCCTTACATCTGCTTCCGTGCAATGTAAAAATCCGATAGCATCTCTACGTCTCTTTATTTCCCGAGTTAACACTGCACAATAATGTCAACTTATATTTCAAAATCGCATATTATAATTAAAATGAATATTCCACTAATTTCTATTTTCTATTTATCTTTCTCAATAATTAATTTATTTTATTTTCTACTAAATACCATAACATGACTATAATTAAATCATATCCTTTTCCAACTCCAATAATTTTATTAGCTTTAATTCATTATTCCCTACTCAATAAATCATGAGATTTTACATGGAATCTCATTCTTTAAGCTTAACTAAATTTTTCTTGTTTGCTGAAACTTATCCTTTCTTCCAATTTAATTCCACCAATTATCTTAGTAACCTCTATTTATTATTCTTTAACCATTAAATCCTGAAAATTTACATAATACCATCATGAACATGCCTTGGCCAAACACTCCCTATGCCGACAATTCATTTCATTCATCATTTTTTTTCTATGATTTTATAAAAATTTCGACAACATAATGACTATAATTGTCCTAACGCTCCTGCATGAAAACACAGTTTCATATTCCCAAAGTAGTTGATTTTAAATCCATTACAATATCCAATTATATACCTCATTCAAATTAAAATCATAAACAATTTCCAAATTATCATAAAACCTCAATTAAGCCAAACCATAAATGGTTTAAAAATTTATCATTATAACCTCAATCACATTAAAACATCATTCTTCCCTCCAAAATTGTAACCATTTTAAAACTTGCAACTTTCAATAAAATATAAAAATCCAATTATTTAAAACATTGCTAAATTTTTTCTAACAACTATCCGCAATATCACAATCAAATAAATACTTAAACATCATCAGTGTAATTTTTATTTATAATTATCACATTACCATTCTCAATCCCTTACATCAACATTATCACCAATTCATGACTTATAACATCTTCAAAACCTTAAATTTTCGATCTTTAAACCTTAGACTAGTCAAGCTAACACTGTATAAATCTACAACTATTCTATATGAATATCTTACCTAGCGTTAACACTGATGATTTAATTTCTCCCAAGCTCAGTCAACTTCAACCACTCTTGTATAATTTCTACAAATTCAAATACATATTTACACTTAAAATTTTACAAAATTATTCAACAAAATAATAATAATAATAATAATAATAATAATAATAATAATAATAATAATAATAATTTTCTTACCTTTTTTGTTTGTCTGTTCTGTCTCTCTCCTTTCTTCTTTTTTTTCTTTTCTATTCTTTTTTTTGTTTTTTTCTCTGCAGAACCGGTCAGAACCGGTTAAGCACAACCCTACCGGCGGCGTGCAGCTGGAGGCAACGCCGGTGGCACTGGCAGCTCCTCCTTCTTCCTCTTCTTCTTTTTTTTCTTTTTCTTCTTTTTTTTTTCGATCTACTTCTCTTCCCCTCTCCTTCACCGTCTCCGACCCTTCCTCTCTTCCTTCTTCACGCTGGTGGCAGTCTAGGCCACTGATCGGTCGGCCCTCCTTTCTCTTCTGTTTTTTTCCTTTTCTCCTCTTCCTGGCCAACTGCGATGCCCTGCCTCTCCTCCGCTCTCTCGATCTTTTCCTCCCATTGTCGACCGACCCTCATCGTCGATCTGCACTCTTTCTTCTCTCGCTCCCTTGATTTCTTCTCTTTTCTATATTTTTTCTTTCAGTTAAGTCTGCATATGCAGACTGTTTAAAGCTTGCCGATTTTCCAATCTCTTTTCTTTTTTTATTATAAAATATATTTAATATAAATATATTATAATTATATTTTTTATTAACAATATATAAATATACTTTTTATTAACAATTTTTATATATATATATATATATACACACTTTTGACAAATATTTTATATACATATATATATTTATATATTTAAAATTTATATTTACAATATTTCAAATATATACACATATATATTAAAAACACATTTATATATATAATTTATATATTATAAATATAATCCTTAAAACATATATTTATTCATTTCATTTTTTATCAATAAATATATACACACACTTTAATTCAAAATAATATTTATTGTTCATATATGTACATATGTATATAATAAAACATTCATATATATATATATATATATATATACACATTTTATTATTATTTTATTTAAATTTTTAAATTCTTTAATACCCAAATTAAACTCCTATTTATTAAATCTCGAATTTGTCAATGGATCAAGTACCATAATCTCGAAATATACCAATCCTCTAATAATTCATTTATTTATTTTAACTTGTCTACTAACATCATAAAATTGAATTTACAAATCCTTAATTTCAAAAATGGGAAAATTCTTGGTTATCACATGGGTATACGGGGGAACACTTAGGAGCTTGGGCTCTAGTTACAAAAATAATCTAAGCTTGTTTTTATTGGCCCGCATGGAAACAAAGATTCGACCAATAAAGTACGTAACTGTTATAAGTGCCAAAGGTTCGTCCCTATGACAGTGGCCTTGATCTCAGCTTTACAAAGTACTTTTCAGCCGATACCTTTAGTTAATGGGGATTAGACATTTTGGGTTTGTTCCTTTAAGCCACTAGGTAGAGAATATTTGTTGGTGGCCACGAATTATTTCACAAAGTGGATTGAAGCAGAGCCATTGGCCATCATTACTAAGAAGAAGGTGGAAGCAATGGTGAAGAAGGTGGAAGCAATGTTGTGGAAGGATATAACCTATTGATTCAAGATCTTACGCGTATTGAATACAGATCATGAGAAGCAATTTGATTGTGATGCTTTTCGAGATTTCTTCAATATAGATTGGACATTCAACTATGAATTTCTTCGGTATCAAATCCACAAGCTAATGAGTAAGCCGAAGTTAGTAATCAAACAATACTCCACTGGCTCAAAACGCGGTTAGATAAAGCAAAGAAAGCCGAGGTTGATGAGTTGCCAAATATCTTATGGGCTTACAAAACTACAAGCGGGGTGTCAACAGGAAAAACATTATTCAACTTGGTGTATTGGATTGAGGCTCTAATACCTATAGAGATCGGTGCTGTCCTAACAAGGGTAGGTCCTTTCATAGAAAAGGCTAATTCTCAAGGGTGTGAGAGAATCTTGATCAGATTGATGAGCAAAGGGATTTAGTAGTGGTACGCTTAATGGCATATTAGCAAAGGGTCACCAGCTATTACAATACCAAAGTCAAATATAAACCCTTATAGGAGGGAGACTTGGTGTTAAGAAAGTTCACCATCACCAATGCATTGAGAGAATATGGAAAGTTTCAAGCTAATTGGGAAGGGCCTTATCAAGTCAAAAAAATGATTTGGCCAATCACCTATACTTTGGAGACCTTACAAGTAGAGCTGGTTAGTGGGCCGAGTTGGCTCGACCCGATTCGAAATTGGATCAGGTCAACCCGACCCAATAACCGAACCAGTACAGTACTGGTTCTTGTTAATGGGAATCGGGCCTGCTAAGGGCCCGGCCCATTAAGTACGGTCCCGATCCATAACCGGATCGGTTCTGGTTGAACCGATCCGGTTCAATTAAAAAATAAAAAAATATATATATGAAAGGCTTCTCCAGGCAAGTCTGTGACTTGCCTGTTTGATGGGCAACGGCCAAATCAATCTTTTATTTTTTTTAATTTTTTTTATTTTAAAATTTTTAATTCTTTTCTTATAAATATCTCTATTCTATCTTCTATTTTTCTTTACATTTCTTCTACATTTTCTCTCAAATTTATTATCTACATTCATCTACTCTTATTCTCTTCACTCACATACTCTCTCAATATTCACTCAAACTCTCTCAAATTCACTTAAATTCCCTTATTCCAAATTTATAATATCATCATTTCCTTTCTAAATTTCATTTTTCTTTTTACTTTATAACTTTACAAATTTTACATTTAATTTTCAAGTTTCAATGTCCAAATTTCAATATATTATATATATCCTACATCTATTTTTTTTTAAATTTTTAACATATATTTATTTTCAAAAAAATATAAAAATGTCAAATTTCTTTCCTCGTTCATGCTCTGTTTCTCGACCATTTGGTTCCACTGAAATTCCTAATTTGGGTGATGAATCATTTAATGAAATCGAACCCGATATTCATCCGGAGGAGGAGGAGCTTCCTTTGCCTTTGGCACCATCATTTGGTCGTGGTCGTGGTCGTGGTCATGGAGGAGGCCATGTTCAAACACAATCATCAGCTGCCACTACTGCTGCTACATCATCAAGATCGAAGTTTAGTCGAAAAAGAACAAGTCAGGTGATAGGATGATATTTTGCAAATTTTATATGTGCTAATATATTTGCTTTATTGATATTTTATGCCTAAAAGAGCTAACTAATGTTTATTTTATGTTTTAGGTATTAAATATCAAAGTTGGAATAAAAAGAAGCTAAAAAGAGCAAAGTGCAGTATTTTCTGTCCAGCTTGGAAGATTGACGTTTTTGACCAATTTAACGACCTGATCTCAAGAAGTGGCCTTCATGGATGTTGTAGAGGACTTCTCAAGGTTTCCATAATGTCCAAGATCACAAAATTTGGAGTTCATTTGGTGGGTCAAACGTCTGGACAAAATCAGTACGAAATTCTGGGTAGAAAAACGAGATTGAGAAGAAATTCCAACAAAGCAAGTTCAAGACCAGATTTTGTTGAGAGAAGATAATTTCTTAATTTTATTTTGTCTTAGATCTGTAATTAATTAATAAAAATAGGCCTTAGGAATTTTACTTAGAAAATAACTGTAAAAGATGATGAGATAAAGATAAGAGTTTGACTAGTCAAATTACTTGTTTCCCAAGTAAACTCTTATCTGAATCCCACATTGCTTAGGAAAGTCTTTTAAACTCTTCCTTAGGCCTATATAAAGAGCACAAGGCTCTCATAAACAAAATCCCTCAAAGCCCTCAAATCCCTATCCTCCCTCTTCTCTTTTAGTCTTGTAGGATTTTCTTTAGGGTTTTTAATAAAATTTTATTTTTTTTTCTTTATTTTTAATTAGTTGCTGATTTCTTTATTATTATTTTTAATTCTGATTTTGTTTTCTTTATTTAAATTAATATTGTTTGTGTGTTCTTGCTTGTTAGTTTATAATCTTGATTATTAATTCTGATTTTATATTATTAAAGATTGCTTCTTTGATTGTTTCTTGCATGATATTTGTAATCTTTATAATATTAAACTTGAATTTTATGATCTTGAATATGACTAGTGAGTAGTTTTCTTATTCAGTTATGAGGTAAATTGATTATTCTTGGGAAAAGCATGTTGTGAGATTCTTGAACCTATTATATAATTGTTGATTAAGTATCCAAGATTCTCTGAGCACATTATAATGATTGTTTGTTTAATTAGATAGGGTGCACACTATTTAGTTAAATTAAATAATCTACCGCCGGATTAAAAACATAAGTCCGTAATTGCTTGTGGAGTTAATCACTAAGGATATAGGAGAATCAAGGTTTAAGTTAAATAAACCGCACTGAGTGAGTTTGTTACTTAATGTTGACTCAAATCTTTCTAGATATTAATGCTGCTATTAAAACTTAATCTATAGCGCTGAGCATAGGTAAATTTTGATAGTTAGAGATTAATTAAGACGCTGAGCCTTTAATTAACAACACAGTAAGGAAAGATAGGTGTAATTGGACGCTGGGGAATTACACTACTGTTGACTACTTAATTGACAATGATCTTAAATAATCAATGATCAACATCTAAATCCAAGAATAATTAAATGCCTCATAACTGAAGCTTTTTGCTATTTGTTTTTTTTTATATTTAATAATTCTTGTTTTCTTTATTTTAGACATAGCTTACAAAACCCCCAGATTTTCTTCTTCTTTCCCCAAATCCTAAAATTAGACTTTTAATTTAATAATTAATTTAAATAATTCAGTCTCTGTGGGTTCGACCCTTCCTCCGCTATCTACATAGTAGAGTTAGGAAATTTTATTTTTGGTAACTGACGACACTCATCAAATTTTGGCGCCGTTGTCGGGGACTGAAATTTGTTTAAGTTAATTATTTTAATTTTAAGTCTAATTTTTTTTCTTCTTTTCATTTTCAGGGATTGCTTGTCCGAGAAGGATTCTAGTCATAAACTTTAAAAGATTAGGGAGTACATACAAGCAACCCAAAGCGTGGTGCCACAAACACCACAACATCCACCACTACTACCAGCCAAGACAAGAAGTAAGAGGCCTCTATGGAGCAAGCTTATGAACCATACTATGATTATCACCCATACTATAATTATGAACCACACTATGATATCTACAATCAAGGATGGTGGGATCATTCTAATTTTAGTTATGGGAATCAATATGAGGTTTACAATGCACAATTCCTAGATACATATCAAGCTCCATCTCAAGACTCAGGTATGCCTCTACCTCAAGAATCAGGTATGTCTCTTGAAGATATTGTTAGGACTCTTGAGATTAAAACCTTACAATTTTCACAAGAGGCTGATGTTTATATTAAGAATATTGATCACCATGTGAGTCAAATAATGAATTCTTTAAGTAACATTGAATCTATGACCTCTCAACCTGTGGAGAATCTAAGAGATAATGTTACTAACATCACCTTGAAAAGTGAAAGGGAAATTGAATCCAAGGAAAGCGCACATGAAGATGTCGACAACTTTATTGAAAGGGAGGATGAATCCAATTTCTATCTTAAAGGTGGAGTTGTTGACATGCACAATGTAAAAGGGAGAGAGAATTTCGACAACTTTATAAAGCACTATGAGGATGTTGAAATCAAGGAATTCAAAGCTGAGGTAAGTGACAAACAGATTCCTTTTAATTTTTCTAGTTACCCTCCTCCTTTTCCTGGTAGGTTTGCAAGAGCTACAAATGAAGAGCAAGACAATGAGACATTGAAGACATTTAGGAAAATGGAAGTTAATATTCCTCTCCTTGATGAAATTAATGATCAAGTGCCTTGTGATGATCAAGTTTTTAAGGGAACTATGCACTTCTAAGAGGAAATTAAAAGGTGATGAAAAGCAGGTTCTTAAAGATGAGCTAGAAATAGCCACAAGTAAAAATCTTGAGAATGAGGAACTCGAGAGACCGATAAAAAAGTTGAGGTTTGGGATTGGATGATGGAAGCTGGAGCAGTCGAGCTAACGACATTAAACAAAAGCGCTACTTGGGAGGCAACCCAAGGATGTAAAACGAGGGAGTATTTCTTCCTTTTCTTGTATTACCATTTAATTTTTGAGTTTTTTATTGTTCTTCTTTGCATGCTAGACTTACTTTGAGAACAAAGTAAGATTTAAGTGTGGGGGGGAATATTGGTTTATGAGTCTATAGAGTTTTTTATTTTTTTTAACTGCTATTTTTTTTTTGAAAAAAAAAGGGTCAAATTTTTAAGAGTTTTTAAAGATCATGATATGTTTTCTTTCTTTTAAAGATTGATTCTAAACTAAAACAAAGTTTTATAAGAAAGTTGAGAGTATTTTGATTGTTATTATTGTTAAAGTGAGTACTTTCTAAAGAATTTATGTGAGTTCATGATTAAATATGATTGCTCATATGATATTGATAATATGATTAGTTCATTGAAGTTGATATAAGCAAAGGATAAATAGACAAGAACAAAAAAAAAACATAAAAAAAGAAGAAAAATAAGCTTTAAATTCTACTCCAATGTTTTGAGTTACTTGATCTTGTTGATTAAATTCTTGAAGTGACTTAAAATATGAGTATGCAAAGCACTCTAAAAGAGGGCTTACTTGTTGAGTAACCGGGTGTTGGTATCACCAATATTAACATTCGCGTAAAAAGGCAAGTAAGTACTTAGGGAAACCATTATTGAAACCTCAAAAGAAAAAAAAAGGAAGAGAAAATAGAAAAAAAATTCTTGATCTATTGACTTTGTTTGTAGTAATGTAAAATGGATAATTGCAAAGTTGATGTTATATGTTTCAGTTGTCTTGATTGTAAATTTTGCATGAATTTATTTAGAAGTATGCATGAATATGAGAAGTAATGATTAGAATATGATTGACTTGATTATTTTAACTCTTGTTGAAGTTACGAGTTAAGAATTGAAAGATTTGAAAATATGTCCATGATCTTAATCTTGTTTTGGAGTCATAATTTTTAAAAATTGAGTCTTATTTTGAATTTTTAGGATTGAGTCTTAAGTAAAAGATTTTGTGGGTATATCTTCTGAAAGCCCTCACGAGACACAACTCGTCCACTAGGGGTGACCTAGGGGTTTAAAGGCTTATTGCATAAGCTAAATGCAATCGTGATTCCTACGAAAGTGAGTTAGGATTTTAGGAATTAGTTCTTTAGGAATTAGTTTAGCTAAGGTTTGCTAGAGGACTAGCAAAAGCTAAGTGTGGGGGAATTTGATAGGATGATATTTTGCAAATTTTATATGTGCTAATATATTTGCTTTATTGATATTTTATGCCTAAAAGAGCTAACTAATGTTTATTTTATGTTTTAGGTATTAAATATCAAAGTTGGAATAAAAAGAAGCTAAAAAGAGCAAAGTGCAGTATTTTCTGTCCAGTTTGGAAGATTGACGTTTTTGACCAATTTAACGACCTGATCTCAAGAAGTGGCCTTCATGGATGTTGTAGAGGACTTCTCAAGGTTTCCATAATGTCCAAGATCGCAAAATTTGGAGTTCATTTGGTGGGTCAAACGTCTGGACAAAATCAGTACGAAATTCTGGGTAAAAAAACGAGATTGAGAAGAAATTCCAACAAAGCAAGTTCAAGACCAAATTTTGTTGAGAGAAGATAATTTCTTAATTTTATTTTGTCTTAGATCTGTAATTAATTAATAAAAATAGGCCTTAGGAATTTTACTTAGAAAATAACTGTAAAAGATGATGAGATAAAGATAAGAGTTTGACTAGTCAAATTACTTGTTTCCCAAGTAAACTCTTATCTGAATCCCACATTGCTTAGGAAAGTCTTTTAAACTCTTCCTTAGGCCTATATAAAGAGCACAAGGCTCTCATAAACAAAATCCCTCAAAGCCCTCAAATCCCTATCCTCCCTCTTCTCTTTTAGTCTTGTAGGATTTTCTTTAGGGTTTTTAATAAAATTTTATTTTTTTCTTTATTTTTAATTAGTTGCTGATTTCTTTATTATTATTTTTAATTCTGATTTTGTTTTCTTTATTTAAATTAATATTGTTTGTGTGTTCTTGCTTGTTAGTTTATAATCTTGATTATTAATTCTGATTTTATATTATTAAAGATTGTTTCTTTGATTGTTTCTTGCATGATATTTGTAATCTTTATAATATTAAACTTGAATTTTATGATCTTGAATATGACTAGTGAGTAGTTTTCTTATTCAATTATGAGGTAAATTGATTATTCTTGGGAAAAGCATGTTGTGAGATTCTTGAACCTATTATATAATTGTTGATTAAGTATCCAAAATTCTCTGAGCACATTATAATGATTGTTTGTTTAATTAGATAGGGTGCACACTATTTAGTTAAATTAAATAATCTACCGCCGGATTAAAAACATAAGTCCGTAATTGCTTGTGGAGTTAATCACTAGGGATATAGGAGAATCAAAGTTTAAGTTAAATAAACCGCGCTGAGTGAGTTTGTTACTTCATGTTGACTCAAATCTTTCTAGATATTAATGCTGCTATTAAAACTTAATCTATAGCGCTGAGCATAGGTAAATTTTGATAGTTAGAGATTAATTAAGACGCTGAGCCTTTAATTAACAACACAGTAAGGAAAGATAGGTGTAATTGGACGCTGGGGAATTACACTACGGTTGACTACTTAATTGACAATGATCTTAAATAATCAATTATCAACATCTAAATCCAAGAATAATTAAATGCCTCATAACTGAAGCTTTTTGCTATTTGTTTTTTTTATATTTAATAATTCTTGTTTTCTTTATTTTAGACATAGCTTACAAAACCCCCAGATTTTCTTCTTCTTTCCCCAAATCCTAAAATTAGATTTTTAATTTAATAATTAATTTAAATAATTCAGTCTCTGTGGGTTCGACCCTTGCTCCGCTATCTACATAGTAGAGTTAGGAAATTTTATTTTTGGTGACTGACGACACTCATCACCGGGTATGGGAGTATTTCGACATTGTAGCAAAAGAAGGTGAGACGAATAAATATTGTGCTATCTATAAATTGTGCAAAGGCAAAACTCTTATAACTCTGGTGGAGGTGGTGGCGGTACAGGTACGTATAAAAGACATTTAATTACTGCACATAAAATTAATCCTGATGCCGAAGAAAATGAAATTTTAGGATGTAAACAATCTCAAATTAATACACATGATGGTGGAAAAAATTTTAATTTTGATAATGTTCAAGCTAGACATGGTTTAGTTAGATTTGTAGTTAGGACTGAACAATCATTCACAATTTGTAAAAAAACAGGATATTTAGAATTTGTTTGTAAATATTTACAACCCACATATAAATCTGTTTCTAGACATACATTAAAAAAAGATTGCATGGATATGTTTAAAGAATATAGACAAGCTTTAATTGATAAACTTAGTAACATTTCATCTAGGGTTAGTTTAACTAGTGATATATGGACTAGTACTAATTGGTATAAGTTATCTTGTTATAACTTGTCATTGGATAGATGAAGATTGGTTCACGCAAAAACGAATTTTATCTTTAGATATAATAGAAGAAGCACATAATTCATATACTATTCATAAATATATTACTAAAGTTTGTAAATTATATGGACTAGAAAATATAGAGTTTTTGCTATAACTTTTAATAATGCTTCGAGTAATACTGCAGCTATTCCTCATTTAATTAAAAGTTTAAACCCTGTTATGCATGGCATATTTTTTCATGCAAGATGTGCATGTCATATTATAAATTTATGTGTTCAAAGTGGTTTTAGTTCAGTGGTACTGGTACTGGCATAGGTCCATTTGATAAAATTAAAATTTTAGCAAAATGGATTCGCACACCAAGTAATAAACGTGAATGGAAGCAAATTTGTATAGTAAATAATATACCTGTTAAAGCGTTTCCACTTCCCGTGGAAACAAGATGGAATTCACTTCATCGTTTGCTTTCTTCTATTTTACCTTATAAAGAACTTGTTACTCCTTTTTATAACAATTATACAAGTAGCACGCATTTAGTACTTTTTGAAGAAGATTGGACTTTTATTGAATATTGTGTTGATTTATTATCTACTTTTAAAGATGCAACCGAAAGATGTTCAACTCAATTTTATCCAACTACACCGTATTTTGTTCCTATTATCTACACAATGTTTGACAAATTTGTAAAATTTAGGAATCATGAAACTTTAAGTTCTTTTGTATATGATATGGAGGAAAAATTTTAAAAATATTGGGAAATAATTCCTCCTATTTATTGTATTGCAACTTTACTAGATCCTAGTCAAGGTGAGGTAAATATAGAGATTTTTTTTATTGTTATAAAGAATTTCTTGGTCTTGATTCTATTGAGGATTAAAAGTCCTCAATTAACAATCTTTTTCGAGAATTGTTTAATGTTTATGAAACAGAAAGGGAGTAGTTCAACTTTAATCAAGGAGAAGAAGATTCATACGAAGAAACCCAAAGTAGCAAAAAAGGAAAAGGAATTTTAAATGCAATTAAGGAAGCAGCAAAGAAGAAAATGAAGCTAAAAGGAAAAGCTAGCGGATCGGGATCAACAACTCGACGAAGTTCTAGCCTCAATGAGCTAGAATTTTTCTTAAGTCAAGATTTTTCTGTAGATGAAAACTTTGATCTTCTCCAATGGTGGAAAGAAAACCAAAAACAATTTCCAATTTTAGGTTCCATGGCCCGAGATGGTTTTGCGGTGCAAGTTTCTTCTGTTGCTTCGGAATTCGCATTCTCGACGTGTGGAAGAATTATTGGAGACCATCGAACCACTCTTAATCCGGATTCATTGTGCATGTTAACATGCCTTAAAGATTGATTTGATGCGAAATCGCGCAATGTCGAACTTGGAATGGCCAATGAATTCGCTGATAATAATTCAGAAGAGGAGGAAGAAATTTCCAAGGCAATCCGTATAAATTATGAAGAGTAGAGAATAATCTTTTTTTTTTGTAAATTGTATGTAAAATTGTAAATAAGTTTAGTCATAGTAAATATTTTTATGGACTACGGTCCCGTGGTTTTTACCCTTCTAACCTTTGAAGGGGTTTTTCATGTAAAAAATCTTTGGTCTCCTACTCTCACCTTTTTCTCCTTTATTATTATTATTATTATTATTATTATTATTATTATTATTATTATTATTATTATTATTATTACATACCAAATTAATTAATATTATACTTATCTATGTTTAAAATAAATAAATATTTAAAATACAAAATGAATGAATATTTTAAAAACATATTAAATAAATGAAAAATATTAAGTAAATGATATTTCAAATATAATAAATTATTGTAAATGCAAAATGAATATAATAAATGAATATAAATAATGAATATAAATAATGATATGCAAAATGATATTGCAAAATGAATATAATAATACTTTAATAATATTCATAATATCATTATTTGTATTTTGAATCAAATATCATTTTATCATAATAACTTTATTATAATATTATATTCATAATATAACTTTATTTTATTGTAACAATAATTTTATTAGATAATTTTATAGTAATTTATTTTTACATTATTGTTACATTAATTAAATAAATTATAATATAACTTTATAATAAATTATTGTTAAATTAAACTATTAACATTATTTATTATAAAAATAAATTTATTAAATTAAATTATTAAAATATATTAATATATATTTGTTAGCTTTAAATTGACATATATATTTTGAAATGACAAAAACTTAAGTAAGCTTTAATGTTTTAATTCATATTGTAAATTTGCCTTATCACACATGATTTTCTCAATACATCTCAAGTGATCATATCAAACATTAAGACCATGATTTAATGATATATTCTTATTGGTCTTAATACTTTATAAAATGGTTTGCAATATTAAGTAATTTTCTCAAGAATTATTGAACATAAGTTTAGAAAATTACTTATAAGTTTTTGGACAATATTTTCATTTGAGAAAGTCAAGAAAAACTCTCTTAAAGCTTATAAATGTTTTGGGTTGAATTAGGATCAAAGGTCATATCATTTCTAACCCAAAAGTGCAGGAAAAATGCCCTCTGGAAGAAAAGGATCGATCCCCACTGTAGCAGGATCGATCCCTTTTTGGCAGAAAGTCTTCCCAAGGTCCCTGAAGCCCAGAATCAAGATTCTGGACAAAAGGGATCAATCCCCACTGTAGCAGGATCGATCCCTTTGCCCGAAAATAGCCTGTAACGGCTAGTTTTGTGAGATACAATGGTAATATTCAATCTTGGCTCCACCCAACGGCTAGAATACATCCAAGGGACTATAAATAGAGGCTTAGAAGCTAAAGAAAGCAAGAGGAAGAGCTCAGCACATTCAATCTTCATTTTCCTCATATTCAAAGCCTCAACAACTTCTCAAGTGATATACATTCTTCATTTTCTATCAATCTCATATTCCTTGTATAGAATAGCATAGCATAAATCATTGTATAGGTTTTCCTTGTGCTTAATCTTTGTAATCACTTGCCTATCTAGAGGCCTTCTTTGATTACTTCTCTTCTAAACACATTCAATCCTTGTAAAAGGGAAGGTTTCTCTTTAGCCTAAGAAAAAGAGGGAGGTTACTCTTTAGCCTAAGAAAAAGAGGGAGGTTACTCTTGAGCCTAGAAAAAGAGGGAGGTTTCTCTTGAGCCTAGAAAAAGAGGGAGGTTTCTCTTGAGCCTTGAAAAGAGGGAGTGTAACAAATTCAAAGATAGTGAATTTGGGGAAAATCCTTGGGAGTGTCTCAAGGTAGAGGATGTAGGCAAGGTAGCCGAACATCTATAAATTAATTGTGTAAATCTCTCTCTCCTTACTCTCTTTACTTATTTGCAATTATATTTGTGTTTATTGCTTTGAATTTATATTGCATAATTGAGTAGCCTAGAGAACTTAGAAAATATCAATATAGGCTAAAGAATTTAGAGAAACCGAAAAACGAACCTAAGGTTAGTGAAAAACCGATTCACCCCCCTCTCGGTATACCCTATAAGAGCCAACAATATTAAAATAAATTAATATAAATTTTAAACAATAAAAATTTTAAATGTATAAAAAAAATAAAACTGGACCGAACCGGTTTAAACCGGTTTGGTCCGATTTTTGGGTGAACCGGTCCAACGAACCGGGTCGGTTTGCCCCTTAATAACATGTGAACCAGCCCGGACCGGACCGGTTCTCTACTGGTTCAGATCGGTTTTTATTTTGCATGGGTTGGAACCGGTGAAAACTGGTCCGGAACTAGTCCGGTCTGGCCCGTAACCACCTCTACTTACAAGGGAAAAGAATAGCAAAGACTTGGAATGCCAATGATTTAAAGTTGTACTAGCTGTAGATTTATGTTTATTTAAGATAGACAATCCGTTTCTTTATGTTACTTGCTCATATTTGTCCATTTTATGTTCTGGAAGTTTTATACATTGACTATTATTCAATAAAAAGTTCAAGGAAATCCATACCTATGACTGTTGTTTATTACTGTTGTAATGTGTCAAGTCCTAGAACCTAACCCGCTAGATTTAAATTCAATGAGTCACCACCAATCATTCAAACCTAAGGTATGATTGGTCACCTATTCTTGTCTAAAAATAAGGCATGGTTTACGTTCAAAGACTCTTAGACTCGGAAATACGATTACATGTGGGGAAGGATTAACACCCCCACAACGCCCATCCTAAAATGGTACCAACTAATTTTGTGATATCCTAAAGAATTCTTAACTAAATGGTCTTCGTTTTTATTAAATTCCAAATATTTAAATATTGGACAATTTTTAAGAAACTCTCCATCATGCTGGCGGAATTTCTTAAATTTCATCCTACCTCAAGAGTGTCCAAGAAATCCCATTCGTCTTTCTCGAAGAAGCTCCGTCGTCAGATTCATTAAATTCATTATAAAATATCTTAATTTTATTTCCTATCTTATATTCCTAGCTTATATTTTATCTTTATTTTATCTTATCTTTATTTTCTATTTAATTTTCCTTTATTTATTTTTTTATTTCCTAAGTTTTATTTTTTATTTTAATATTATTTATCTTTTGAAAATAAATGTCGATTATTCTTATTGAAAATTTTGTTTAAATCTTTCATCATGCTGGCGAAATTTAAAGAAAACATCTCACCTAAGAATTTTAAAATGTCAACCATTCGTGACTCTTTATAATTCCATCATCGGGATATTCTCTACTTATTCTCAACTTTATTATTTATTATTATTTATTTTTTATTACAAATCATTATATCCTAATTTCTTATTATTAATATTTATTCTATATTTTATTTTAAATAGAGATTGATTATTAATATATATTTATATTTTTAGAAATAAATATCGATTATTAATATTGAACACTTACCTTAAATGTTCCATCTTGCTGGCAAAATTCAAGGCAAATATCCTTACCTAGGAATTTCCAAAATAGCAGCCATTCGTGACATTCGGAATTCCATCCTCGAAATAATCTCAATTTATCTCCATATTTTATAATTTATTTATTTCTTTATATTTTCTATTCTTAAATTATCTTTTTTATTTTTTATATAAACTTCAAACTATAGACATGGAATTAGCAAGATCACATCAAATAATTTAATTACCACGTTGTTAAATCATGTTATTAAACTAAAAGCTAGCCAATCATGTAAACCAAGGGTTAAGTACATACGTCCAAAACATTAATTAACGTTAAATTATTAATCCTAAATACTAAGTCACTTACTAGTAATATTGCTAATGCATTAATTAGTATTAATGTTAATAAAACAAACCTGGTGAGTGGTGAAGTTCCTTGGCTTTCTTTTGTTTTTCCTGTATGATTTTCACGCTTCTTCTCTTTTCTTTTTTTAGAACAAACAGCTATGGCAGCAAGCAGCGCCCGGAGATGTATGTTCAAAACAGGTTGGTTCACTCCTCAATAGCAGGCGGTGGTCGTCAACGTCCAAGCGATAGCATAACAGGGTGCGTGACAGGCGAACAAGCTGGTTTGGCGTTGAGTAGCTCACGGTGGTGCAGCAGTTGACAGTCAAGAAATTGATACAGCGGTGCAAGCTAGACGGAATTGACCCGTATCGGACAGGTACACAATTAAGCAATAAAGGCAGATGACGTGAACAGCAGCGGTGGTGACCAAGTTGCAACGCCAGTAGTTGGGCGCAAAGGCAAGCAGAATAGCAGCAATAGCAGAGGCGAGATGAAGAACAGAGTAGCAATTCTCGGGCGGTGAAGCTGTGCGCAGTAGAAAGATGGTTCAAGGTTACGTCCGGTGATGCTGGGTGGCGTTGCAACAGCAGCGGCAGTCTTGCCTGGGTGATGATGCTCGATTTAATGATGGTGATGGAAGCAAGGTAGAAGATTTTGTCAAGGTTGAGTGCTTGATTGTGTGTTAAATTAAGGGTTCAACCTCTTTTTATAATCACAAATTTGTTTGAGTCCTAATACAACTCTATCTATTCTGTTAATTATCTCCTATTTTTCATATTTTATCTATTTAATTCTTATGTTAATCCTAATCTAACTTTATCAAATTTAATATTAATCCAATAATAATTCTCCTATTAATAAATTCTAATAATTATTTTAAAAAAATCTAATAATCTAATTATCTAATCCTAAAATTAATTTTATTTTCTTTTCTTATCTCTCCTCTTTTTTTATTATTCCTAAATCCTATTTTAATTTTAATTTCCTAATTAATGTTAATTCTAAATCTAAAAAAAAAAACCTAATTTGAATTGCTAAATTACTTAAAATACAATGTCACTTAACTCTCCTAATTATTTTTACAAGTTAAGACCCCGGACAAAATAAGGTATCTACAATTATGTTTGTGAACTTTGTAAATGGGAATGTAAAATATGCACAGTTTTGAAGCGAAAGATGCGTGATATAAGCTATGCACAAAGAAAAATATGCAAGGGCTTGAAGCAAAAAATCACAAGGTAAACCACAAATACAAAAAACACAATGGCTTGAAGCAAAAAATTCATGAGGTGAGCCACAAATACAATAAAATACAATGGCTTAAGGCGAAAAATGAGCGAGGTAAGCCACGAATACAAAAAACACAATGGCTTGAAGCAAAATATAGGTGAGGTAAGCCATGAATAAAAGAATATACAGTGACTTGAAGCAAAAAGTGTGTGAAGCAGCTATGCATGAACTTGAAGTGAAAAGTGCATGATATAAGTCATACATAAAGAAAAATGAGCTTGAAGTGAAAATTGCACAAAGTAGGCCACACATGAATATAAAGTGAAAACTGCACAAAGTAATTCTAAATTTTTATGCAAACTATAAGCAAGAAAAAGGCAAAATAGGTTCAAATACATTATTAGCTATAAGTTGTAAAAAGTTCTTTATAAAAGGCTTGACTATTTCACAAAGAATTGGGGAGCACCACATATATAAATTAAATTAAACATAATTCAAAAATTGAAGCATGAAGCAAGCAATTAAATGAAAACCTGAGTTATTTCATTAAACTTCAAAATTTTAATACAACTTTTGCTAATAACCTTTGTTAACAAAATTCAAAAACTTAAAAAAAAAAATGAAACTATTACTAATATGTTACGAGATCCTGAGCCACATCTGCATAAGAAGGATCATGAGGTAAAGAGGCTTCAAGGCTGGTTGTAGAGTCCTAGGCTTAACCTAAAGTTGAAGGATTCACTACTTTAGATCGAGGAGTATTGCCTTACAGAATAGCCACCTCGAAGACTATAGGATCAGGAACTTAATCGATCAAACCAGCCTCTAAAGAGTGAAAATCACTATCCAAGCTGTCGAAAGCCTCAATCACTTTGGGTTGGGTGTGAGGATAGCGAGGTTTTCATGGGCTAGTAAGATTCACAAGGTCATCCTGAGCATACCTCTCCAAATATACCTCCACGCCCTCAAAATCGAGCTCATACTTTGTCTAGTCAGGAGCATTGTACAACTCAACCTCCTCTGTATAGTGAAGCTTGAGGAATATCTCACCAGCTATTTTCTTTAACTCTAGCCAGGACCTTGCAATATAAAAGTTGTATTTAACAAAATCGATCGAGTAAATCTCTTTTCTCTCGTGGCATTCCTCAAATAGTTGATACTTTTTTATGGCTTCAATCAAATTCAATTGCGCTCTTTCTAGCTAAGATAAGTTTGAGGACGATTACACAGCATCATAATCTCCCTTTCTATCTCCTAGTTGTGGTCTATTAAGGCTCGATGATCTGCAAGGAGGGCATCATACTTTACTCAAAAAGTTTCTAGTTTAGTGAAAGTAGAGGTGAAGGCATCCCTGCAATGCTTTAAGGAAATGACCTTTGCCTTCTCCACCACAAAATCACCCTTAAGGTGCATCAACTTAATCTTCAAATTTTCCTTGTCTTTTTTCAACTCTTCAACTAATTTTGAAAAAGGGCTCAATTGCTTATTCTTGTTTAGCAATATGGCCCTGTATTGTAGTAGTTGATTGAGCTCTCCCTTAGTCTGAATTTGATATGTTTGATGTTGATTGATCACTATCACCCATTGTGCAAGCTGTAAAAACCATGAGTAGAGTTCAAAAGTTCCTCATCACTTATAAGTCAGCCTAGTCCTTATGATAAGATGATATTTTGTGAATTTTATATGTGCTAATATATTCTCTATATTGATGTTTTATGCCTAAAAGAGCTTACCAATATTTATTATATGTCTTAGGTATTAAATATCAAAGTTGGAATTAAAAGGAGCTAAAAAGAGCAAAGTGTAGATTTTTCTGTCCAGTTCAAAAGATTGATGAATTTGACCAACTTAACGACCTGATCTCAAGAAGTGGCCTTCATGGAAGTTGTAGAGGACTTCTCAAGGTTTTCGAAATGTATAAGATCGTGAAAATCAGAGTTTGTTTGATAGGTCAAATGTTTGGACAAAATCAGTACGAAATTTTGGGCAGAAAAACGAGATTGAGAAGAAATTCCAACAAAGTAAGTTCAAGACAAGATTTTGTTGAGACAAGATAATTTCTTAATTTTATTATGTCTTAGTTCTGTAATTAATTAATAAAACTAGGCCTTAGGAATTTCATTTAGAAAATAATTGTAAAAAGATGATGAGATAAAGATAAAAGTTTGACTAATCGAATTGCTTATTTCCCAAGTAAACTCTTATCTCAATCCCACATTGCTTAGAAAAGTCTTTTAAACTCTTCCTTAGGCCTATATAAAGAGCACAAGGCTCTCATAAACAGTATCCCTCACATCCCTCTCATCCCTCTTCCCTCTTAGTCTTTTATAAGGTTTTCTTTACGGTTTTAATAAAAGTTTTATTTTCTTTCTTTTAATTTTGATATTGTTGATTTCTTTTTCTTTAAAAATTTTATTTTTCTTCTTTTCTTTATCATTGATCTTGCTGATTTCTTTCTTTTAAGTTATAAAATTATTTTCTTTTTAGTCTTCCCAATAGAAACATATTTAATTTCATATTTAATATTTTTCAAAGTAAACAATTTCTTTATAGTTTTTAGGATTAAATTGTTTTCTTTTCTTTATTTAAACTGATTCTTCCCTTAGGTTTATTAGGCTTTATCTATTTCTTATTTATAATTTTATATGGTTGCTGATTTCTTTAGTGATAATTATTTTGATTCTTGTTTTATTTTCCATATTATTTGTTTAGTTCTTGCTAGTTTATAATCTTGATTTTAGATTTCTTGTTTTAGATTATTAAAAATTGATATATTGGTTGTCTTTTGCATGATTCTTGATATATTTATAATATTAAACTTGAATTTTATGATCTTGAATATGACTAGTGAGTAGGTTTCTTATTCAATTACGAGGTAAATTGATTGTTCTTGGGAAAAAGAATGTTATGAGATTTTGAGCTTATAATATAATTGTTGATTAAGTATCCAAGATTCTCTAAGTACATTTGCATGATTATTTGCTTAATTAGATAGTAGGGCCCACTATTTAATTTAATTAAATAATCTACTGCCAGATTAAAAACATAAGTCCGTAATTGCTTATGGAGTTAATCACTACGGATGGAGGAGAACTGAGGTTTAGATTAAATAAACCAAGCTTATGTGTTTGTTATCTAACGTCAACCCATATCTTTCGAGTTGTTAATGCTGCTACAACTTATATCTAGAGAGCTTGTTCTAGGTAGGTTAAGTAGTTAGAGATTAGTTAAAGTGCTTGTTTTAACTAACGAATCAGTAAGGGAAGATAGTGTAACAGAGCTTGTTGTTATGCTATGGTTGACTATTTAATTGACAATAATATTTTGTAATCAATGATCAACACCTAAATCCAAGAATAATTAATTGCCTTGTAACTGAGCTTTTTGATATTTGTTTTTGATATTTAATAATCCTTGCTTTCTCTCTTTTAGACATAGCGTACAAAACTCCAAAACCCCAAAATTTCTTCTTCTTTCCCTAAACCCTAAGATTAGATTTTTAATTTAATAATTAACTTAAATAATTCAGTCTCTGTAGGTTCGATCCTTGCTCCGCTATCTACATAATAGAGTTAGGAAATTTTATTTTTGGTAACTGACGACACTCATCACCTTACCTTCTGAGAATCTCTTGAACAACCACAGCCTCATTATAAGGGAGTATGATAGACCAACCCAAACGAGAAGCAACTCTAAGATCCTCCATTGAGTCGTTGTCATTAACCCTTGGGAAGACTCTGAATTATTTCCCTTTGACAATTCTTCCTCTATCCACCTTATATCAGGTAAATTTGGGGAAAGCAATCCCAAGGAGCAAAGGTTTGTCCATCATCGCTTGCTCCACGTGCAAAAACTTTCGGTCTTTTCTAGTAGGCCCAACAATGTTGCATTCAGCTTGGTTTCCTCTACGAAGTTACCCCGACTTGCCTTACTCTTCATAAATTGTCGTGGGCTGTTCATGAGCAGCTGCCTTTCCTTTTTCTTGATCAGTCTCCCATGAAGAGCCGGGGGAGCAGTTTGTGATAACCGCAAATTTTTCATTTATTAGAAATCATTAATATTGAAAATTAATATTTAAGAAAATAGATAAGTTGAAATAAATGAATTAATTATGAGATCGGAATATTGAGGAAATTCCGAAAATGGAGGAATTGACGGAATTGAGAAAGGAACGGATTAAGAAAATGGTGTGAAGGAAAATTAAATTGGAAATAAGTATAAGATGAGAAATTATGGAAAATAATGAAGAAAGGAAATTTAATTTGGATAACTAGAAATCCAAATTAAGTATGAAAATAAGGAAGAAAATATATATTGTAAATACAATATATATAGTATTATTTCAATTATATCAAAATATATAAATGTAATTTAAGTTAAAAGTATGTAGATATATATATTAAATATATATGTGTTAATATATAATATATATCTATAAAATATTATATAGTATGTACTATATAATATAATATTAATATTATATTTATAAAGTAAATTATAAATATAATATATAACAAAAATAAAATGAAAATAAAACAAAAAGAAAAAGAAAAAAGAAACAGAAAGGGAAATCAGGAGAAACCCCGATTTCCTTTCCCGTTAAAATAGCCGGCAGCAACAGCTGCCACCGCCGGCAGCAACAGCTGCCACCGCCGGCCAAGAGAAGAAGAGAAGGGAGAAAGAGCGACGTCACCGGCGAGAGGAGAAGCAAACGACGGTGGCCGGCGACGGAAAGAAGAAAAGAAACAGAAAGAAAACGAAACAAAAACCGGCGGAACCAAGAGGAGAAAAGGAAAAGAGATACGACGGTGCCGGCGGAATTGGCCACCGCCACTGCCACTGAAGCATCGCTAGAGGGAGAGGAAGAGGATGGATGCCACCGGAGGCACGGCGAACGGCGGAGGAAGGCCGGCGAAGAGGAAGAAGAAACCGAACTTATTCCGCCTCGATCCGCCGTCGTGCCGTCGATCCAGAGCAAACGGAGGGCACCGACGAGTTCGTCTCAACGCCGGCCAGCTGAGGAGCAGCTAAACCGCCGGAGAACCGGCCGCCGGAGAGGAACCGGCCAAAAAGGAGGCATACCGGTCTGATGGGAAAGGAAGAGGAAAAAAGAAAAGAAAAAGAAAAGAAAAAGGAAAAAGAAAAAGAAAAAGAAAGAGAAAGGAAAGAAAAGAGAAAAAGGAAGAAAAAGAGGAAAAGAAGAAAAAAAGAGAATTTCGAAAATTACGGGAAATCCCGAGAATTCGGAAACCCAAAAATTATGGGAATCGGTAAGAAATCCCGGAAAGTATTAAATTATTTAAATAATTTATTTATTTAAATAATTATGGAAAATTTCTAAATTTTAGAATTTTAATTCCAGAAAATTCTCTAGATGACCGAGCCGATGGAATCGGGCGAGGTGAACACGGGTGCGACCTTCGAGAGTCAGTCGCTGACCCGAAACAGGTAAGAGATGCATGTGCAGCACTGTAAGGATATTCAGTCTGCATGTTTTAATTTTGAAATATTTTATGGAAATATTTTATGAAATTATTATGAAATTATTATGATGAATGATTGGTTGGAAAATTGTGGTGAAGTACTGGCTGGAAATTATAAACTGTATTTTTCGTGCAGGAGGCTAGCCAATCGGGAGCCGTTATACTGCCGAAAAATTATCGAAAATTATCGAAAAATTCTAGAAAATTTCATAAAATCATAATAAATGATTTTATTTCACAAGAAACGATTTTTAACCACGAAAATCGAGAAAATGATTATTTTTCATAAAACATGAATATAACGAAATTCATTTTAAGATATTCATGTTTTTGAAATTGGTGATAATGAGATCACTGAAAATTCTCTCTATATATGAATTATATGTGATATGAAATGAAAGATGAAAAAAGGATAAAGTGAATATTTTATAAATATTTTCTTTAATATTCACTTGATTTATTATATATAACCACTCTGGTTTTAATTATGAAATTATTATTTTTATAAATTCCATAAAGGTTTTCTGATGATGAAAAAAATACGGTTTTGAGACTAGATGGCAACCTTATCATGCTGATATGTGATATGTGATATGTGATATGTAGTCCCGGCCGACACCTGATCAGTGATCCGCCAAGGACAATTATAGACTATGTCCATAGATCTGACATGATTATTTTATACCCTACGGGGTCTATAGCATGATCTGAGTAACGACCCAGTGGACGGGCTGGGCGTGTGTGCCTAAGTCTCCATATGTAAAAATGTTTTATATGATATGTGATATGTGAAATGTAAATGTTTTATATGATATGTGATACGAATATGTAATATGTTTTCAAAAGGAAAAAAAGGTTATAAGTCTAATATTCTTACTATGATTTTCAATTGAATATTAGACTATATGTGACATGAATATGCGATATGTTTTCCAAAAAGGAAAGAGGAGGAAAATAAATCTAATATTCTTATTTTAGCTTTTAAATTAAATATTAGATTTAAATGATATATATTTTATACAAAAAGGATTTAATAGCGGATTTTGCTATTTGAAGTACTGTACTAATTATGGTTGTACAGTAAAACATGAAATGAGATTTAAATGAGAATGATGAGAATTTAACTAATATTCTTTTCAAAGGATATATGAATATTAGTTACTTTATTTAAAAGCTTTATTTTATAAAAGCATTATTTTGAAAAGAATATGAAAATGATATGAAATGAAAATGTAAAAGAATATAAATTTCAAACGAAAAGAAATTTATTACTCTCTACAGTTGCTTCTAGGTTCCGGGACAAGATAGGTATTTCAAAGTACCTACCTTACTCCATCCGGATCCCTAGCCGACTGTAGTATCCTTCCTACATGCGAGCCTAGAGCCCATAGGAAAAATGAAAAAGTTTTTCAGCATATAGATAGCTGAATATCAAGTATGCATATAATTCTCTTACTGAGCCGTGGTTTGCTCACCCCTTAATTTTAACATTTCAGGTTTTTGAAGACTGAGAGTCTGACACTTAAAGGATTTCGGCTGTGCATTTGGGGACGATGCGACAGCTAGATTTATTTAATAAGGTATGATCATTTATTTTCTATATTTAGACTTACCTACAGTACTACTTCCTTATGAATTAAGATAGGGGATGTAATTCATATTAGAATTTTATATGGAATTATTTATATGTAAAAGAAAAGTAAAGTATCGTAGACAGCCCAACCAAATAAGATGTATAGAATAGGATGAAAAATAGGGTCACGGGCTGTGACACAGTTGGAGTGTGAGAATGACTGGAAATGGAGACTTTTGAACGTGATTGCTTCCCAGGGAGAGAAGCACCATCGGAAGTCCCTGAAGTGACCTCAACAATCTTTCTCTTTTTGAGTGCATGCCTAATAGAGCCCATGTTTATAAACAGAGAAATGAAGAATACTCAAACCATAATTCAAGAAAGGATAATTCTACATACACAAAAGTTACAGTTACCTTTAGATAAGTCTAAGAACTCATTGATAAGTTTAATGTTAACTGGTGATTCCTCTAGAGGAAAAGAAAAGAAAGAGGTTTCAAACTCGTTGCTATGGTCCCAATTATTATTTTCCTCTAAAGAATCATTACCTCCTTTTTCTCCATCGAACTTTCTTCACCATGAGACCTTAGACCACTAGAAAAAAAAGAATTTTTGGAAGTTGGTTCTTTTGTTCTAGGATTTGAGAGCTTGTTAAAATAGGAGATGGGTTCATGGGAGAAAAGGAAGGGTTTGGAGGGGTAATTATGAAACCCCAGCCAATAGTTCGAAGGTTATCTTACGTAAAGAGAAAGGACAACTCAATTTCCTCGCCAATACATAATGCTTAATCTGCTATCTATATGACTTCTTCAAAGTCGAAACAATAGTATCCTTGTTGACCTCATTTCTAGACATGCTTCATTAGGTTGAGAATCCTACACTCTCTAGAAGCTCGATAATGAGTCACTCAAACTCAAACCTGAGAAGCTTATTGGGAAGTTCCTTTAATAGCTTATTCCTAAATCCTGGATCAGTGACCCTTTAGATAGAGTGAGGTGTCACTCCAACAAACCTACATACCTGATAAAAGGCACTAAACAAAGAAAGAGAGGGCACTACGCCCCCAATAGGCAAAGAATCGTGAAACCTACTATTTAGGCCCACACATGAGGGTGAAACAAGGAGATATCAATCCCTTGGTCTTTAAGGAATTCGACCTTGAAGTCAAAAAGAGGAAAAGGTAATCCAAGTTTTAAGGAAGCCATATGAACAAACATTCATCTAGTAGTTCGAGAAGGGAACTTCTTATCAGGATTCAAAAGCTTATATCATAACCTTTAGGGAGAGGGTATCATTATTAATATCTTCCAAGTCTGATAAGGCTAGACTAGATGGGGGAAGTAAACTAATTTGCTTACCACTACCATAGGAACAATTTCGAAGAACAAAACCCTAAGACTCAAGAAAACTGGTAAAACAAATCTACTATAGACGTACTACCTAAACAATGTGTTACGCTCCGATTACCTAATTTTTCACACTAACTTTTTTCATTTTATTCAATTGGTTGGGCTATGCGTAGTGTTCCAAATTCATTGTTAAGTTAAATTTAAATTAGCTAAATCAATATCCATTAACTCGGTTGGTCCCAATTTAAACATTTTCATTCCCATACGTAATCTCGCATATATTGAATATACTAATTCCCATCACATAAAACGAAGTCTAATTTAAACCCCTTCAAATTAGATTCATATATTGATTGCAATGCACATCATTCATATTTTCATAAGTTCATCCACAGACAGTAAATACTTCCAGTTTCATTTAGTTTACATCCCTATATAAATACCACAGTACTGTACAACTAAGTCCGAATACAAAAGATAACTGTACATAGTATACCTTCAATGAACCGTATCAAAAGCTTCGAAAGAATCGGATCAAAACCTCTCTCTCTTAGATGTCTATTGCAAGTAATCTGAAAGGGGGAAAAGAAGGGGGTGAGCTTACGCCTAGTAAGAAATATATATAAAGATACAAATAGTGTAAGCTATATGCAAGTATCTTAAACAAACTATTGGGTGTCAGAGTTCAAACAATCATATCTAAACAGAGACTCAAAAGGAATAATCCCTATAGCTTGTTAGGGGTTTTAGGATGAATTAGGAAGGATACTTTAAAACACCTCATTTGTTCCTTTCCCTAATACCTCAACTATATAGAAGTCTAAGAAGTCTATCAGAAAAGGAATTCATGCGTTCCAAAATTAGAGTAAAACCATTAACATTTCAGAAATTCATTTTCAAAGTCATACACATGCAAATATCATAAATTAGTTAAAACCTAAACGCATTTCACAGTTCAAATCAAAGTCATATATATCCATATCAAACCATTTCAAATTTCAAGTTTCAATATTAGAAGTTCAAAGCTCATACGAAATACAGATAAATAATAGTAAGTGGAGATTTGACAATATCCCAATAGAAATCCTGCAGTCCAAATCCCATAAAGGGAGAAATATAGACATATGGCCATAGTCATAATGAGCACTGATCAAGTGTGGACTAGGATGACTGATGACTGGATCAAGATCACACAGCAGTTCAGAATCAAAATTCAATGTTAAAAATACTACAAGATTTTGTGAAGGCAACTACGGGGAGCCAAGGTTTCAAAACATATACATTTCAATAATTCAGAATTCAAATAGTATTTATAGTATTTAAATCAATTCAAATAACTTTAAACCATCAAGATTTGAAAGTCATAAGGTTCAAACCAAAATTCCTTTCATAAATTCAGAATCAAATCAATCTTGAGATATTCATAAAAATCCAGTATTTCAAAATATCATGATAGATATTCAAATTATTAATTAATGAAAAATTTACTTAAACTTTCCAAAACCATGCAAACATAATACAAATCCTAAAAACCAAATCCAATGAGAGTTTCCACTTATGAACACCTTCAAATCCTTAGTCTAATTCGTGCTAAACTAGCATTTTTACGAAATTTGGGCAGTATGACAATACGATAGTTCTAAACCTCTTACAATGCAAACACAATTTATATACACAAAGCAGTTGATTTTAAAAACATTTCAATCTCCCCTACGTCTTTTATATACATCTCTTACCATTCGGTCGCAGAACACAAATCCAAAACCAGTCCAGTAGCCAAACTGTGATAAGCGAGCATATATTCGCTTATTTATCCCTTGCCACCACTTACGGGTTACACAAATCATTAAAACGAGTTTAGTTTCAAAACTGTCTTTACAAAATATTCCCTGAATTCATAAACCTTTAATATTTTCTAATACAACAACAATTCCTGTCTACTTCTGTGATAGCCCTATTTTCCTCATATTTGATATAAGTTACTGAGTGTAGGAATTTAAAAGAGAAAATTTATTGTTAAAATATTTAAATGAAGGGTCTGTTCAATAAGGTTCAGGAAAGTACTCGGTGTGGGCCCCACCAAGATTTTATCTGTCCAGATTGAAGTGAAACCCTAGAATGATGATATTCGAGGTGAAATATGAATATAGCAAGAATCTACATCTCAAAATCACCTTGTTTGAGTATATTTTGAAAGGTGTGAAACAATTACAAAAATGACGATTAAGGATATAGGCCGAAAGAATTTTCGTAAATTATGATTAAATCGAGGTGACTTTTGATCAATTATCAGTAGTGAATAATCATTCATGTAACACGATTTTAGACCACGTGGACTGATAGAAAAAATTAGGTGTAAAAATAGAAATTTACGTGATTTTACGACTAGGGGTATTTTGGTAATTTCACCAAAATAGTAACCGAACCTCAACAAAAGCACCACTAGACATTAAAGCAAGTTAAATAGAGGTGTTTTTGCTTAAATAAAATATTTTGGAGATTAGATAGACTGTTTTTAACTAAGTCAAACTTTAAGGGCAAAATTGGAAAGTTTCATTTAGAAGAAGGGCATTTTCATAATTTTCCAAGAGAGATATTTTAAAATGGATTTTTCTACATTTTTCTACACCATGGCTGGCCATCATCTTCAAGCTTTCTCACGTCCACCATAGCCACCACCTTGAAAGAAAGAAAAAGCCTTTAAAACTTAGTGAAAATAATACCGAAACCGAAAACTTTCTTAAGAAACCCTGTCTATTTTTTAGTTCTCTTTCTCTTGGTACCATTATCTCTTGCTAAAGTGGCCAAAATCAGGTTTCAAGCCCTCCCATAGCATTTGGCCAAGGTAAGATAGTTGGAAACCTTAAACTTTTTCATAGAATTTTAGTTAATTACCATATGTTTAAGTCATTTTCATGCTTCTATAAGCTTGAATCATGTTGGAAGCATGTAATAGGGCATTTGAGGGTTTCAATCACTATTCATTCTTCAAGAACATGATATGTTTTGATGAGAAAATCATGTAGAAATTATGAAAAGTATGAAAATAAGCTTAATTAAGCTTAAATGGAAAAAACCACAAGAAAATGGATGATGATGCTATTCGAACATGGCTAGGGAGACAAGATTTTGATGCCACTTAATGTGAAATTCATGTGGAAATGTAGTAGAAATTTAATAGAATAAAATTGAAATAAGTAATGTAGCTAAATTTGAAGAAATACCAAGTTTAAGGAAGAAGAGTGCATTCAGTCTTAAGAAGGGGAGGCTGAATTTGTTCTTCTTTCAATGTAATTTAGATCCTAAATTAATGTACAAAATATTCGAAGACTGTAGGTGCGATCGGGATCGAAATCGAAAATAGAGGTGCTTAGCATAAGTTGTGATTTTAGCACCAGTATAATGTAGATTGAATTTTAGAGCTACAACAGACTATGTGTTGGCAATTAATTAGTTAAATATTCTTTTAATTAAATCATAGTGAATTTATCAAGTTTGGATAATGAATTTGCAGCCTCGAGATCGATGGGTGCTACTGATGTTGATGAAGTGAATACCAATAAATTGAGAGATAAGGGACATATATAGGAGACATAAGGATATCATGTTTTGCATCATGATTTGATTTCTGAAACTTGGACTTATGAACTTTAAATTTTGAAATGATTTCGTTTGATCTGGATTTGAACAACTTTTGAATCTTTGATATTTGGACCTTGAAAAAATTTCAATGGTTTTGATATTGAATATGATATTGAATCGAAATTAGTTTTGATTTTGACTGATATAAATTTAGAATTATTGAACTGTTTGACTCTGATTTAATACGTATGAATTCCTTTTTTGTTCGTTCACTCAAGATTCTCTATAGATAAAAGGTTAGGGAACTGGGACAAGTGAGGTGCTCTATAGCATCCTTCCATACTCACCCAACTTCCTAACTCACCATAGAGATTATCCTATCCAAATATTTTGTAAATGTTTATTTGTTTTGTTTCGATACCTAGAATATAGGGTTAACATTTCAGTTAGTGATGGGTTTCGTAACCAGAAGAAAATTTAGCAATTGATGGGTTATAAGGATGATTATTTTTGAATGATTATGATTTGATTTATGGATGTAAGAAATGCTTACAGTTTATGGATTTATGGATAATGAACTGGACTGTAAATATATGGATTTATACTAATTGAACTTGCCAAAGGTTTCGATTATAAAATTGTTATGCTGCCTAAACGTTTATAAATGGTTTGAAGTGAATATGTCTTGATTTCTAGATAATTTATTTCAACGATAAGTTTAGTGTTGATTGTAAGGACATATTTTGAAGATACTAAAATTCATTTATAGTAATGAGATATACGCTTAAAGAGTATAGGATTGAACTGTTGAAAATATTTGGAGATAATTGACTCATATCAAACGGATAGAGGAAAGTTTATGGCTGAATTTTAATGAAACGAATTAATACTTGAAAGTATGTGACTGGTTTTTATCTATCAATTTGATAGTTTATGAAATATATTGGCAAATCTGAGATCAATCCTATACGATGAGGTATGAATTGAAAGTGAAGAAAATCATATATTTTGTTATTTGATTTATGCATAAAGCATAGTCTTATATACATGTCAGTTTTTGAATATGCATGATCTCTAATTTTTATATTTGCATTAATGATTTGTATTTGATTATTTTAAAATTGGTCTGATGCCATTGCATGCATTTTGGTTTATGAAATGTAATATTTATTTATTATTTTCAAATGTTAGATGAAATAATATTTCTAATTATTTGGATTTATTTGCATATACTGAATGTAGTGTTTATTTTTCAAATAATATGTTTTAAAATAAAACTTGGTTCCTAAAACTTATATTTTGATTTCTGGGGTGGTAAATCCCTGGTTAACGTAGATCCAGGCACTCCCAAACTCTAAAAATAAAATGTGCATTTATATTACTCTATTTGGTTTTGAAGACTTACTGAACTATTTGGTTTTCTTTTGGGAATCAAGTGAATGTGTGGTGATTGTTGGCCCCGTAGCTACCTACAAGTACATGCTTTCCATTCTGTTCTGAATGTTGTTGACTCTAGCCTAATCATCTAGCTCCCACAGGTGTTACCTGGCTAGTATACACACTGTGGCCCCCTAGACTGTTGGCCATATGTGCATTAGCATAAGTCTATTGGGTGAAACCTAGTCTCCACTATTTTCTTTATACTGGGGTGGTAAATCCCTAGCTAACTTAGATCCAGGCACTTCCAGACTTTATAAATATTTGATTTCAGAGTTTGGTTAAATATATTTTTTGATCTCTATACTGTTATTGAAAATAATTTATTTTATTGATTTAAATGAAAGCTAATTTCTAGTGTTTATTAAACTTTACGACCAAATAAGTTTAAACGAATTTTCAACTTTGATATTGATTTTCATTATTGATTTTAGCATCCTTGGCATCAGATTTTAAAATAATACTTGCATATAGTTACATGATACCAGTTCTTTTATGTATGTTTCTTACTAGGCTTTTCCCAAAGCTCAACCCTTTGTCTACCTTCTAGATTTATTTGTAGAGATAGTAATCTGCTGAAAGAGATTTATGATGAGATGCCTATGGGATTTCGATGTCGTACCTTGCAAGTATGGTATTCAGATATTTACTATACAGTACTTTAATAAGCCAAAGGGATGTAAACAGTAAATTGAAGAGAATTATAAGTAAATTATAGTATTTGCTATAGAGTATTTGTATTGAAAAACAATGCGTATTCTAATTATGTGTTTGAACCTAATTAAATAAATAAATATTACATTAGTTAAATAATTCTAGGGCTAAGTCAGAATGAGGACACTAGGCACTGCCCAACTATTTGTGTTGAAATAAGAAAAAGTCAGTCTCGATTTTCAAAATCATGTTACACAAATGTTTAAACTTTTACTTGGACTTAAAATACTCAAAAACGAAGTTTTAACACCTCAAAAGTTGAATTTTCTGTCAAAATTGTGCAAAAATTGAATGAGGGATCGATCCTTCCACATGCAGGATCGATCCTCTTGCCAAAATATGCTGAAATACAGCTTCTGGCTTTAAGGGATCGATCCCTCTCCTCTAGGATCGATCCTTCTCAAGGGAAAATGCTTTTCTTGCACATTTCAACCAAATTTGAGAAGAATTTTTCATTTTCTTGATAGTTTCTTTCATCTCAACTTAAAATTCATTGCTTTAACTTCTTTTTAATGATCTTTTAATATGAAAAATCACTTTTCATTGGTTTCATGCCTTAACTTCAACAATTGGTACTATTTTCAACAGTTAATATCTTCCTTCCTTGAACTTAAAAGTGCATATTCATATTTCTTGTTGAAGACATTTATGAAATGCATAAATCTTGAAATACTCTTGATCATATTTTCAATAAATGCTTAAACATTATTTTAAGAATTATTTCAAGAATTTGTACACATATTTGAAAATTTGATGAACATGTGCATGATAGATAATGACTTCTTTGGTTCATCTTAGTCAAGCATGCTTAGAGGACTTTATCTCATAGCTTGAGTTACCTATCCCACACTAGGCTTCATGATAACTATACATTTACTGGATTATAAATAACTAAAGGTCAATATATATATATATATATAAATATGCTTGAATGATAAAATGATTATAATTTGACCTTAATGATAGAATTCAAATATGACTTAAGTGAATAAAACACTTGAGATAATGAGTCATAATTGTCTTTAGCCAACAATTTGTGATGATAAATGAATCTTAAATGTTCAAATGTATGAAAATTTGTCATCCATGAACTTAGATTTTTCTTATGGCCAAATTTTTGAAGAACTTAGTCTTTAATGACAACATCAACATTCAAAGATAAATGCAAACTTGAACAAATGCACTTTGATCGATATACATGCATTGAATCTTGATTGTTTTGATGTTGAACTTGCATGTTCACTTAAGTTGAATCAATGATCATGTCTATGATATGAGAATATTAGTTTTCATGAAATTGTACTTGACCTCACTCATGGAATGAAAATCTTAATGATAAAAGATATTTTAGCTTGATAATATTGATTCACTTGAGTAAAGCCATTTTAGTTAAAATAGCATATACCCTCTAGAACCTTAAATGATAAAAACAACTAGGGATATGGCTATTAAATGATTAACATGAAAATCTTGAACATTTCCTTACTCATAATTTGTTAAGGACTTGAATTGGAAAATGAGCATAGGATTTGTATGCTTATAACCATGGAAGAAAATGTGTGTGCTTGGATGATATAAATTTTTGAATCTTCCATTTATGCTTATGAATTGGGATTAGTATTTTATGATAGGACACTAACGTTTAATTAATCCATATGCATATTTGATGGTGTGTGATTGTGTTGTTACATGTTTGACTTGGTTAAGCACATCACACATAACAATTAGCATCATTCAAAATGGCTTAGACAACCATTGGTAATAATTGGTATGAGCTTTAAATTGACAATTCTTCTCCTTCTGTTTAGAGTGAAAAGACAAATAGAGAAGAATTTAGCTAGTACATTTTTGCATGAGACATTTTTGTGCCAGAATTTGTGGTTAATTGATATATGTATTAATTCTAAGCACATGCTTACTTGAAAATGAGTTATGAGCTCAATGCATATGATATGTCATCTAACTTCAGCTCATAATCATGTTTTATTGACATGCACCTTAGTTGGACCTCAGAGAATAATTGATGTGTCTAGGTGCACTTGCTTCATTGCTTACCAATTGGGAACTTCTTACAAATTTATTCATGAACAATTGGTATAGGAACGTAAACCATGTCTTTTGCATGCCTAAACATCTCATATCTTTTCTTTAAGGACATTAGCTTATTTATTTGTGCTATTAGTCCCATGTACTAACATGTTTCTTGGTGGATGGATCATATTTCTAGGTTCTCACATTGATTAAGCCATAATTTTAGGGGGAGCATAATTTTTCTTTTCTTTTTGCTATGACAAAAAGGGGGAGAAATAAGGGTTTTGATTTGAAAAATTCTTTTGAAAACCGTGCTAATATTTAGGGGGAGCTCTATATTTAAAACCAAGCTTTATTTGAGGGGGAGTATTTCATTAAAGAATTTTCAAAGCAAATTTACCTTAAGTTTTGTCATATCAAAAAAGGGGAGATTGTTAGCTTTAAATTGACATATGTATTTTGAAATGACAAAAACTTAAGTAAGCTTTAATGTTTCTTTCATATTGTAAATTTGCCTTATCACACATGATTCTCTCAAACCATTTTAAGTGTTCATATCAAACATTAAGTGTGACAATCACAATTTTTCGAACTTAGTGGGTAAATCCACTTATTTAGACTTTTATAATTTTATACGGAGTCTTTAAGAGTTATGAAAGTTTATTTAATTAAACAACTAAAATTTTTGAAATTTAATTGAATTGAAAAGAGATGATCCAAATTAAGGAAATAAGTATATACACATTTATATATTAAATGAAAGTATACAAATATATATACATATATATATATTTGTATATATATTAAAGGGATAAAAAAAATAATTGTAATAAAATAAAATAAAATTTAAATTAAAAAAATAAAAATAATAAATAAGGTTGAGTTAATGGAGTTTGGTGGGAAATATCCCACCAAACCCCACTACACGATTTGCTAAGGCAGACAGCCAGACACCATGTCTGCCTATGTTCCTAAAATTAAAAATAAATAAATAAATACACACACTTATAGATTAGAGAAAGAAAGACACGAGAGAGAGAAGTGAAAAGTGGAAGCAAATTAGGAAGGTGACAGGAGAAGAAAGAAAGAGAGGCGGAGAAGGAAACCAATCCAGTCGGTTGTTGCATAGGTCTCGGCTAGGCTGGAATTGAGAAGGAGATGCACATGACAGCTGGGCTTTGAGTTGAACCAACCAGAATAGGGCTGATTTGGGGGTATTATGGTTGCTAAATAAGAGGAAGAAAAGGGTAAAAGTCGCTACTGCCAGAGGAAGAAACCGAGCAAGGGTGAAATGGTGTTGTACCAAGTATCGAGCAAGGCCAAATGGGAGCTGAAATGCTGGGATTTTAGGCACTGGAATGTAACCAAACCAGGCCATCTTAAGGCTGAACTGAAAGGGATTTTTGAAGGTTGAAGTGGACTGAGCTAGGCTGGTTTAAAGGCATTAAGAGGGCTGTGTTGGTGCTCAGTTCAGGCTGGAAGATTGGTGTTTTTGGGGCTGGAAAACTTGGTATTTTTGGAGTTGACGAGGACGCCTAAAACAGTAAGCAAAGTGCTGATCAAGGACGCCAAAAAAAAGGGAAGGAGGGGGCTGAACAAAGGCTGGAAAAACAGGGTTGAAACGGGATTGAGTTGGACAATTTTGGGGCTGAAAAAAAAGGGCACCAAAAGAAGAGGAGAGGCGTTGTGAACTACAGCAGGTTTTACCAGCTTTGGCCGAACCAGGGAAGAAAGAGAGGAGAGGTGAAGAAAGGGAAAGAAAGGAAAAATGGAAAAGAAAGAAAAGGAAAAAGAGAGGAAAAATTGGGGTATTTTACTAGAATTTGAATGAGAAATAGGTAAGTAAATTAAAATGTTTGGTAATATTTTTATGAAATTTTATAAAATTTGTTAGATTAATTTCTAAGTGAATAGTATGTGAATTGTTCAAATTGTAGCAGAATGATAATGAGGCGAATGGTGGAGTTTGGCTAGGCTCAGAAGTCAGAAAAGCATTAAGCTTTGGTAAATCAGTAAGATATTTATATAAAGTAGTCGTAGATTTATATTGTGTTAGATTTCTTTAATTTGAAATATTGTAAGATGTCATTGGCACTCGTTAAAAGGATATGAGATGATGCTATAGTGTTAATGGATTTAATTGTTGATAAATTTTAGCTATAGCTATGGATAGACTATAAGTGAAGAATGTCACTATATAAAAAAAAATTTGATGAATTATTGAGGTGATAAGTCGTGAATACCATTGAAATATTATGATTATTATTTGAGATTGTTGTGAAGTTGTAAAATGATATTTAAGTTCTAAAAAAAATATCATGGTTGGAATGTATGGAAGGTTTGATCGAATACTTAGAAAGATTGTTAGAACATTGTGAAATAATATTGGGATGGCATGGTAAATGCTTAGAGAATCATTATCCTATTTTTGGAATATCAATAGTGTATTGATTTAATTTACACGGAATTGGTTGGAAATTGGAGGGCTATTGATTTGAACTTTTATTAGATGTGTTTGTGAAATTGTTAAATATATATATGGGATTTGCTTGATGATGGGACATTGTTAGGGATGTAAACGGGTCGGGTACCCGCTAAATTTGGGATACCCGAACCCGATTAACTTTAATAATACCCTAACCTGATTAACTACCCGATTATTTTTATTTATGCTACCCGAACCCTAACCCTATAAAATATAAATACCCGTTTAACTACCCGAACCCGTTTAACTACCTGTTTATTAAGTCAAAGTTTGATTTTTAAATTTAAAATTAAAATTAATTTTAGAATAACTTAATTAAAACATTATATTAATAAATTTAATTTAACTCATAAAAATAAATTAAAGTTAAAAATCATAATTATAATATATAATGATTTAATTTAATTAAATAAAACATTAATAATAAATAATTTATATATAAAAAATATAAGTGTTGTATTAATTGATTATTGTTTATATATTCGGGTTCGGGTAGCGGGTACCCTAAGGTAACTACCCGAACCCTACCCTAACCCGTAACGGGTAGTAATTTCATTACCCGAACCCTACACGAACCCGATTATACACTACCCTAATCCAGCTTAAACGGGTCGGGTAGCACTGGGTACCCATTTATAGGGTACCCATTGCCATCCCTAGACATTGTTGAGGGTGAGGGAATGGTATTCAGGTGGTATTTGAACATTTCAAGTGTCTCTAAGTTATTAATAGGAAATGAATGGTGATATAAAAGGTTGATCACGGTAAGTTAGCCATCTATGAGAGCATGTTATTTTGGAATCGAACTAGGTACGATAAGTACTTATACTAAAGTGATATTAAAGTTTCTAAAACATTATAAGATATGCATGAGCAGTAATATCCGACAAAGGTATTGGACATAATATGGGTACTATATTGAGTGATTTGATATAGATGAATTATGGTGGTAACTGACATGATGGTTAGTGCCATATTTGAGATTTGATTGAAATGACCGAATAAAGTGGCATTGACACATTGCATAACTATTGTATCATACTGTTTTGAACTCGGGTTTCTAATTACATCAACTTTAAGTATACATGATCTTAAAACTCGATTATTTGAAAGTGTGTATTAATTTACATACGTATATTAGAACTTTGAATCTGTTTGACTTAAATATTGAAAGAAATGCATGGGTTAAAAAATGCATATGTTAGAATGTCAAGTTGTTTGAACTATTAGAATTTTTGAAAGACCATATGGTATGCTTGCAGGTGCACACAATGTGATTTTTTGAACAAAAAGCATGACACAGCTCATGATATTAGAACCATTGAATTTCAGTGCATCTGAACTATTCGAATATCAGAATTTTCAGAACACTCAGAACTTCAGTTTTGAGATTATGGCGTATTTTGATAATGTCAATAAAGCACCATTTTAGAATTCGCTTGATTGAATTAATGATCAACAGGCATTTTAGGCTTGTTCGACAATAATCGCGAACAGGTCCTAGTTTCATCTGATCAATGGAATTGGGGTTTGGGATCTATGGCCATAGATAGCGCCCGTATGAGACGTTTGGCCCGCTGATAGCTACAGTGAGATTTATAAGTCTTTATTGATAGTTTGAACTGTTGGAGCCATATCTCACTTTAGAACATTCGACTTGTGCTTTAAGCTATGCCAAAGCAATTTTTGAACTCTAGACAATAGTCAGAGTGTTGCTTTAGAACTTTTGAATCATTGTTCTAGAACTTTGAAACATTGTTCAAAGTATTGATTTAGAACTTCGAACTTGGGATTTTGAAATTTAAGCCAAAGAGCATATATGTTTTCTACTCAGTTGAGCATTGTTTCGGACCATCAGAATGTATAGTTTGAAACTCTTTCAGAGCATCATTTTAGAAACTTTGAACTTTGAATTTTGAAACATCAAACTTCGATTTTTCGAAAGAGCATTTGAATTTAAATTTAAAGCTTAAACTCTAAATGGGTTTTATAGCATACATACCATTCTTGAGACTGTACATACTTTGAAATGGCACATGTGATATGAATTTTGGCAATACATGCTTTTTAGACACGATTTTGTATGACGCATGACAAGATCTGAGACCATACACTCTGGCATGTGATTTGACACTGAAAGCTATATGATAGAGCTTGCATCAGAGTGTTGAGTTTATTAGGTTTATGATGTGTTTGATTAATATTGAGTTAAGTGAATGATAATACTGACTGATATTTTGTTATATTTGATTTAGTATTGAGCTGAGCAAATCAATAATATAGTTTAATATTACACTGTATCATATTGATATCAGTTAAGTGATTGATGGTATGGATGGATATGGATAATTGATAATAATAGTAGGCTAAAGCTCTTTTTAATCGGTGTCGAGAACAGGTTAATGAGGTATTTTGATGTATCCGTACTTTCATTCCCCAAAACCATGGCACACCTAGAATCCTTAGGACATGATCTATAACAGTTATAAAAGCATACAATGATGGTATGATATAATATGTATAAGAAATAAGGATTGAAATATAAGCTTGCAGACAACATGCATTGCATTTAGGATAGTATACTTCTACTTCTACATTTATATTAATATCTTACTGAGCCATGGTTTTGCTCATCCCTTTCTAACAGCATAGCAGATCATACGAGCTAGACTCCATGCTTAGAGTTTTGGTGCTAGGCCTCGGGGACAATATTTATTAACGATATTGGTCTAAGTCCTCTAAGAGCTGTTTTGTTTATCTTGAGGTGTAAAAGTGGTCATTTTGTTTATCATGTATGACATTTAAAATGCACAGTACATGCTTATGGCATTATTTTGGGATGTAACTTAGGATCGTTCTAGATTATTATAGACTAATATGATTATCGAGTGCGATCCGAGAAATGGTTAATGTCCGACAATAATGAGCTTGTGAAATGCTAATATATCTAATTATATATTTTGGGAAGTATGTGTACTATATGGTGCTATAGACTGTTGATTCTGGAATTGCAATACGTTGTTGGGAATAGTTGTTATTTTACAGTTATTTTCTAGGGAAAATCGATTATATATAAGGGGGAGTTTTTGATCTTTTTATTTTGACCAGATTAAATTTTTAATTAAAATATTGAGGATATAAGTTGGATTGGCTTAGGAGTTAACTATTTAAATAACAATGTTAAGTTAAATTGAAATTTTGAAAGGTGAAAATTGTTTAGCAGTGACACTGACACCGAATATAAACCTTAAGTGAAAAGAAAAATTTAGTTCGTAAGTTTGGAAAAATAGTATAAATATGATTGTTAAGTGCATATTGCGGCCTTTGGGTCGTGACATTAAGACCATGATTTAATTGTATATTCTTATTAGTCTTAATATTTTACAAAATGAGTTTGAATGTTTTCATTAAGTAATTTTCTCAAGAATATATTAAACACAAGTTTAGAAAATTACTTAATAAGTTTTTGGACAAAGTCTTCATTTGAGAAAGTCAAGAAAAACTCCCATAAAATTCATAAATGTTTTGGGGTGAATTAAAACCAAAGATCACATCATTTCTAACCCAAAATGGCCTTAAAAAGTGCAAGTTTAAGATGAGGGATCGATTCCCCATGTTGAGGGATCCATCCCCAAGTGGCAGAATGCTCTAAGAAGCAACATTGAAGCATGGGATCGATCCCCTAAGGGAAGGGATCGATCCCTTCATGGCTAAATGCCTTGGAGGCATGGAATGAAGCATGGGACCAATCCCCTAGGGCATGGGATCGATCCCCTACCTCGAAAAAGCACTCTAACGGCTAGATTTTGTGAGATACAACGTTAACCTTCAGTTTTGGCTCCACCCAACATCAAGAACACATCCAAGGGACTATAAAAGGAGGCTTGGAAGCTTAAGAAAGCAAGAGGAACAAGTGAGAATCAATATTCTTCATCTTCTCCATTTTCCTCAAGTCTCAACAACATTTCAAGTGCTAAAACTTTTCATATTCTATCATTCTCATCTTCCTTGTATAAACTAACACAAATATTGTATAGGCTTTTCTTTGTGCTTAACCTTTATAATCATTTGCCTACATAGAGGCCTTCCTTGATTACACCCATTGTAAACCCAATCATATCTTGTAAAGGGAAGTGAACCCTTGAGCGTTAAATTGTAAGTGAGAATTTAGGAGATAATCTCCTTGAACTTGAAAAAAGGAGGGAATAGGTTTCTCTTAAGCCTTGAAAAAGAAGGAGGAGAGGTTTCTCTTGAGCCTAAAAAAAGAGAGGTTTCTCTTGAGTCTGCGAAAAAGAGGGATTGTAAAGACAAATTCAAGTTAGTGAATTTGGGGAAAATCCTTGGGAGCATCTCAAGGTAGAGGACGTAGGCAAGGTTGCCAAACCTCTATAAATCACTAGCGTACATTTCTCTTTCCCTTCTCTCTTTATTTATTTGCAATTATATTGTGATTGTTGTATTGAATTTGGATTGCATGCTTGCATAGCCTAGAGAACTTAAAAAATATTAATATAGGCTAGTGAATTTAGAAGAACCGAAAAACGAATATAAGGTTAGCTAAAAACCAATTCACCCCTCCTCTTGGTATTGTTATAAAGCTAACAGAAATGAACCAAAATTTTCTCTCTCTTGGCACCTTAATGGCCGAAACTTTGGGGTTGAATTTCTCCCACCAAATGGCCTTCCTCAAGGCTGGTTTCAAGATATGTTACGTAGTTTAATTAGAGGAACAACTTTTGTTTAGGGAGTTTTAGGTAGGGCTGGAAATGAACCGAACACGAACGAACGAATGTATATTCCTGTTCGTTCGTTTATTTTTTAGTGCCGTTCGTGTTCGGTTCGTGTTCGTTAAGAAATTTGATCGTAATGTTCGAGCTCGTTCGTTTGTTTCAAATGGATTGTTCGTTAAATTTTCGCGAACATGTTCGTTCGCCGTTCGCGAACGTGTAAACGAACGCGTTCGCGAACAAGTTCGTTCGTCGTTCGCGAACGTGTTCGTTTGGCTGTTCGCGAACATAAAAACGAACGCGTTCGCGAACGACGAACGAACTTGTTCGCGAACGTGTTCGTTTGGCTGTTCGCAAACATAAAAATGAACGCGTTCGCGAACAAGTTCGTTCGTCGTTCGCGAATGTCCAAACGAACGCGTTCGCGAACGTTCACGAACATATGTTCATGAATAAACTAGATATTAATACAATATATAAAAATCATATATAAAAATTAAATCTCACATGTAAATTAAAATCATTCAACACTTAAATACAATACAACTTAAAGTCTGAAAAATAATATCTTAAAAAAGTCTAAAAATTAATCCTAAGAGTTGGTGTCGCCATCATCCTCCCAATCATCTGATAAAATAAAATGAATAGTATTAGATTTAATATTCATTATCTAAAAATAAATTTAAAAATGAAAGGATAAGAACTTAATGTGAACTACCAAAAGGAACATTCTGCTTCTCACTTGAAAATGTAGGAAAGCCAATAGTTCAACAGTGGAAATGATGTTTGAAGGAATGCAAAATGTTCTATTTGTTAAGAATAAATCTCGAACTAAGAAATTAGACAGAAAGAAAAACAAGTTAATAATTTAACTCACACTCCTTATTGTCTTCTGAACAGCAACAACACATTGGAAAGCTCTTTCAGACTCCAAAGTTTGTACTCTTAGCTTGAAAAAAAAACAGCAACACCTTGCTCCTGTAACATACAGTAGAAGTATGCAACATCAATCTAAAATTGAAAAAAAATGGATAATCATAGCAATTATTTTAACCTTGCAAAAAAAAAAGATTTAAAAATTAGAATTAGCAATATGACCCAAGAAATTTAAACAAAAAAAATATTTAGAAAATCAAAATAGCTAATTGCACAACATTTTAAAGCCAAGCACAACTCACCTAACCCCTCCAAGTAATCAAAATTCAAACCGAAAGCTTTTCAAAGTTCAGAGCAGAGGAATTTCTTTAACTTCTGCTTTAGCCTATATAAAAAATTTATATTAAAATATTACAATATTTGAAATATAGAACAACTAAAATTAAACATTAAATTTACTTACTTTTGTTTTCCTTTTGAGACCGTAGAAGTTTCGATACCAATCATTACCACAAAGTAACATTTGCACTGTATCAGTTCCCAAAGAGGAACGATATGCATCAATAACTCTACCACCAGCACTAAAAGTTGATTCTGAGGCCACCGTAGTAATCGGAATTGACAAGATCTCACAAGCCATTTTTGACAAAATTCGAAACTTAAGATTATTTGCCTTCCACCAATCCAAGGCATCAAATTTTCTAGAATTTTCCTTACAAATAAACACCCCTTCTTCCAAATATGTATCTAGTTCAGACTTAACACTATGAACTGTATCCACACGTCGAACATAATTCTCATACTTTGATCTCCCTGTCATAACAATCTTTCCTTTTCCAACTCCACTAGAAGTAGAAACATTGGTGGTATGAACACTTTGTTGCATATCATTTTCTATAGCTTTACTATTATTAGCTGCTGTATATGCATCTACATATTCCTTATAAAGCTCATATAAGCTGTCACGCACAATGTTTATTTGTATAGGAGCTTCCTCTGCAGAATAAATGACACGAAAAGTGAAGTCAATCAATGTCATTTTATTCCTAGGATCAAGCACAGCAGCAATAGAGATCAACAAATTGCATTCACCCCAATATTTGTCAAATTTCTTTTGCATTTTCAAAGCCATTAGTCTCATCCAAGGCTCTTCACTAAAAGATTTCTCATCCAACAATTCTTTTATGCTCCAAAGCTCAGGAAGAAATAAATTTGATGTTGGATATTTAGAACCTAATAATTATAAAAGAAAAAAATATTTAAACTTAATGTCATAAATGTATAACATAAATGATAAAATTAAATATAAAAATTATAATATTAAATGCTTATTACCCGAGATGATGTTGGTAACTTCATTAAAAATTGCCAAGAATGAACAAACTTCTTCAACTCTCACCCAATCTTCATAGGTTGGCAAGTTTTTGTAACTTGAATCTCTTTTTTGATACCTTGGAAAAACTTGCTTAAACTCCAATGCACAAGACAACATAGCATATGTAGCATTCCATCGTGTGCAGCAATCTAGAATCAACCTCTTATTGGGTAATTGAAGCTGTTTGACAACATCACTAAACATTGATAAACATAGAGTTGATGTTGTGATGTGTTTCACACTTTCTCTTACATTTTCAATTATGTCTTCAATCTCAGAAAGACCATCATGCACCAAAATGTTCAGAATGTGCGCACAACATCGAACATGAAAGAAATTTCCATCTAGTGGAAGCTTTCTCTGAAAAGAAAGGTTATCTTTCAACATCTTCACAGCTACATCATTGTAAGAAGCATTGTCAACAGTAATTGTGCACACTTTTCCTTCAATACCCCATTCTTGCAAGCATTTATATAGTGCATCATAAATGACAAGTCCACCGTGAGGAGGAGGCACACTAACAAAGTTCAATACCCTTTTCTGCAACTTCCAATCCAAGTCCACAAAATGAGCTGTCAACACCATGTATTGAATCTTCTGACCAGATTTCCACATATCAGTTGTAATGCTAATCCTATCAACTGTTTTCAACAATGCAATCAATCTTTTTTTTTACCTCAAAACTTGTCCAACAATCACCTTTAGCAGTTGCCCGAGAGATATTTTGATAGTAAGGACTTGCAGTCTTCATCAGCAAAGTGAAAAGCTCATACTCAGCAAATGCAAATGGCAACTCATGAACCATAATCATATGAGAAACCATCTCCCTTATCTTTGCTTGATCATATTTCCAAGTTTGAACACTACTCACACTATCTGATCTAGGTGTTTGTGGTTGCAAAAAAATATTGGTTTGTCCATGTTCAGTAAATTGTCGTTTCACACAACTATTTAAATGCCTCTTGTATTGTGTGGTTGTACCATCTTTGTGCTTGGAAAGTTTAAACTTACAATGATTACACTGCACCTTTTCAGTCCCATCAGCTAGTTTCACTAAGGTAAATTCTTGCCAAATAGACGATGTCTTCTTCCTTGCTTTCTTCGCATAATTACTAGCTTCATTTTCGTCCTCTTCAATAGGATTAGGAGTATCTCCTTCAACATTGACAACTTCGTTTCCCTCAGAAGCGGCCATAGGATCAAATGATGAACCAGTACTAGAATAAGAACAATGCAAACTCCAATCCGGTACTTGAGAAGTCGAAGACAAACTAGTATGATTTTGTTCCAAGTGAAAAGACATACCTAATAATTCAAAATAAAACCATCATCAATGAGCAACAAGAAAGTACAAAATTAAAAAATTTCAAATTATCAATTAGTGATTAACAAATAATAGATATACCACAAAATAAAGGCTGCTAAATATGGTGGTGTCTGCCTCGAACTCTTTCTGGCCTCCCCGGAGATCATTTTTTGGAGAGACTGCTAAAAAGAGTCGGAAGATCATAGGTAGGACAAGTGAAATGATACATGGGCATTACTAAAGTCAACTATCAACAAAAAAAATGAAAATTACAAAAACTCTAAACGTACCGTTGATTGTGAAGCTTAGTTGAATAAAGGACTAGCCTTGAAGTTTATGAATGTTGAGACAAATTCAAAGGCTTGAGAAAGAATGACTTCTTTACTTGAATTTTTGAAAATTAGCTTCAACCTAACAACAAAATATCATTGTTAAGAATTGCAATATCTATAAATAAAATATAACAAATATCAGTATATTTACAATTGGATATTTTGTTTAAAGGAAATAGCAAACTTCCAGCACTAAGACACATAACAACATCCGAGAACTATGCAGCTAAGCTGCAGGGCAGGACCAACCAGGCAGCCTTTCATAGTTATCAAATACCATTTCATTTTTTGTTAACCATAAAGACCAAACTGCAGCAAATCCAATTGCTAACTACCACGATTTCAACAGCCCACTTGATGGAAAATCCAAACAGTAAGTACGAATATTTTAAGCAATTGAGGATGACACCAACGAATAATTTAAGCAATTGACGTATCTTCATTAGCCATAACTTGCAAATAAGAACAGAAAATACAACAATCAAATCCTCATCCCAAATAATTTGTCATTCCTACAAGTAAAATAGAAAAAATTTCCCCACTTTTGATACAAATAATCTGTTAACCAGAAAATTAGTAACGCAAAACATACAATATCAAATTGATACAAAAATCTAGCCAATCTTATGTTCTTCTTAGCATCAACAAAAAAAATGACACAACAATGCAACAGATCCAAGACTTTAGACCCAGAAAACATATTCAGTAAAAACAATCAAAATATAAATAAAACACAGTGAATCAATATAGTTTTAAACGACTCGTAAAAGCTAGCAATTTATATGAATATGAACTTTTTTATATAGAAAAAAGAAAAGCTTAAAAATGAATCACCTTACAGGATTTTAGATGAAGTCGTCCTGGAGAGAAGGGTTTTCCAATTTTCGAGAGTCGAGAGAGGAAGAGGACTGAGGTCTGTAGATTTAGGGTTTTCCAATTTTCATTTTTAGACTTACTTAAACGGTGAGTTTTACTCCGAAAAGATCGACTGTGTCTTTACTCTAAACGGTGAATAGGACAGAAAGTGGACGCTGAGGGATCACTCAATGAAACCATAAAGTAATACAAAGTAGTAAATTAAAAAAATTCATTTTCAGTCTGAAAATGAATGAATGTGAGTGAAGGGTACACTGCTGAGTCATGTTGTTGAATATGATTTCTCTGAGCTATATTTTCTTCTCTTCCATTATCCTTTTTCTTGTTTCACCGACAAGTTATCAAATAAACATTTATATGTATTTAATATTGTAAGAAATATATGCTTCTATTTTTAAAATGTAAAATTTTGTAGATAAAAAATTTATGTTGTACAGAAGGAAACACATGCATCTTAATTGAATGTGAATATGATCAAAGGAAGCTTTTTTTTTTTCCCAAAACCAAAATAAAAAGCATGCATTTTCCGTTGGCATTGTTTTTTATTTTATTTTTTTCATGTCATCAAAAACAGAAATTAGAAAGGACAACCTCTTTTTTATTTATCCCGGTAAGTCGAGTTTTATTTTAACCATGTTATAAATTTGACATACTAAATGTGAGGAATCAAAAGAAATCCAATTTTTGTACGTGCTTGGCGAACTTAGTTGTATTTTGGATGTTTGCAATTAGTTTTGTTAAATTATTTCACTTCGATTCAGTGTTTTATTTTTTCATTTGTTTGAAACTGAAAGATGGATGCCCATAATATTTGTTGGTGATGTTTAAATGTGAATCATGTTATTAATTAAAATTATATTCATCTTTTATATATAAAATCTTAATTTTGTTGTTTTTATGTTATATAATAATTTTTTAACTATTGTTAATTATTACAATATGTAATAAATTGTCTACATTAATTACTTATATTTTGAGTATAAATTAATAGTGATACATCAGTGTTAAAATTTTCATTCTAATTAGATTAATTTGTAAAGTTGAAAGATAATTACACATTAATTCAAATAAGAGTTCTAACTCTCTAGCATAATTGATAAATTTGTAAAAACACAATGGCATATCCATGATTTATATGTCATTTCACATAGATCATTTAATTTAAAGTTGCATGCTATTCAATATTTATCTTAATATATTACATTTTTTATTTCAATCTATTATCGTATATTACAATATAATGTTGTATTTCTAATTTCAAACATTTAATTTCTTATAATGTATTTATGTAATATATATTAACTTAATCAATGATCATAATATTAAAAGATCAAATAGATATGGACCTTAAATCACTCTCTTTTTTTTCTTTTAAGTCAAAAAAGTCTTTTTTTTCAATTGATTATAAAGAGTTGCACACACACACACACACATATGTTTATTGTACAAATGAGCAGTTTTATGTTTAAGCTAGACAAATATATATACACACACATAGACATTGTACTAAACTATCATATATATATATATATATATATATAAATGGTTAGTGTGTAAGAATTGTGTATTAACTTATTACGAATTTTTATTAATTTAATTTCAGTATATTATGTGTAAAATTTAAAATTTTATTATCTTAAGTATAATTAATTAATTTATTATTATTGTTCATTAATTTTTTTGAGTCAATAAGGTTTTATTAAATTTGATAATTATAATTTATGTATACCAATATGTGTGTGTGTGTGTGTATTCACATATGTGTAATATATATATGTTTGTATCATATAATATACATATATTGGTATACATATATTAAAGTATCATATATATATGTGTGTGTGTATACACACATATGTGTAATATATATATATTTGTATCATATAATATACATATATTGGTATACATATATTAAAGTATTATATATATGTGTGTGTACACACATATATGTGTAATATATATGTAGGTAAATGGTCAATGGATAAGATCATAAGAATGAGATCTTAACTTATTAGTTATTAGTTATTATAGGACTTTTATTAATTTTATTTCAGTACATTATGTTTAAATTTAAAAAAAATAATTATTTTAATTATAATTAACTAATTTAATTTTATAATTATTTTATTAATTTTTTAAGACAACAAAGTTATATTGTAAAAATATATTTAAAAATTATGTACTAATTTTTTAGGTTAACATATTAAAAATAAGGTATATATATTATACAACTTATATAATATAAGTAATTTTAGTATTTTAATAAATAACAAACAAACAACAAACGACACTTTAAACGAACGAACAACAAATGATACTTTAAACGAACAACAAATGACACTTTAAACGAACAAAAAATGACACTTTAAACGAACAACAAATGACACTTTAAACGAACGAATAATAAACGAACATAAACGAGCCTGTTCGTGAACAAAAACGAACGTCGAACGCTCTGTTCGTTTACACCCCTACTCTTGAGGGAGAGCTTTGCCGCCCTTTGGGTCCTACCCGGCTCGAATCCGGATTAGTCCTATACCAGAATGGTGTGGGGAAACTGGATGGTTTACACCAAAAAAAACGTGACCCGATTTTTTTATATAAATTATGATTTAATTTATTTAATTTAATTGAAAAGTGGTCTTATTATTGATGGAGCTCTTGCACCCCCAATAATAGATGAAGTAAGCTTCAGCTTCCTACTGTATACATCTCTACTAATTTTGATAATAATCCCTCGTATAGTGATTTTTACAATGACAGGTAAGATCACCTTGAAATGATTTTATATTTCTTTATTCTTTTACATGGATTTGGAGCTTGGATTTTCTCAAAAAAAAAAAAGAAAGAAAGTTCGGGCTATTCTCTAGAAAAATAGAAATTTTAACTAATTTTATTTATATGCTAAAATGATAAATATTTTTAAATAAATAAAACAAACAATCGATAAATCTTGATTTCAAAATCATTTATTGAGATAAAATCTTATCAATTGGATCAATTTATCATTAGATTTGTAGCTTAATCATATATATGTATATATATATATATATATATTACATAATTAACTTGACATGCAAAAAAAAATTTCAACATCCCATACGAATTGATCCACGTATTTACTTTACATCCACCATATTATGTCATCTCATCTTTTATTTTGTACGATTGTTGTATCTTACTCTCTTTTTTTTCTTTTTCTCTCTCTTGGTATTTATTTAAATTTATTTTTGTATCCTACCCTTTTCTTCTTCACTTTGTTTTCGTATCTATTAAATGTTTTTTAGATAACTAGATTCATTTTTTGAAGGAATATTTTACCTATTTTTTAAATACATTTTCCATTTAAAACATTTATCTAATACATTTAATATAATTAGATTGTTATATAAACAATATTCATATACATACATCTTTTGGCATATGTTTTTGTAGTAATAAATTTATTATAAGTATTGATGTATATATATAATATGCTATAATTATATTCTAAAGTCAAATATAAATTTTATTATTTAAAATCCGTGCATTGTATAGAATACAGCGAAGTTAGTATCTGAAACAAACGAAGTGCGGTTTAAAATCTGCTTGGGCCTGGCGGGATCAAAATTTTGGCGGGAGATCTTTTTTTTGGCACTTAAAATTTTTCGAAAAACCAAAATAATCCTATTCTCAAAACCGCCGTACTCCCCCAAATTCGTTTTTCCTTACGCTTGGCCGCAAACGAACTCTACAGACGTTTCCAGTTTCCAGACAAAGATCGCCTATCAACATCTGACATGCCTCGCGGCGAGGAATTACAGATAAGCATCGCGAAGCGTGGCTACAGGAAAGCCAAAGAGGAAGGAAATAGGCAGGAAGAGGCGAGGTGGGCAAATGTGATTGGAGATGTTCTGAAGAATAGAGGAGAGTATGTGGAGGCACTGAAGTGGTTTCGAATCGATTACAATGTTTCGAACAAGTATTTGCCTGAAAAACAATTGCTTCCCACTTGTCAGTCTATTGGCGAGGTGTATCTCAGGTTGGAACACTACAAGGACGCCTTAATCTATCAGGTAATCTCTTTCTTTCTCTCCTTTTTTGGTTGACTCTGTTGATAGGATTTGAACTTTTAGGGTTTGTTGATTGGTCTAGTGACAAGAGAGGTTTTGGGTTTGATTTGTTAATTTTATTGAGATAAATGTGTTTTCCTGGGCTTTGAGTTTTTTTTTTTAATTTAAATGGGGTTTTGGAGATATGTGAAGCGTGGAATGTTAAAGAAAATTGTGCGTTGGGCGAAATTTTAATGGAAATTTATGTTCTGGAATATGAATTAGATTGTGGTCTGTTCGGGTGGAGGGAAAGTACATATAGCATAAAGGAAAATGTGGGGTTTAGTTGGTAATACGAAGTATTATTTGTTTTGTGGAATGATTTTTTGTATTTTTATGTGTCTTTTGCAAAAAAGTTGAGTGAATAATTTTTTTTTTTTTTTGGAAATGGATAATTGTCTGAAAAAAATTGTGTGTGTAAGGTTACTTACCAATGTTTTAACTATAATTCTATTCAAATCAGACTTTAGAAATGAATTTTTAAGTTTGGATTTAATTTGATCCAACCTAAGTTATTATTATATCAATAAAAAAATATTTTTGTTTAAATTAAAATTTTAAAATATGAATACTAAGTAATTATTATTATTTTTATTGCAGAAAAAACATTTGGACCTTGCTAAGGATGCCAATGATCTTGTTGAGCAGCAAAGAGCCAGCACACAACTTGGGCGTACCTACCATGAAATGTTTTTAAAATCTGATGATGACCATTACTCAGTTCAGAATGCCAAAAAGTATTTCAGGTCTGCCATGAAGCTTGCTCGGACTCTCAAGGAGAACCCCCCTAATAATAAGTCTTCTTTTCTCAAAGAATATATTGATGCACACAATAATATAGGGATGCTTGAAATGGACCTTGATAACTTGGATGAAGCACTGAAACTTCTCACTAAAGGTTTGGAGATATGTGATGAAGAGGAAGTCACTGAGGATGATGATGGTCGTAGTAGGCTTCATCACAATCTGGGAAATGTTTATTTGGAGTTGAGGAGGTGGGACGAAGCACGTGAACATATTGAGAAGGACATAATGATTTGTAAGAGAATTGGGCATCGCCAAGGAGAGGCAAAGGGGTACATTAATCTTGGTGAGTTACATTACAGGGTTCAAAGGTATGATGAGGCAATACTTTGCTACCAGAAGGCACATGATTTGGCAAAATCTATGGAAGATGAGGATGCTTTAGCGGCGCAAATTGATCAAAATATTAGGACTGTAAAGGAAGCTATAAATGTAATGAATGAACTGAAAAAGGAGGAGCAAAATCTCAAGAAGCTGAAAAGAAACATGGTTAGTGCAAATGGAACACCAAAGGAGCGTAAGTTTCTATTACTGCAGAATTCCTGTCTTGATCGACTCATTGAGAAATCAGCTATGATCTTTGCATGGCTGAAGGTTAGTCCCTGTAGCAAATGAGTTTTCCTTACTTTTGTTTCTTTTCAAGCATAAATGCAAATTATCACAGAAGACAGTTTTGAGATAGTATCCAATTATATCATTATTATTTTAAATCCCCAATCTGTGAGTTGGACATTATTGCACAGAATTCTTGGTATGAGTCATGCTATCAATAAGGTTTCAAATTAAATGCTTGGCCAGTTGCTTTTTTTTTTTTGGCTCAAATTCTTTTCTTCCTTAGCTTGCTATGTCTAAAATGCCACGTTTGGAAATGGGTTTGGGGTGATTGATTCATCCTATTTTGATGTTCCTTTTTATAGTTGCATGTAATAAATAGATGGATGAGATTGTTTTTGTCATTTCTTTTACATCTTTTTCCTTTTTTGTTATTGATATGCTAAAAAGGGTAAAGAGTATGTTAACACATAATATAACAAAAGAAAACTGATAGTAATATCAAATAGATATTCTGGATGCTTAATGAAATTTAATGGCAGATCATTTATTTGTACTTCTTTAGTTTTTGGCAAATTATTATTAGTTATGCCAAGAGATTGTTGTCTACTTTCAGAAGGTGCATGTATAAAAAGTGAAAAAAGCAGAAGAAAGTTAATTCATGGTTAAGAATTAGCATGATCCAGAATCATTAGGCTCTAAACCATCTTTAGTGGAAGAAAGAAACATAAAAAAATAGAAGAAAGAGAAATTACCCAGGCTGTCTAAAGTGAGTCTTTGTTCCAGTAAATTAAAATTTCAATAAGGAAAACTGGAAAAGGTTATTCTTTTTTCTGTATATGGAAACATGAATTTGTACACCTACTGGTGCTCATTTCCCAGTGCTGTTGTTCAGTGATTCAAGGAAGATATTGTTGCTTGACTTCTTGAAAGAAGACCAACAAAGCCTAGACTAGAGGAGGATCTTAAACCAAGAGTTGAATAAGTTTCATAAATTTATTTAGGTTTATATAAGGCTTCTTAAATGGCTTTCCACGCTAGAAGTAAACCATCTTCTTTTCTTAATATACATCTGAGCTGATTGTTGGAGTGTATTCAGAGTTTTCATCTTGAAATCTCATTTTTCAGAGTGTGGTATTTTCATGTTTGCTTCTAGCATCACTTTTGTTTATTGTTGGTAATATCTTAGCAGAATGTAAAATCTGCAAGTAATTATCCGCATATTGCCTTTGACTTTTATATTAGGTGATAACTTCCAATATGTTCTTGCATATTTAATATAGTCATGCTTATTTTTTGAAAATTTATGTTTAGCATCGTGAATTTGCAAAAAGGAAGAAGCGTATAGCAAGTGAACTTTGCGATAAAGAAAAGCTAAGTGATGCATTTTTAGTTGTCGGAGAATCATACCAGAAGCTCAGAGACTTCGGCAAAGCCATTAAATGGTACACAAAGAGTTGGGAAGGATACCGGTCAATCGGAAATCTGGAGGTGAGCTTGGTTTTAGTTTTATGACCTGTTTATATTTGACTCATATTTTTGTTGTTTTACCAAAGTATAATTAAACTGAAAGAAACAGTTATTTTATAATTTGTTATTTGTAAATCACCTTGATAATCCAAGTACAAAACTTAGTTTGTGTTACTTGGGATTCAGAGATTGTGTTGGTCTTTTTGGTCTAGTCCTTTTTCATGAATGTGTTTTATGTTTGAAGGTGGATGGATTATTAACTGTTATTAGTTTCAGGGTCAAGCATTGGCAAAAATTAATATAGGTGATGTTTTGGACTGCCATGGTGATTGGACTGGAGCACTTGAGGCATTTAAAGAGGGCTACAGGTCATTTTTTCTATTTTTTATGTACCTTTCGGTAATTTTTGATTGTCTGTTTACTGTTTCCATCTGCAAAATTTTGGAATCAGCCATGTTAAAACCCAGTTGGTGCAAAATTCTTTGAAATGACAAAAGTTTCTGGAAATTAAGAAACATCAATTTCTATTTCCTATTATTTGGGAAACACATGGAAATGGATCCTTCAATAAAGTCTGCCCTTTGAGCTCTCATGAATACAGATTACATGTGTTGGAGTGCCAATCTTTGTAAGTTATGGGTTTTATGATAAAAGTGATAGTGTGCTGTATGATAGGCAACTTAACAAGTACTTATAGAATAATGACTAATTTATGATGAGTATGATATATAATGCGTTTGACTTACTTGATCAAGGCATCCTGCGAATTTCCTGTTATATATGAAACTAAGCATCCTTCTTTATGTTATATCAAGTGTATCATAACCCTGTCCTTGCATAATTTCTGTCCTTGATTGTATGCTAGAATTGCATATGCTTTGTGCCAGCTGATGACTCAACAGGATAAATGGGTGGTTCATATTAAATATTAATGCTGGTATGATTTTTCAAAAAACAAGATTTAACCTTATTTTTGGGATACAATAGAAATGTCAATTTCCAAGGCTGCAAGAGAGAACTGGCATTTCTGAGCACCATCTTTCATGTTAAGAAGTTATTGTTTCTTTGATTACTACAATCAAAGGATGCTACTATTGTTTTTTTTTTTTTTTGTGTGGTTTTTTTTTTTCAGTTATTGGATGGTTTGGTTTCTATTTTTAGTTATTGATTGTTGAAGTTACAACTAAAAGGTATTCCAAAGCAATGTCTTGTACCATTTAGCAAATTGCAAGTCTTTGCAACCAAAATTTCTGATTGTTTGCTTTGCCTGAGTAAATCTTTATGTCCTTGCACACCAGGTCATTTTTTTTTAAAAAAATTTTCTTATAACAAATCAGACTAATTAACTCTTACTTGCTTTTTAAGTTTGAAAGTTTAATTTTGTTCTGTTATCTCATGCTGCAGGATTGCTGCTGAAGCTAAGCTTTCTTCCGTTCAGCTTTCTGCACTTGAGAATATGCATTATAGCCACATGATAAGATTTGACAATGTTGAGGAGGCCAGGTAAATTTACTTACATGAGCCCTGATTAGCTGCCTGCTTGCTTGTAATTTCTATGACCTGTAAAATTGGAGTTTCTAAATTTCAAAAGGTAATTTGTTTTAGATTTTTAAGATTTCTAGGTTTCAACTATAGATTCATGAAGCTGTTATTCTAGGAGGTTGCAGCTTGAAATTGACAAATTGAAGCAGTCAAAAGTTGAGAAGCTTGAAGCAAAACATATCATGACGGATTGCTGCTCTGAAACAGACACAGAAGGGGATGATCATTGCTCCGATAACATGTCTAATGCATACTTGGAGGTGATGAGTAAATCTGATTCTAACAGATCGTCTTTAGCTGCTAGTGGAGAGCTGAATGATGATTTACCTCTAATTTCACTTATCCGACCCAGCCAAAGATCACCCAAAAATAAAAAACCTAGCACAGGAAAATACAATATTTCTTTTGAGCCAGATAAAGCTCTTCCAAAATGTTTGTCTAAATCAACAAGTAATCAGCAAACAGTTGGCCGTAAACGTGTTCGTCTAGTCCTTTCAGATGATGAAGGTGACATGCATGATGAAGTAGAATGCTCAGCAAGAAGGCTACATAAATGTTCAGTTGATATTGCTGCTTCAGATGATTGTGAGTTGTTAGTGTATTTGAGATTTGATTTTTATTTTTCCTGTTAAAGGTTAAGGTAATAACTTAAATGTATTTTTGACCTGACTGCAGTTAAAAGTAAAAGTGGTCCAGCAAGTTCTGATTATAAATTGCAGGTATTCAACCAACTGGAGTAGCCCCGTAGAATATTGCTAACCTTATCAAGTTGGTGCACAATTTCTTAATCCTTTTGGTTTGCAGGATTTCTCACCAGTTTCCTCCAAAAGTGCCAGCAGGCGCTGCAATCATGTCAATCTTGAAGAAAGCACTTGTTCATACAAATCCGTGAGCCCAAAAATAACTGTCTCAAATGGAAAAATTAACAGATCTTTGCACGACGCTGAAGTTGTTATTGGTTCTGATTGTGCTGCTAGCACTTTGAAATGTGACATCAATGCTCCTGAAAACTTACTGCATAGTACTGATAATGAGGATGATGTGAGCATTTCTCATATTTCTTATCTACAGCTTAATTTGTTCAGTTATTGTTGTCATTCTTGTTATGAAAAATGTAGAATGTACACAAGGAGAAGGTCCTATGCAGTTTTCTTTGACATGTTTGCCAAAGAATAAAAAGTGTTTGATTCACATTCCCTCTGAAATCTGTCTCATCCTTTGACTTCTCCTTGTAGTAGAAATCCAACAATGTGTAAGGAAAATTGAATGCAATGTTCCAACGCAAAATTGGTTATTAAAAATCTCTAATTGTTCATATGCATTTTTATGAAGCACAGGCAACCTTAATGGTGCTTGTGCATCTTTTATGTGACGTTCCTATATTTTGAGTTCTGTTGTTTGCTTAGTTTGCTAATTTTGTGCTATTGTGCTAATTGCAGGGCTACATAACATTCAAAATTGATGACAACGTGATAAATGTGGTAGTGAGTTCATTTATGGCTGGTGATAAGATAAGCATGGAGTCTTTGAAGGTTGAACTGGCTTGCTTGTACTATTTGCAGCTTCCTGTAGAGAAGAGATCAAAGGGTAGGGGCGTATTGTCAAAATTTGCAAGTTTCTTATTTTATCAATTCTGGGTGGGTGAGAGCAGTAGTTTGCCAAAAAGTATTAGTGATCTAGACTGACAGAGCAGCTTGTTACAATTTAATTGTATCATGAAGTACTGTAGCAATCTTTAAGCTTCTGCAGTAGGTGAAATTAAGAAAGGATGTTGAAGTGACCAAACCACCAGCTTTGAGAATCTGGTCAAATATTTCATGTCTCAAACAATTCTTGATTTGAAGTGGCAGTATTTTTACAGGGGTTGTGTTTCGTATGATACGATTGAAGTTGCTTGGCTGTGAATGTCATAGAACTGGCTTTGATACTCAGAGTTGAAGTCACCAAATGGTCCTAATGAGGAATTGTATAACTCTTCTTAGCATTGAAAATCGTGGGTCAAGAATGGTTATATTTTTGGAGATGTACCTAAGGACACCGTAATAATGCATGCGCTTATTCAATACCATCAGGAATTGCTTTGGGCATCAATTCTTTTTAATAAATATATATAAAGCAAATGAATGAAGCTCTTGTAAGAAGAACTGAAAAAGTTTTAGGGGTTGCTACCTGCCATTGCTTCTTTTTTCTTTGCTCATTATTTGTCATAGTAACTGCATTGTTATTCCTTCAATTATCTTTTGTTCTTTCCAGATCACTGACTGTTTTGTGAATGGTGTCTTACTAGGTTTGTTGCCTATTATTCAAAATATGGAATGTGGTGGAAGACCTCTAGAATCCTTTGAAAACTTTGATTCTCTTAGAAATCATCTAAGTAAGGTTTCCGTTGATGTGCTTATTGCTGGTATGTGTTATACTTTTTTTTCTTGTCGTTTGAATTAATGATATCACCTTGTCTTTTGTAGTAGTTCCCGCAGCCTTTATTACTGTTGTATGAATTATGGTGCTGTGGTGTTTTAAACTAATTATTTCAGTTTTGAAGTGTGTGTTTCTTTCTTACTCATGTTACATTGCCAAGATTACCATTTGTGTGAAGCAGTTGTCTCAATCAAGTTGTATAAACAGGATTCCAGTTTTTTAGCATGACAAAGTACCCTTTTAGCTACTTAATCCTGTTTTATGTCTCTATTGAATGGTTAATCTTATGCATGTTTTGATAAGATGTTAGAGAATAAAGATCATTTAAGACATTTTCACCAAATTGACTTATGAGTCTTAATGTTCTACAGTCAAGACACATGTTTAGCATGCATTTTGCTGTGGGCTTCTTGAGCATTTTCAAAGTCAGCTTAGCCGTGCATGATAGTTTCTATGTTATGATCTCAGTATAACTTTTTCCTCATATGATTTCTTTGCAAGTGAGACAACTTACATCTCATGTGTTATCTTCACAGGATGGGTCCAAAAGCGCTTGATGAAGCTTTATATTGACAGTTGCAAAGAATTGTCTGAGGCACCTAATATGAAGTTGCTTAAAAAATTGTATACTTCAGAGGTAAGAATGGAGATTTAACAATGGTTATTTGGTGATGCTATTTTTGTATTGTATTCTACAAATTGCTGCAGGGTAGCTTGTTGCATTTCCACTTGGAAGCCTAAATGGTTTTATTCTATTTCTACTCTTTGCTTACCAGATAGAGGATGAAGTCAACGTGTCTGAATGTGAACTGCAAGATATATCAGTAACTCCATTGTTGAATGCCTTGCATACACACAAAGCGGTTGCAATGCTGGATCTTTCTCACAACTTGTTAGGTGATAATATCCCATTTCTGCCCCATCTTCATCATAGTTTCCATGCTTTTGTTAGGCTACAACTCTACAAGTTGCTTACGCACCATTTGTTTTAACATGCTTGTAGACAGAATTAGTTTGATTCTTTCAGGTTGCAGTTTTTCTTGAAAAATAAATAATCCTGAATTCCTTTTATAATATAAGTTGTCCATTTGATTGCTGTTTTCCAGGAAATGGAACAATGGAGAAACTCCAACAGTTTTTTTCATCATCAGGCCCAAAATATGGTGATTTGACTTTGGACTTGCATTGCAATAGATTTGGTCCAACTGCCTTATTCCAGGTACATAGCCTATGTTTTAACCGTCTTTTTCTGCATCACAGAGCTTCAAATTTTCTTAATTTGTTTCAGTCAGAATCAACATCCTTTCTTTAGCATTGGGCTTTTCTGCTTGTATTGAAGTTCAATATGTATTTGAACGCACCCATTTAGTTTTCTTTTTCCCAACATTGAGGCTTGGTAGTTAATTAGTTGTATGTTGCACTTAAATATTTCAAGAATATTGAGATACTTTGCAGGAAAAAAGCTTCTAATTCATTGTTATTGCAGTTACAGTAGCCAAGACCTTTTGGCATCCATCCTAATACGTTTAAATTTCCCTAATTGTTAGATTTGTGAGTGCCCTGTGCTGTTCACACGACTTGAAGTACTTAATATCTCTGGTAATCGTCTCACTGATGCATGTGGATCATATCTTTCAACTATCCTTGAAAAATGCAGAGGTAAATTGCATTCCCTACAGTTCAGTCAATATTGATATGGGCTCCATTACATTTTCTGAATGGACTATTATATAGTTTTTGCCTTTAGAACAATGATGTTTTTCATCAAATAATTGGGCAAGGCTTTACTAGGTTGGCTCTGTCCAATGTCAGATGAAATATATGCTTTGTATTATTTGAACATAGATAGTTTTGCTTGAGTATATCAGCTGATGTTCTCTTTGATCTTCAGCCCTGTATAGCTTGAATGTAGAGAGGTGTTCCATTACTTCTAGAACAATTCAAAAGGTTGCTGATGCACTGGATACTGGATCTGTACTATCACAACTTCTTATCGGTATGCTTATCAAATCAGTGAACAGTTCAACTCAATTCTTTATTTGTCTCTGGAAAGCACTCTAAGCATCACTATTTTGGCAGGACATAACAACCCTGTATCTGGGAATGCCATCAGTAATTTATTGGGCAAACTTGCTACTCTGAAAAGGTTTAAAATAAGCAGAATATTTTTCTTGATGTAGTAGTTTATAATTTACATATGGAGAAGCACCTGAGCTTCAAGCTTGCTAACATTAAAGTTCTTTTCTTTTTCAGATTTTCAGAACTTAGTCTAAATGGTTTAAAACTAAGCAAGAATGTGGTTGATGTTCTTTGTAACCTTGCTAAAGCCTCATGTTTGTCACGACTGATGCTTGAGGGCACTGGCATAGGAACTGTAAGCAATTTCATGTCACAATGTTCTGTACAGTAATATCAGTTTACTTTGAGTGTACGAGTTAAGTTTCTTCCTCTGCTTGTGCTTAGATTTTATTGTCATTTATAGGATGGAGCACTGGTATTGACTCAATCATTGTTCAGCTCGACTCAGGAGCCTTTGAAACTTGATCTGTCTTACTGTGGAATAACATCTACATATATTTATGAGCTTGACACTGATGTTATTTTCATTAGTGGCATTCTTGAGCTGAACCTTGGAGGAAATCCCATCATGCAAGAGGTTTGTTTATATCAGATTACAATACTTTCTTTTGTATACTTGCACCAAAAAAAAAAAGAAAACTTTTTTTGTATACAAGTATGGTAGAGAACTGTTTAAATTTTAAAAATTTAGGAGCCTTGTGCAACGGATTTGCCCTTTAGTCTGAACTGCAGGTTTTAAATTTTGGATCTGCGGCACTGGTGCAGTTAAATCTGTGCTGGAACTAGTATAACGATCATTGTTATTTAATTTAGACAGTATTTAATGGAAATCTATAGCTTTTATTGGTGTACCCTATTTGGTTTACCTTGAATTTTGAAGATAGGATTGAACATGAAAGAACCATCTTGTGCTGTAATTTTTCTTCAGCTTTGAAATCCTGATTTTGAATATAAGATATTTTTCTCTGTTGAATATGACTGGAGCTTTGACACAGGGTGGCAATGCATTAGCATCTCTGCTTATGAATCCTCAATGTTGTCTAAAAGTTCTGAAACTGAACAAGTGTCAGCTGGGGATGGCTGGGATTCTTCAAATAATTCACGCATTAGCAGGTTAAATTGCCGATTCCAGTATGATTTTTTTACATTTCAATCAAAATCTAATTTTCTAATTGCTAATTTGGTATTCTTGCAGAGAATGACTCTCTAGAAGAGCTCAATCTTGCTGATAATGCTGATATGGACAAGCAGTTGGCTATACAATATGGAAAACAGACAAATGGGAATTCAGAATTCTTACAGCCAAACCACGCCATACCTGAGCCATCTCTTAATCCATGTGTTTCCAAGGAATTTGAAGGTGAACAGAACTTATGTGCACTTAACACCGACTGCAGTAAGCTTGAAGTTGCTGATAGCGAAGATAATGAGATAAGGGTAGAAACAGCTGCATGTGGATTCGGTGACAGCTGTGCAAGCTCAAGCCAAAGAAACCTGTCTTTGGAGTGCCAGTTCATTCAAGAGCTTTCTGCTGCCATTGGTATGGTAAAGCAGTTGCAGGTTTTAGATCTTAGCAATAATGGGTTCTCAGTACAAGCTTCAGAAGCTTTGTATAATGCTTGGTCATCAGGTTCAAGGGCTGGTTTATCTTGGCGGCACATCGAGAATCAGATAGTCCATTTGTCAGTGGAAGGAAATAAGTGTTGTAGATTGAAATCTTGCTGCAAAAAGGATTGAATTTGTTCCCGCTGAAATTTCTTCAATTCTTTGAGCAGATTAGCTTCAGTAAACCATGCAGCATGACTTCGGAGTCGATTTGGGCACATAAAATCAGCCTTTATAGGGAAAACTGGGCATCATAGCAACATATTGATCCTATTAGCCATTGTTTAACCATAATTTGCTATAATTTTTATTATCTGTAATTACGCTCAACTGATAGTGATTGGAAATGTATAGGTATTTGAAAGAATATCAATTATGAAAGTATTTTTGAGAAAAAGTAATTACATTTGCAAGTTTTTTATTGATAATTGAGTCGAAGGATCTCGTTAGATATTAAATTTGTATTAAATTTATAGCAATTCAACCTATCATTAGGGGACAAGCTTGGATTAGACTCTGCAATATTTTTAAAATCAATTGAATTTCTGCCATTGAATGGGAGACATGTTGAGCTGTCTAAGTCAAAGGAATTCAATAGTAAAAGCTTGGCATATCTCCTCTTGGGATTCTACTAAGTATTCTCAAATTTTAAGTTCTCTTTCTTTCTGTTGCAATTCTTATAGCTATTAATTTTATGCAGCCAAATCTTTTTCTTAAGATGAACATGATTCACCTCAGCTCATATATAGTTTCATTTTCCCCAAGAAGGGCTCAATGGATTTCTTATTTGTAATTTTTTCAACATTTTGGGTAAAGAATTAACTGATTTTCTCAACAATTAATTTAAAAATGTCTTGTTTAATTATTTTCCAATATCAGAAAATTCAAATTCAACTCTTTAAATTAAGGATATATGCCTGCTCACATTGGCTTAAATATTCAAGTGTTGCTCAAATGAAACTTTAGATCACAAACACTGATCTAAAAAATTATTCAAGTCATTATATGATCATACATATATATTTGGATTCAGGATTTATTTATTAAAAAAATTAAATAAGCACACGTTTGGTTTGGGTTTTTAATCTCTCTTAAATATAGCTAGGACACAAGTGGAATCTCAAACTCAATAAAGGAAAGCCCCTACCAGAGATAAAAAGACAATGCTTTACTAAAAAAAATTTAAATCAAGAAAACAGCAACAAAAAAAGAAAAAAAATCATTACTATTAGTTTTCAACCATTATATATTTATAATCTAAATGATGGTTAATTTCGTTGCTTATAAAATTGGAAAGAAGTGGAAATAATTGGCTAATTCCACTATAGGTATAGTAATATCAGAATGTGTATATGTATACACTATTAATTAGCATTATGAGGTAAATGATACATTGGGTTTAACTTTTTTGTTGGCGTAAGAATAGATCTATCATGTACAATAAAAAATTCATTTATTGCTAAAATTAGGTGCCATATTCATATGATTGAAATTGGTTTTGAAATTTCAGAAAATAAAGGAGAAAAACGATTTTTGATCTTTGATTAATATTATTTGTGATTTTATGGGATAAAAATTATTCATTTGGTTGCTACTTGTTACTATTGTTATTTACTTTATTTTTTGCTTCTAGACGATAAAGAATTGAGAAAACGTGTTTCCAATAATTTCTTTTTAATAATTACAAGGTGAATTGTAAGTTTTAAAGAATAAATTGTAATGTTGGATTTGGGATTCGTGTTACTTTTCAATTATTTGTTCATTATTAAAAAGAAATTGTTCATAAGCCAGGTCTAGATGGATTCGAATCGAATTTAGGCAAAGTTATTAAGGATGTAAACATAAACTCAAGCTTGGCTTAATTTTTTCGTGCTTAATTTTTTGTCTAAGTTTAATTTTATATATAATATATAAGCCCAAGCCCATCCAATGATGCCCAAATATTATTAATTTTTTTAAAAAATTATAATTAAATATAAAAATATTAAAACATATAATAGTTTATAAGTATAACATAATAAGTTTGAATAAATTTTTACAAAAAATATTAAAAGAAACATGAAAATTTAAATTAAAATATAAAAAAATAATACAAACTCAAAATAAATTGTACAAAAAAAGCAAAAATAATTAAATTTATATTAATATAAAATAGTAATAAAATTATAGTAAAACATGCCCGGTTGGGCTTGATACTGTAAACCCAAGCCCGGCTCCTTTTAACAAGCTTAGATTTTCAAGTTCAAGCCTATTTAACGAGCTTAGAGAATAAATTGTAATGTTGGACTTGAGATTGGTGTTACTTTTTAATTATTTGTTTATTATTAAAAAGAAATAGCAAAATATAACGCCAAAACAAACAATGCATAAGTAAATATTTGCACGATTTTATTGAGTAGTATATTCTTATTCAAAGTTACAATAGCAATTAGTATATTATATTCTATAAACTGATAATTTGATAAATTGATAAATATAAATAATAATAATAAACTAAACAAATAACATGCACGGGTAAATGATGATGATGCTGATGCATATTCTTTCATGATAGAAAATTAATGGATTCATACAATACGCATTTATACAATCATAGAATGAATGAATGAATATATATATATATAATATATATATATATGTGTGTTCAATTAATTACAGCAGCTGTACTGAAATTATGGCTGCTCAGATTGTAATAATGCCCAATTAATTGAATTTGAAAATGAATGATGTTTTATTCAACATTTTTTCAGGAAAAGGAAAATGCAGAACAATGATTTAGAATAATTTGACTGAGAAATCAGAAATTGGAAAAAAAAAACCAATCCTTTTTTTAATAATATTATAATATTAAATGTAATCCAATTGAACATAATTCTCGAGGATATCTCTAGATCATAGGAGAAATAAAAGGGAATTAGTAATAGTTATAGTGTAGCCATTGAAGAAATAGTACAAAAAGTGAAAAAGTGAAGGGGCAAGCAATTACTTATGACATCATTTATTGTTAAATTTTCTTCTTTTTTGTACAACTCGTCATTGCAATTGAAATATGGAATCCACCCCAACAGATTTTCATTATTTTTGCCCTCTTGCCCTTCATAATTTCGAGTTAGGTATACTTGCTTGTCACACTACCAACAATTCATATATCAAAACCTGTGTAACAAAATTTCCTGGCTGTCTACTTACCTGCTGCTGCTATATAATTCCCGTTGTATATACACCTCAGCCATCATATAACTTTGATTTCAATGCTTTATTATTGTAATTAATGCAATTTTCATATCTTCATTCCCAATGTTGCCAATCTTGTTCGAGAAATTATGAGACAGATGTTTCTTAGAAATGTTCATGTTGACATGATAATTTTATTGTGTAAATTACGAGATGTTCTTATACTATATTGACATGATACTAATCTCTCGCTTGTGCTGCGAGGCTAGCGCTGGCCTTAGAAAATTTGATTTGGTAAAAATTCGAATATGAAATTTTTTACTGTGGATCGTTCTCATTCAAAAATTTAGTAAAGCTTTACACCACTAAATTAACACTTTGATTTTTTTTTTGGGTTCATGAGCCTACCCTTTGAATTGATATAATAATTTTAGATGATATGCCAAATTATGAATTTAATTTTAGGTTAACAATTGATGTGGTATCTAATAATAATTTTTCTCGTTATTAGTGTATTTTTGAGCACTCTATATTGATTCATTATTAACATCATGAGACCTGAATGAATAGTTTTACAAGTAATAATTAGTGTTTTTTTTTTTTCACTTTTAAAAGCTAGATTCAGTGTTTACTCTATTGTTGTGGACCTACAATTCAATTTTTCCCTATGCTGCAGTCATTGATGATTACTATATATATCTTTGCATAATTTAAGTTTCAGTTAATTGTGTGGGTTTTTATGAAGGCCTGCCCTTAATTTGGGCAATGGATCATTCATTCTAGTCCATAGTGGATCGGCCATTGCCATGATAAATTAAAATGGGAGTCATTGTGGAAATGATGATTGTGGAAATGATGAAAGCTAAAAATGTTAATTAAACGACAAAACGTGGCAAAAGTCAGGGTCGTAGGTTTCAAAATCATGATTAATTTTATTTTCAAATCCAAAAATAAATTGATGGACCCACACCCACATTTGCCATGATTATATTTCCCAACTCTTTATTTTAATTGTATTTCAATTTGGGTTTCTTTTGGATTAATCTTTCAGTACTCGGCTTTTGCCATTTGCCATGAAACAGGGAAGAAATAATAATTTGATTAATATTTTATTCTCAGTCAAAGAAGTACCAAATTAGAAAATTTTTGTAAAGGAAAAGAGAAAAAAAAACAACATACATAGACCAATAAAAAAAAAAGAAAAACCAAACCGGGCCCTAATATATTTTTTACTTAATATTTAAAGAAATATATATTAGTTTATAAAAAAGATAATTATTCAATATATAGTCGGTGAAATTTTTTTAAGTTTATAAGTAAAGCTAAGACGATGACATATGTCTTCTAAAAATATAAAAAAATAATATATGTGTTATCATTCAAATCCTGTTTGTAGAATAAAAAAATTTCACTGACGATATATTAGATATTAATGTTTATAAAATGCGTCATAGGATCACATGGATAATTAATCCTTAAATAAAGACTACCACGTTTGACTCTATATATATATACATATATATATATATATATATATATATATGTGTACACACACATACACTATAATAGAGATAGATTGAAATAAAGCCCAAAGAATAAAATCCATTTCCTACTAAAAATTTCAAGGGCTTTGGTCGGTCATACCCCTACAGTCACTGAATCGATTTGATTTAATTTGAATTGATTTTAAAAGTAATATTAAGTAACAAAAATAATGTAAATAATATCGTCAAACCAACATGAGAAAATGATCATCAAATATGACGCCTCATTTAATTAGAAGCATGAATGCCTAAACTCAAATTTATAGACGAATGAATCCAATGGAGCCTCGAATCATGCATGACTAAAAACTCCACCTGCAAACTTTGATTTGATTGAGGCTATCAACTTCTTTGCATTTGTTATTCTCATAATTTCTTATGATAACTTGTGTTATTATTGGCCCAATTTGTTGTTTTTTCCTTGCATTATACCTATCACATATATTACTCCACCTTTTCCGTCGTTGTACTACATAAAAATTAATCGATGCATACTTATTCCTAAGTTGATCATAGAAATACTCCTGCATCTATACGAATTTTTAAAAATAAAATTTCAATTTGATTCTTTAAACAAAAATACATACATAATTACACACACTGTTTCTTTTGCGTTTTTATGAATAATATATGTATATAGTATTATTGGATTATTTTTCCAATATATGTACTATATAATTTCTTTTACGTAATTAATTAGTGTAACAAAGTCTAGTTCAACCTGTATTGTATAAGCATAGAGAAAAAGAAAAAGGCTAGGGTCTGCATATATGATGCAGCATTTTTTTGTTTTAATTTTTTTATATAAAAATTAATAAGGCAGTTTTGAGTACCGTTTCAATATTTGGTACATTAATTAGCATTTTTTGTTTTTCAACAAATGAAAAAGAAAGTAAAATTTCAAGCCACAACTAGCTGGTAAATAAACACCCTATGAATTAAACTATAGTATATAACAATATGTCCACCTTCAGAATAATTAGATGAATGCGTGGTATTTGTTTAGAAAAAAAAATTAAATAAGAATACAGGATTGGTTAGCTACCTTAAGAAGAAGAGCCAACAGAAGTGAAATTTTTGCATGTAATAATAATGATAATAGTAATAATATATATATTCTTTATACACAAGATTTCTCCTCGTACAAACAGAGGATATATAAACCAAAAAATCCAGTAATTAGAACTTCTGCCATATACCATTAGTTTTGTTTCAATTTCTACATCTGATTCACACTCCAAAAAAAAAATAAAAATAAAAACCAACTATATGAATTCCTCCTTTTAGCATCCAAGGAGAAACATTTTCTTTAGACGACAAACAAGGTCACCAAAGCCTCCAAAAATGATTAACCCCACAGCTCCATATACAGCAGCCCACTAATCCTCACTCATTCCAATAAGAAAATTGAAATCTAAATTAAATGAACCAAAAAAAAAAGAGTCATGATCACCTTTTTTTCTGTTATCAGCAGGAATAATAACTATCTGTGACCTTCATGGCGATCTCCAACTTTGTAAGCCAAGGTCATTGTGTTTCCTCGAAGGACCAGAAGCTGGAATCGGAAAATGTCTAGGCAAGAATCCCAAGAAGTGGCCTGTGTACTGAGATTTTGGCTTGGTCTTGAAAACGTTGGTGGTTCTCGAACCATGGCAATGGCCGACGAGGAAAGTGAACATTAAGAAGAGCCAGAGAAGGAGAAGCAGTTGCCTTCTACATTGAACCATCATGTGGCTGAAGCACTTGCAAAAGGGCATAGGAGAGAGGAATTAACATGGGAAGAGAAAGAAATGTATGGTTGAGCTTAGAAGGTTTCGATGAGCAAAAGGTGGTGAGAGAAACATAGAGGTGAACTCAATGCAAGAGCAAGATCGTATGCATTAGATTAAGCCGTTGGGTTTGTGTTTTGAGAAGAAAAGAGAGATTAGGTGGATGGAGATTGGAGAGAGAAGAGGTGAGTTTTAAAAGAAAACCAGTTGCTTCTTCAAGTGGTAGGCGTAGAATAAAAATTTAGAGGCAAAAATTAAGCTGAAATTCAAAGATTATTTTTGAAATGGGTCAAGCAAAGTGATGAAGAAAAAACACTTGGAGAGAAGAGAAGTGAGTATAAAAAGAAGGGTTTTCTGTTTGACAAATGCCAAGTAAAGAAATTAAAGCAAAGAGAAGAATGGGATCAAAAGGATTGCAAAAAAGAAAGTGAAAGTGGGTTTATGCTCATGTTTGTGTTATGTCATCCTTTTTCGCTGGTTAGGTGAGTGTTTGGTCCCACTTCAAAGTGATGGTCGACTACAAGGGAATTGCAACTGTTATTTTAGACACCCATATATCTGGTTAGCTTCTCTGTCTCCTTGCCAATTCCCTCTCCTATTTGTAGGCCTTTGATTTGAAGTTTACATGCATAGAAAATAATGAACTCACATATATATATATATATAAAATATAATATAATATTTAAATAAAGGGTCCATAATTTTACTAGCTTAACGTTGATGTCAATTGATGGTGAATTATTGTAACATTGTAAGGGACAGGTGATAGGCCCTTTTTTATTGCTACGACAGAAAGAGAAGCTGAGAATGTATTAACAAATAAAGGAAGAAGTGAAAATAATTTTTTTTTCAGATATTTGATATATTTTAAATTTTAAAGTCGTTACTGTTAAAAAAATTTTATTATTTATCATTTTCGACTCAAATAATATTAAATTCAAATCGTAAAACGAATTAAAATATCTGTAATTACATTAAAATAAAAAAAAAGCAAAGAATGCAAGTAGAAATGGGCAGATGAGGCTGCTACCTTTGCATGCACATGCACTTTACTTTCTTCATCAGACTCCCGCTCCATGTTTCCAGCCACGAGAGAGAAGTAAATGCAAGTGTCAGGGTTCTTCAGGCAGACCCATGCCACCCCCCCCCCCCCCCCCCCCCCCCCCCCCCCCCCCCCCCCCGTATATCTATCTGTGACCTAATAAACCTGTGAGGCTCATTTAATAACCTTTGCCCTCCTTTTACCTGTATCCCCCGTCTCCCTTTTCTCCTCCTCCTACAAATGGATTCTTCCCTGGAAATGTTGGATTTCTTCGTTTTCGTTCTTCTATCGGTTTTTAAAAATAATAAAACAAAATCATGATTATTTAAAAATAATAAAATAAAATAATGATTATTCAACAACTTAGCTTTCGCTTGTTTCGTTTGAAAAACAAAAGAATTTATGTTGTTTTGAGGAGTTAATGAAAAATATTTTTTATTATTTGATTGTTTTGTGAAAAATAAAAAATATTTTCTCTTATTTAGTTATTTTTTGAAAAATTTATTTTCTTTTTTAAATGATATTAATTAACTAATAAAATATTAAAAATTATTTATTATTTATTAATTAATTTATTAAGATTAAAAATAATTATATTTTGAAAATGATATTTAATATTAAAATATTAAATCATTAAGCATTTAAAAGAAAACTATTTATTATTAATGTTAATATTTTAATTTTAATGTTAATATTAAAACATTGAAAGATTTTTAATGTTAATATTTTAATTTTTAAAATTTAAATCTAATTAAATAAATTTTTTTATTAATATAATAATATTTTATATAAGGTTAAATTATCAAAGTTTAAAAAGGTAAAGTGCATTTGTAGTCCCCAACCTTTTATATAGGTTTCATTTTTATCCCTATCCTTTAAATTGTTTCATAATAGTTCCAAACCTTTTTAAAATAGTGTCAATATAGTCCTATCATAGTTTTTTACTTAAAAATAAAGAGAGAATTACAAATTAATGTAATGAGTTTGGAATTATTACTCTTTTCTATCATATTAAAGTTTATTTATTAAAAAAGGTAAAGCTTTTAAATTTTTAAGAACAAAATAGAAGTATCATTTTGTCTTTAATTTTTAGAAATTCTATTAAACCTAAGAGAAAATATAACACTTTGGTTTCCTTATGAATAATAAAAACCTATATTTATTAATTTTGATAAAAAAATAAAAATTATATCTTATTAAAACTAAAGATAAAATTTTTTTAACAAAAAAAAATTCTGAAATAAGTTTTTAACACTTAACCAAATAAAAGTAAATATTATTTAAAAAGTGCTTTTTGTAAATAATTACTAATATAATTTGAAACTTTTTAAAGTTATGTTAACCTAACACAACTAACTTATTTACAACTATAATCTCTTAAGAAAATAATTTATTAGAAGTAATCTATTAAAAATCACTTATAAAATGAACTAAATTCCCTCTCCATTTATATTTAAGACTATAGCTAGATTAGATATGTTTATAAGCTATGTCAAGTTGAGTTCGGGCCAAACCTAGATAAGGTATTAAGTGAATAAACGTGAGCTTGGTCCATTCTATTTTTCGAACCTAATTTTTTGCTAAAACTGGTTTTTCACACAATGTAAGAACCCAACCCCCTAAAATACAATTATTTTTTCTTTAAATATATATATATATATATATATAAAATAAAATACAAAATAATAAAACACATAACAGTTAACAAGTGTAACACAATAAGTTTAAATAAATTCTTACAAAAAAACTACAAGAAGCATGAAAATTTAAAATTAAAGTCTAAAAAAAGTACGAACTCAAATTAAATTATACAAAAAATCTAAAATCATTAAAAATGTATTAGTATGAAAAATAGCAAAAAAAATCATAATTATTAGGAAGGGTCTCGCTGAAATTGAACTTTAAAGTAAGAACTCAAGTCCAACCCCTTTTTTATGGGGTCCTAATTTTCAAGCGCAAGCCCGGTTAACGAGGTTTTTTTTTTTATGCAAACCTATCCAAAAATTAGACGGACCTTCAAGCATGGATGGGTAGCTCAACCCTTTGAATAGATCTAAGCTAGATATAAATATTATTAATTAAGTTATTTATTGTAAGCAAATTTTTTATTGTTATTTTTTTTTTAAAAAATCAATCACTTGAAAATCGAAATTATTTAAGTATATTCTATTTTTGTGAAAAAAATAATTTTATTTTTAATAAAATTTAATTATGCATTTTTAACAAAATTTGAAAATATTCAAAAAATAAATTTTAATAAAATAAAAATAAAAAAGAGTATAAAATCAAAGAATGGATCCAAATTTATTATTCTTTATTATCATATGAAAATATATTTATTAGAAGGGAAATAGAACTTTTAAAATTATTAAGAAGAAAAATAAAGTACATTTTTCTTTAATTTTAAGTTGAATTTTTAAAATTATAAACAAAAATATACTTTCATTTCCTTATAAGAAATTTTAAAAATGTTATTTTCTTTCTAATAAATAAATTTTAGTATAATAGAAATGAGTAATAATTTTGAATTTATTACCTTAACTTGTAATTCTCTCTTATTTTTATTCAAAAATTGATGTTAGGACTATATTGACATCCTTTTAAAAGATTTAGGAATATCATGGAACAATTTAAAGGTTAAGGATCAAAATAAAATCTATATAAAAGGTTTGGGACTACAAATGCATTTTATCCTTTAAAGAAGTTATATTCAAAGGTCTAATTTGAGTAGGATTATACTTATGACCTTGGTAAATAACTTTATACATGGATAGCTATTTTTCAATTTTTTTTTGTATTTTCAATAACGTAAGACAATTTCCAAGAAAATGACCTAATTTATCCCCTCCACCAATTTCCTTGGAGAATCAGTTAAATAGAAACTTCACCACACGAGCAACTAATGTTGAAGTGAGAGATATATACGTTAACACCACATCAAAGCAATTTTTACATAAAAAATAGAGAAAATATTAGTATTATTATTTAATAATTAACCTTACTCCTTTCACTTAACTGAGTTTCAATGTTAGCTTTTGATTGAAATATATACTTTTGACAATATTGTAGGCATGTGATAAAGAGTGGAGAGAGCTAACTCCAGCTTTAGCTGAAATAATTTTAAAGTATGTAGGTAAATTCCCAAGCAGAAGATCAAATTTTGCTGTGGGGAAAAGGAAAAAGAGTTGGGTTCATAAAAAGAAATTAAGCATTTCGATTTATTCATGGTGCAACCCATGCAATCCAAGGGTCCTACTAGAGAAGATATGATGGGAGAACAAGAAGTTCGTTTGGACCATCTTTTTTCTCTTTTTCTTTTTCTTTTTCTAGATTAGGCTTATAGATGCCATAAGCTCATAAAGTTAAGAGTGTGCACTCTGCACAGTGTGTTGAATGGATGGAAATTATTTGATGTACGACTAAAATCATGTAATTGAAGAGAATTTTAATGCAACGATAAATGTTACTTCTTTATAATTTGACATTTGTGATTTGAAAGTCATGACTTCAAGTAGAGATAGCCTCTTTATTAGTATAAAGAGAAAGCCATGTACGATGATCCTCTTCAAATATCAGAATATGAGAGTTTTGTGTACTAAGTAGTTGTTGTTGTTGTTGTTTTTTTTTTTTTATGACTAAAGTCATTTAATTAGATTTGAAAGTAAGTTTTGGGTTTGGACCCCACTGGCATTTTTTGAGTGTAAAGGTAAAGTTAAAATATGCAAGGTAGCTTAGTTAAGCTAGCTCTTGTATCACATGATTTTCATTGCGTTTTAGCTTTCCTGATCTGTAAAATTTGCATCCAATCTGCCCATGAGGCATGAGGTGAAAGTTTTTCTATGGGTCAGGTGAAGGGAAAGAGCAAAGGGTGATTAACTTGCTAAAGGCTGTGGACAAAATCCATAAAAGAAATACTAGAGTTAAAGAATGGTTTTGTAGAAATTCATCCACAAAACATATAGAAAAAAAAGAGCTATTTTTCATGTACTAGATTTGAAATTAATGTGTATGAATAAGAATACAATAACATTGATGTAAGACACGTGAGAGGGAAAATTTATTTTACCCTTAAAAATTGCAAGCCCTTTTTTCTCGTTTCCCTTTCATCATCCATACTCACATTACTATTTGCGTGAAGTTCTGATAAAATTTGAAATACATTTACAGCTTTCATCTATATTATTGCAAGTTAGCGGGTTTATATGTCACAAGCATCCCATGCATTTTTACATATACATAGATATATACATGCATACATAGGTACGCACTTATATGAGAAGAGATCCATTTATACTAATAAAAATTAATCTAATTTTACACAGTTTCAAATTTTTTAATCTAATCATTGAATTTTATATTTTATTCATGTAGATTATGCAGCTTAGATTAATAAAATTTCAACTATTAATACATATTGAAAAAAATTTACTTGGTGAATACAAGTAGGTTGTTAAATTTAACAATTGGTTTGGAAAAATATTAATCCAACATGAAGTTATAAAAAATGTGTAAAACAATTTAATATACATTAATGTAAATAGATTGCTCCTCTCTCTCTCTCTCTCTCTATATATATATATATATATATATATATTATATTACATAACATTTAGATACCTAACAAGTATTATGTAAAAGTTTACGTGGACGTATTCTCTCTTAACAATAGGTAGAATACACAACAGGTAAGATATATTTAAATTTATATTTTTAATTATTAAATAAATACTATCAACTTCTCCAAAAATTTTCAATCCATTTAAAAAATAAAACAATGATTAATATTCAATACACTGTCAATAGAGCATTTTGACTCCACAAGCGGGCTTAGGATGATGACATATGTCTTGTTTGTTTATTTTTTATTTTTTAAATATTTTTAAATGACATGCGTTATCATCTAACGCTACTTGTGAAGTCAAAAAACTTTACTAACAGTGTGTTGGATAATTATGTATAAAACAATTAAAATGATCTAAACATTATTTTCAAAATTTTAAAAATAATTAAAATATTATTGTGAGGACCACATTTTTCCCAATATATTTTATAATTTAAAGATTAAGGAAATGAAAGGATAAAGGATGAATTATTAAGAAATGGAATGAATTGGACTCGTGGAAGAAAATTGTCGTGTGGGCCCCACGAGACTTTTACAATCTAGATTGGGGTAAAACTCCAAAGTTATGATATTTGGAGTGAAATACTAAGATAGGAGAAATCTACACCTCGAAATTCCTTCATTTGATCTTGTTTTGAAAAGCGTGCAATAATTTCAAAAATGACAATTAAGTCTATAGGTCGATGGAATTTTTGTGAATAATGGTCAAATCGAGTTGACTTTTCACCAATTGTCAGTGATAGAAAATTTCTCATGAAATAAAGTCCTAGGCCATGTGGATTGATGGATCAAATCACGCGAAAAAGTAGAAAATTATGCGATTCAATGGTTAGGGCTATTTTGGTAATTTTGCCCATTTAACTAGTCAAACCTCAGTAAAAGCTCAACCAATGATTAGGAAACGTTACATAGAGGTGTTTTATGATTAAATAAAATGTTTTGAAGATTAGATTGATTATTTTCGATGAAGTCAAATGCTAAGGGCAAAATGGTCATATTTTAATGTTTTAAGGCAAAATGGTAATTTGTATTATAAGATATTAAATTTTTAGAATTTTTTGGCAGCCACCATTGTCTCCCTTGTCAGCCATCAGCTTTCTTCTTCTTCCTCCATAACCAAAGCTTAAGAGGAGAGAGAAAGTGCTTGAAAACCTTAGAAAAAGACACCAAAATCGAAAAATCTCTTCACCAACCCTGTCCAGAATTCAATGCTCTATCTTTTGACACTAAAATCAAATTCTAAAGTGCCCAAAATCATGGTGAATCATCCCACATCAGATCTGGTCATGAAGAAAGGTGAAAGAAATCTTGAAATTTTCATGATTTACTGATTTTAAGCTATGTGTTTAAGGTGTTTAAGCTTGTATCTAGCCTTGAATTGAATCAAAACCATGTCAATCTCTCTCTTAGGGATTTGGCCAAGCATGGACAATTATAAACATGGTGTTGTTTCATGTAAAAATGATGTAGAATGAACATAGAACATGTGTAGATCATGAATTTAAGCTTAAATTGTTGAAATAAGATGTGTAGAAGAAAGAAAGAGATTCAGCTAAGTGAAGGGGACACTGAAAGAGTGTTCAATTCAATGTGTTTTGGGTCCTAGAATACTGTACGAATTAATATGAGATTGTAGGCACAGTCAGAATTGAAAACGGAAGTGATTTAACTGTAGTTACAGTGTTAGCATCGGTATGAAATAGACCGATTTTATAGCTGTAGTAGGCAATGTAGTAGGTCTAGCGGTGTTGAGTAACCTTTGTAATTGAAGTGTGGTGATTTGGCTGCATCTGTGTTGTGTTTTGCAGCTTGGAAGGTAGAAACACATACGGGTACTAAGTAGCAATACTATATAATCCGGGAGGTAAGGAATATATATAAAAGATGTAGGGATACTATGATGCATTGGATTGTTGAAAATGAATTTTTTATGAGATTGGATTTGATTTTTTTAATTAAATTGTGAAATTAGAATTGTAGTTATAAACTGCGTTTTCGTGCAAAGAGGTTAGGATAGAAAGTACTGTTTTGCTGTCGAAATTTTCTTAAATGAACCTATATTTCAAATACATCACTTGGAATAATTTTCATGCATAAAAAGGGGGATATGATTATACGTTGGAAAATTAAAGTTCATAAATGTCATAATGAATAACATATTAGTAGCTCAGATTTCGAAGAGATTTTTAATAATTTATACATGTTTCATGATTCATTTATGTTTTCATATCTTTGTGATGTGCAAATAAAATATTTTGAACATCTGTTATTGGACTAAGGATCTTTGATGGATTTTTATATTTCAAGTGTAAAGACTTTATGATTTTAATACTTGAAAAACTAATTTAAAGATATATTTTACTGAATTGATCTGCATAAACATTTTGAAATGTTTTGTGAAATGTGTTGAGACTGTTGACTCCGTAGCTACATGCGGGTACATGCTTTCTGTTCCATTCTGATTACTGTTGACTTTAGCCCAGTCATCTAGCTCCCACAATTGTTACCTGGCTAGTAACACACTGTGGTACCCTTGACTATGGCCATACGTCTGTAGCATAAGTCTATTGGGTGAAGCCTAGTCTCCACTATTTTATTTATACTGGGGTGGTAAATCCTTGGCTAATATAGATCCCGACACTCCAAGACTTTATTAGTTTCTGATTTTATTGTACATGTTAAATATGCTTTATGATTTGTAACCCTTATCTTATTTGTCTGAAAGTGATTTATATTGTTTACGGAGTGTTTTAGAACTAATTTTATGAATGTTTTATGGAATTGCTTGATGGAAGCTATTAGAAATGTTTTATGTTGCTATGTCTCCACTGCTTTCGATTTATTTGAATTTATATGATTTCTAAAGCTGTTATATCTGAACTCTGAAATCTAAAATGACTATGATTATTTGGATTTTGAATGATTTCTGAATCTTAAATATCTAAACTTTGAATTCTGAGTGAATATAATTTATTTGAATTTTATTATTATGATTTTCGACCTTTACATGAATTATTGAAATTGATCATGATTCGTTTACAAAAAGTTTTGGTAACTAATTATTTGAATTCTATATGATTTCTGAAGTTTTCATATCGAAATTTTGAATTCTACAATGATTATGATTTATATTAATTTTTGAATGATTTTTGAAACTTTGACATGTGAACTTGGGAATTTGAAAATGGTTTGATTTTGATAGTATGAGTGTTAATTGGACTTTGAAAATCTACATATTTTTATGACTAGTTTAAGATTATCTGAATGTTAGTTGAACACCAATCTACATGGTTTTTGGATTGATCTAAGACATTTGCATTACATGGTTTTGAAATGAAGTTGTGAAAGTAACATAGTTGGGACTCTGATTTGGAAATGCAAGAATTCATTCTATGATAAATTTTGTAGTTTACTTTATAACTGAAATGTTAGGAAAAGGGTTATTGTACTATTTATTGACTGACTTCTGATTTATTATTAAATTATCATTGAATTGTTTTACTGAAAGACTACGAATACATTTACTAACTATTTAAACTGTTTATCGAACCAATTCACTAACGGATTATTGGATGTTTATTGAATTGTCTTCGGAATTAATTTTGAATGGTTTTCTATGTAATCGATCTTTCAACGACTTTCTGCGTATGTAGTGGGATTCTAAATGATATGTTAAGTATGATTCTTGAAATGTTTATTGAACTATTTTTTGAACCGTGTTCTGAGTGAGTGATTTATAGTCGATTTATAGAACGATTTTCTAAGAATATGATTTTCTGATAAACTCACTGAAGTATTTTCTAAGTGTGTGATCAATTTTGCTAAGTGTGTGATCAATTTTGCTAAATGTATGATTTTTGAAAGTTTTCTGAATGCGTGATGTTTTATAAGTGTGTGATTCCTGAAATGTCTACCGAACTATTTTTTGTATGTGATCTTTGATTGATTTAAGAAACTGTTCTTGAAGGATGTATTGTCTGTACTATTTTTGAAGAGTGTTTTGAGTGATTTAATGACGATTTTTGAACCGTTTACAGCGTGATATCTGAACAATTTTCTAAATTGGTTACTGTGTGATTTACTAAACAATTTCTGAAACTGTTTTTTATGTGATCGATTTCTATACAATTTTCCAAACATGTGACATTATGAGTGATCTTCTGTAACGCCCCAATTTTTGAAAAATCGGGACTGACTTTTTTCATTTTCACACAAATGGTTGAGCAGTGCTTAGTGTCCTCACTCTAACTTTATGACGAAATTAAATAGATAAAATAACATCCAATTATTTACATAGGTCCCAGTACACAAAATTTGAGTACGGATTGTTTCTCCCACATAAATAATTTGTAACAAATACCATGATTTACTTACAATTCTCTTCAATTTACTGTTTACATGTGAGAACCCTATATTTTAGTACTATTGTACATGTAGGACTACTCAACACTGTTCAATTCCTGTGCATTTCGCTTTTCACAAGTTTATCCTGAGACAGTAAGGTGGGTCCCATAGGCACTACAGTGTACGGATGGATGTGAGACCGGACAAATAGTGTGAAGAGAGCCTAATAAGCCTATGGTAAGAATTTCCAACCTAAAATCCTTTATTTAGATTATTTTTGGGAAGTATGAAAACAATTTAGGAAATAATGATTAAGTACATAGCTCGAATGAATTTTCGTGAATAACGGTCAAACTAAATGGAATTGTGACCTACTGACTGAAGTATGATATTCTACGTGAAAATAAGTTGTAAGCTATGTCAACAGATGGATTGAATCTTGGTTAAAGTAAGAAATTTATGCGATTTACCTAATAGGGGTAATTTCATAATTTCACCTTTACGGTAGATCAAACTTCAGTGAAACTTTCTTTATTCATTAAAATATGTTCAATAATAATATTTGGGGATGTAATATGAATTTTTGGAGTTAAATTGGATAGTTAAAAAAATTACAAAAACTTAAAGGGCAATTTTGTCCAAAATCTTTATAACTAAGGCAAAATGGTCATTTTACATATTAATGAAGGTTCTAAATAATTCCACTAGCTGCAGCCAGCCACTATTCCCCTTTCTTCTTCCTCTTTTACATGGCCTCCATAACCAAAACAAAGAAAGAAAAGAAAAGCTTACTAAAACATAACCTAAACCACTTCATCTCACAAAAACCTCTTCTACAAAGTTGTTATACTCTTCAAGTTCTACACACCTATACCAATATCTTATAGAAAAGTGAAAAAAATCAAGGGAAAAGAAGCACTATAGGATTCGACCACTTTGAGGTAATTGCATGATTTCATTTCTTTCATGATTTAAGGTTACTACATGATGAAATCAAGCTTCCTAAACATGATTCTAGTCTTAGTTTTGATTGAATCTCATTCATTCCCACCCTAGGGTTTCGACCATGATGAAGAACTAAGGGAATTTTGCGTTTTGATGTATGAAATTTATGCCAAATGAAAGGAAAACAATGTAGAAGAAAGAAACTAAGCTTAAATTGTTGAAAAACCATGTATTTTGCCTTGTGGGGATTTTGGCCACGGCAAGGGGAAGATGTTTTTGTGCTTCATTTGATGAGTTTAGGGTGCCATGAGACTGTAGAAATTATAAGAAGACTGTCAGTGAAGTTATGTTTTAGTACCGATATAATTTATACTGGTTTAAAATCGGAGTTATGTAGGCGGAGTTATGTAGGTAAAGTTATGTTTTAGTACTGGAATAATTTATACTAGTTTAATATTTTTTGCAGACAACGTAGTAGAATTCGATGAAGAGAAAATTATTAAAAATTTAATTATGGTGAATAATGACAATTGGTATAATGTTTTGCAGCCCGGGAGTGTTGAAACCCAAATGGTGCTATTGACGAGTCGGTAAAAAAAGTACAGGTAAGGGATGAGTGTGTAAACTGTAAGGATATAGTGAATGCATGTTTTGGCTTAAATGAATTTTATGAAGTGATTTGGAAATTAACTTCTTTGGAATTGGTGGAATTGTGGATACTAGCTGGTTTATAAACTGTATTTTTCGTGCAGGAAGCCTAGGTTAGAAAATAGCCGTTATTCTATCTAAAATTATAAAAATTCCAAGAATTTATTTCTAATATTTTTAAAGGATAGAAATAAGTAGAATTTCAAGTGATTTCCATGGTATTTATTAAAATTGCATAATTTTATTGTTTACCGAAAAACAATATTTAAATATTCATATTAATGAATTTTAATTACGTGAACGTACCGGCATATGCTTATTATTGTTCTATAGATAAATAGAACATTTTCAGGAAAGAATACTGAAGTGTGAATATTTTATGAATTTTTATTCATAAACTGAATATATTTTCAATATATTTATTTATGGACTGATTGAAGTTATTAATAGTGGAATTAATTTCATAAATGGTGTTTCTATTGGATATATGCTATTTTGAGGCTGTTAGGCCCCGTATCATGCTCACATGTCACGTGTTACTATTACTATACTGTTGTTGATACATATTGATCCTATTATCAGCATCCCAGTTGTAACTTGATCAATGCACAGTGTGAACCCCATAGACTATGGCCATATGTCTCACGTGTTATTATTTCTCCCTTTTCGGGATATTATCATAGCATGATATTCTCTGGGTGTTGCCTGGTCTCCACTGTACTGTACTGTTTATTTCACTGAAATTGCTATTGGTACTGAAGTGAACGTTTTAAATATTGACTGTTTTGTGAAGTTAAAGCGTACTGTACTATTTATTGAATTTTATACTGAATTGTTTACTGAAGTGTTGAAATGAAAAATGTTTATACATATTGTCATGTGTGTATATATATATATATATATATATATTAAATAATACCATTTATTGTCTTTATATGATTAAAATGTTTATTCATATCAATTTCAAATGTTTACTCCCTAAAGTCGCTTCTAGGGGTTAGGACACGACAGGTATTCTAAAATACCTCCATACTCCATCTGATTTCCTAGTCGACTATAGTATCTATCCTGATTTATATCCTAGTGTACTGTTAGGAACAAAGTGTTTTTAGCATATAGATTTCATAGTATCAATTTTACATACGATTCTTTTACTGAGCACGTTAGCTCACCTCTTATTTTTCCAATCCACAGATTATTTGTAGTGACCATTTGTTAATCGTTCCGAGGATTTAGCTGCACTTTTGGTATTTCGAGGTAGCTATTAGTGGATCCTGGAGGTATATTCATCTTCCCTATATGTTCAGACATTGTACAGTACTACTGTGAGATCCCCAATTTCCATGTATTCCTCCATGTATGTAAAGCATTCTAAGTAAATATGATAAAATGAATATGAAGTTGATGTGTAATTGATGTATGAATAATGTATGCATGATGAATGGAATATAGAAGAAATAAGAAAATTTATAGCCAAATAGCCAAATAAATTATGTTGATGACAAGAAAATAAATGGAGGATGAGACAAGAAATCAAAACAGAATTTTGATTTGGCTAATTTAAATACATGTGGCTTAAGTATGAATAGAAGAAGGAGAAGAGGGATTTAATGAGTCAAATTGAGTCAAAAGGGGTAAAGGGATAAAGTTGGCTGAGATAAGGGATGATAAAGCATGCATTTAATGCATAAAGCATGAGTCACCACCCTTATCATCATCACCCACGACAGCAACCTTCTAGTCCTCTCCCTCTCGTGCCATTTCCAAGTTTCCAAGTTTCCATTCCAAGCTCCTTGTTAAACCACCTTACTCCCTCACCAATTCACTAAGTTCATTTAACGAAAAATAATCCTTGTCGTTAGACTAGGAGATATCCAAAGTTTGATAGAGTGAATCCAAGTATTGAAGGAGATCTTAACATCAGAAATTTTGGTCTCTAGTGAAGGTAAGAGAAGAGGATGATTATTACAATTTGGTTCATGATAAGGAGTTGTACTGAGTTAGTAGGACATGTGTATATTGTTTAATTTGAGGTTTGAAATGGTATGATGATTTCAGGTTGAAGAAGTGAAAAGCTAGGGTTAAAGCACCAAGTGATTTCGCGTTCTCGAAGGAATCGAGGTAAGGAAATTATGTAACGGACGTAAGGCGGCTATGTCCGCATGTTTTATGATGCTTGCATGTGATTTGGAAAGAAGTACCAGCTGTTTCTTTGCAGGAAAATAACCATTTCGGACTTGTCTCCTAGTACCAATTAGGTTAGGAGCAGCCGACTGCCTTAAGTAGCAGCCGACTGCCTAGAGACAACCAAAACGCCGTTTTTCGAAAACCGATGCAAACCAGTCGACTGCTATGTAAACCAATCGACTGCTATTTTTCCAGAAGCATTCTGTTTCAAACCAGTCGACTGCTATATGGGACAGTCGACTGCTAATTGCCAAAATGCATTCTGTTTCAAAAACAGTCGACTGCTATATGGACCAGTCGACTGCTAATTCTTAAGAAGCATTCTGTTTGAAAACCAGTCGACTGCTATATGGACCAGTCGACTGCCCCCATGTATTTTCAAATATGAAAATATCGAAAAATTTAAATGAAATTATTTCGATAAAAGAAGTTATGAAGGAGCAGCCGACTGCCCTATAAGACCAGTCGACTGCCATGTATGAAAAGAGCTTTCAAGTTTATTTGATTTAAACACAAAAGTGTTTTCTGAAAAAAGAAGTATATTATAAATGTTTTGAGACTATGGACTGCGTAATGATTAAGCATTTCTGATGGCTGAGAGACTCTGATCAAGTCCTCAGTAATATGTATGTTGAGCGAGGAACCCTAGTCCGGTCCTCAATCCCACATGTGACACCTGACTAGTGTTCACTGTGGAAATATAAAGGCAGGAGAGAATCCCTGACCTATACGGAGTGCACTACTGTACTAATGCATGATTAGAGTCATATGAATGGGAATGAACGGTTCATATGACGATTCAATCGCTTAAAATATTGTACATAGTCTCCATCCTATTTCAAAGGATATACGATGTATGTTTTGAAGTAAAGAAGCACGATGTATGTTTTAAGTATATGAAGTATGTTTTAAAGTATGCTATGAAGTATGAAGTTTCCAAGAAAGAAGTATGATGCATGTTTTATATGTATGCTATATTTTAAATGAAGCAAACAAAGTAAGTTTGCCATGTCATTTGAAATAAATATGCATGATTGCAAACAATGCACGAAAAATGTTATGATGCATGCTTTATAATGCTTTACTTGACATTATAGAGCCAAGTAGGAAAAAAGGCATATAGAGGCATAGCACGCTCTTTTATGTAGTTTTCTTACTGAGCGTAAACTCACCCTTTTACGACTATTTTCTTACAGATTACCTGAAGTAGACCTCGCTCCGACTAGAGGAGCTTGTTTTTGAAGAAGCAAAGTGTACCTTCTCGATACGCTTCCCAGTTAGCATAGAAGGTATACTTGTACATCTATGAATAGCAAATTGTAATTCAGTTACAGTATAGTACAAGTAGCTAATGTGTATATAAGATGTCTGGGGATGTAAGTTAAGATGATGTATGAGATCCTGTGGAAATGAAATGGTATTTATATATATCATTTGATGTTCATTTAAAAGAAATAAACTCATGTGAGCTATTTGATAATTAGCTTAAGATTAAGGAAGGGTTGGCACTGATGAACTAAATCAAAATAAGATCGGATAAGATAATGAGAAATAAGTTAGATGATAAGATGAAGTGACGGGGATGTCACAACTACATTTTATATAGTTATGTACATGGGATGTAAATTGATAATACAGTTATGTAAATATTGAGAATAAATAAAAATAAATTTTATTTACTAGTGTGTTTACTGTTACAAGTGAAAGTGAATAGTGATAAAGACATCACAGACAACCCAACCAATCACTATTATATGTGTGAAATGTGATATTTACTGTATATTACAGGATTTGACATTACATCCCTTTTTGCATATTAAAGTACTGTACACTAAATGTCTGAATACCATACCTGCAAAGTATAACATTGAAATCCCGTAAGCATGTCATCAGGAGTCTCTTTCAACATACTACTATCTCTGTAAATACATCTGGAAGGTAGAGAAGTGGGTAAGCTTTGGGAAAAGCCTAGTAAGGAACATACATAAAAGAACTACTATTATATAACTATATGCAAGAATCATTTTAAGTCCGATGCCAAGGATGTTAAAATCAATAACAAAAATCAATATTGAAATCGAAAATTCATTTATATTTATTTAGTCGCAAAGTTTAATAAACACTAGAAATTAGCTTTCATTTAAACTAGTAAAATAAATTATTTCTAATAACGATATAGAGATCAGAAAATATATTTAATCAAACATTGAAATCAAATATTTATAAAGTCTGTAAGTGCCTGGATCTAAGTTAGCTAGGGATTTAGAACCCTAGTATAAATAAAATGGTGGAGACTAGGCTTCACCCAATAAACTCATGCTGGTGGACATATGGCCAATAATCTAAGGGCCACAGTGTGTATATTAGCCAGGTAACACCTGTGGGTGCTAGATGACTGGGCTAGAGTCAAAAGCATTAGGAACGGAAAGCATGTACTTGTAGGTAGCTATGGAGCCAATAGTCACCGCACATTCACTTGATTCCCAAAAGAAAATCAAATAGTTCAGTAAGTCTTCAAAACCAAATAGAGTAATATAAACACACATTTTATTTTTAGATTCTGGGAGTGCCTAGATCTAAGTTAACTAGGGATTTACCACCCCAGAAACCAAAATATAAGCTTTGGAAACCAAGTTTCATTTCAAAATGTATTATTCGGATAATAAATCTTTCATTTAGTATATTAAGATAAATCCAAATAATTAGAAATATTATTTCAACTGACGTTTGAAAATAATAAATAATACATTTTATAAATCAGAATGCATGCAATGGCATCGAACCAATTTTAAAATAATCAAATACAAATCATTATTGCAAATATTAATAAAATTAGAGGTCATGCATGTTCAAAACTAACATGTATGTAAAACTATGCTTTATGCATAAATCAAAATATTAAAATATATAATTTTATACACCTTAAATTCATATCTTATCATATAGGATCTGTTTCAGATTTTTCGATACATTTAATAAACTACCAAATCAATATACAATAATCAGTCACATATTTTCAAATATTAGTTCGTTCCATCAAAATTCAGCCGTATGCTTCCGATATCAAATTTGATTTGTCACAACCTGTGACCTTATTTTTTTCACCTTATTCTATACATCTTATATGGTTGGGTTGTCTGCGATACTTTACTTTTTCTTTTACATATAAACAATTTCATATTAAATGATAATATGAATTACATCCCCTATTTTACTTCATAAGAAAGTAGTACTGTGAATATGTCTAAATACAGAAAATAAATGATCATACCTCATTTCATAAGTCGAGTTGTCGCATCGTCCCCAAATGCGCAGCCGAAATCCTTTAAGTGTTAGAATCTCAATCTTCGAAAACCTGAAATGTTAAAATTAAGGGGTGACCAAACCACGGCTCAGTAAGGGAATTATATGCATACTTGATATTCAGTTTCCTATATGCTGAAAATCATTTTCATTTTTCCTATGGGGCTCTAAGCTCGCATGTAGGAAGGATACTACAGTCGGCTAGGGATCCGGATGGAGTAAGGTAGGTATTTTGAAATACCTATCTTGTCCTAGAACCTAGAAGCAACTGTAGAGAATAATTTTCTTTTCGTTTGGAATTTTAATCCTTTTTACCTTTTTATCCTATAACATTCTCATATTCTTTTCAAAATAATGCTTTTATAAAATAAAGCATTTAAATAAAGTAACTAATATTCATATATTCTTTAAAAAGAATATTAGTTAAATTCTCATCATTCTCATTTAAAACTCATTTCATGTTTTACTGTACAACCATAATTAGTACAGTACTTTAAATAGCAAAATCAGCTATTAAATCCTTTTCGTATAACATATTTATCATTTAAATCTAATATTCAGTTTAAATTTCAAAATAAGAATATTAGATTTATTTTTCCTTCTCTTTCCTTTTTTGGAAAACATATCACATATTCATGTCACATGTCATATGAAGATCATCTCGTAGTACTAAAATCAGTACTGAAATAAGCATTATGTAAAATGCTGTAAATCACTTTCATTTTACGTATCACATATCATATGAAACATTTTCATTTCACGTATCACATATCATGTAAAACATTTTCATTTCACGTATCACATATCATGTAAAACATTTACATTTCACATTTCACATATCATATAAAACATTTTCATATATGGAGACTTAAGCACGTACGCCCAGCCCGTCCACTGGGTCGTTATTCATATCATGCAATAGACCCCGAAGGGTATAAAATCATCATGTCAGATCTATGGCCATAGTCTATAATGGTCCTTGACGGATCACTGATCAGGTGTCGGCCGGGACTACATATCACATATCACATATTACATGTTACATATCACATATCACATATCAGCATGATAGGATGTCATCTAGTCTCAAAACCGTATTTTTCATCATCAATAAACCTTTATGAAATTTATAAAAATATATAATTTCATAATTAAAACCATAAAGGTTATATAATAAATCAAGTGAATATTTAAGAAAATATTTATAAAATATTCACTTTATCCATTTTTCATCTTTCATTTCATATCACGTATAATTTATATATCGAGAGAATATTTAGAAAACTTTTATAAAATATTCTCTTTATCCCTTTTTCATTTTTCATTTCATATCACATATAATTCATATATCGAGAGAATTTTCGGTGATCTCATTATCACCAATTTCGAAAACATGAATATTTTAAAATGAATTTCGTTATATTCATGTTTTATGAAAAATAATCATTTTCTCGATTTTCGTGGTTAGAAATCGTTTCTTGTGAAATAAAATCATTTAGTATGATTTTATAAATTTTCTAGAAATTTTCGATAATTTTTCGGCAGTATAATGGCTGCCGATTGGCTAGCCTCCTGCACGAAAAATACAGTTTATAATTTTCAGCCAATACTTCATTCCAAATTCCAACCAATCATTCATCATAATCATTTCATAAAATATTTTCATAAAATATTTAGTAATTAAAACATGCAGACTGAATATCCTTACAGTGCTGCACATGCATCCCTTACCTGTTTCGGGTTGGCGACTGACTCTCGAAGGTCGCGCCCGTGTTCACCTCGCCCGATTCCATCGGCTCGGTCATCGATGGCATTTTCTGGAATTAAAATTCTAACATTTAGAATTTTTTCATAATTATTTAAATAAATAATTTATCACTTTCCGGGATTTTTTACTGATTCCCGTAATTCTCGGGTTTTCGAATTCTCGGGATTTCCCGTAATTTCTGAAATTCTTCTTTTTTCCTCTCTTTTTCTTCTTTTCCTCTTTTCTTCCTTTTTCTCTTTTCTTTCCTTTCTCTTTCTTTTCTTTTTCTTTTTCTTTTTTTTTTTTTCTTTCCTTTTCTTTTTCTTTTTTTCTTTTCTTTTTCTTTTCCTTTTTCCTTTCTTGCCAGATCGGTTTAGCTTCCTTCCTAGCCGGTTCCTTGCCGGCGGCCGGTTCTTCGATAGCTCGATGGCTCAGCAGTTGGCCGGCGCCACCGCGAGCTTGGATTTGGCCTCCGTTCATCCCGAATCGACTGCACTACGGCGGATCGACTCGACTTAGGTCGGCCTCCTTCTGCCTCTTCGCCGGCCCTCCTTCGCCGTTCTTCGCCTGACCGGTGGCCTCCCACGTCTTCCTTTTCCTCCGGCGAAGCTTCGGTTGCAGTGGCGGCGACCGATTTGGTCGGCACCACCACTTTCTCTTCTCCTTCTCGGCTTCCGCCGGGTTTTTGCTTCTGTTTCTTCTTCCGTTTTTCCTTTTGTTCGTTTCTTTCCCTCTTCTGGTCACCGACGTCTTCTCTTCTCTTCACCGGCGCCGTCTCTTCCCTCTCTCTCCCTCGTCGACGGTGGTCGGCCTCACCGAGGGAGACAGAATCGGGTTTCTCCCGATTTGTTTCCTTCTGTTTCTTTTGTTTCTTTTTTCTTTTTTCTTATATTATATTTACAAACTATATTATAAATACAATATTAATATTATATTATATAGTATTCTACTATATAATATTATATAGATATATATATATATATATTATATTACAACATATATATACATATAATTTAAATTAACTACAATATACATTTTATATGTATATATATATTTATATTTTTAAATCATGTATATATATATATATATCTATACACAAAATATAAAGTACTAATTTGTATTTCCTTTGTATACACATTCATATATTATGTTCTTTTCTCATTTTCTTATTTAATTTGGATTTTCATTCATCCAAATTAAATTTCCTCCATTCTTCAGTTTTCCATAATTCAAAATTTAAATTTCCTTTATTATTTTCCATAATTTCTCATTTTATACTTATTTTCGATTTAATTTTCTTTCACACCATTTTCTTAATCCATTCCTTTCTCAATTCTCGGGATTTTCACCAATATTCCGTTCTCATAATTTTATTTAATTATTTGCTTTAATATTAATTTTCAATAATTGACAAATTTACGGTTATCACATGATTTGAGTCAAATATATCCAAATATTTTCAGTAATTCAGTCTTATACTCTTTAAACATATATCTCATTAATATCAATCCATTCTAGTACCTTCAAAATATATTCTTAGAATCAACACTAAACTTAATGTCCACATTTTTTGAAATTCATAATATTTTTACTCCAAACCATTTATAAAAATTTTTGGTAGCAATATGTTTCTATAATCGAAAATTTTGGTAAGTTCAAATATATAGATCAATATCTCCATAGCCCAGTTCATTTTTCATAAATCCACAAATAGTAGGTATTTCTTAGATTCATTAATCAAATCATATTCATTCAGAAATAATCAACCTTATAACCCATCAATTACTAAATTTTCTTTCATTTATGAAACCAATCACTAACTGAAATATTAACCCTATATTCTAGGTATCGAAATAAAACTAATAACATTTACAGATAATTTGGATAGGATAATCTCTATAGCGAGTTAGGAAGTTGGGTGAGTATGGAAGGATGCTTTAGAGCACCTCACTTGTCCCAATTTCCTAACTCTTGATATATAGAGAATCTTGAGTGAACGAACAAAGAAGGAATTCATGCATATTAAATCAGAGTCAAACCATTCAATAATTCTAAATTCATATAAGTCAATTATCAAAACTAATATCGGATTTAGAATTATATTCAATATCAAAACCATTTTAAATTTTCAAAGTTCAAATATAAAAAATTCACAAGTAATTCAAATCCAGATCATTCAAAATCATTTTAGAATTCAAAGTTCAGGTATCAAAGTTTCGAAAATCAAATTATGGTGCAAAACATAATATCCTTATGTCTGCTATATATGTCCCTTACATCTCAATTTATCAGTATTCACTTCATCAGCAGCGGTAGCACCCTCGATCTCGAGACTGTAATTCATTAACCAAACTTGATAAATTCACTATAATTTAATCAAAAGAATATTTAACTAATTAATTCCTAATACATTGTCTGTTGCAGCTCTAAATGCAGTTTAATTTCTACTGGTGCAAAATTACAACTTTCACTATACAACTCCGTTTTCGATTCCGATTGCATCTACAGTATCATAATAATTCAAACATTATTTTAGGACCTAAATTATATTGAAACAAACATGATTTTACTCTCCCCTTATCATGGCTGAATCACCCTCACTATGTCACATGCTAATTTCCTTCAAATTAAGCTTCCTTACTTAATCTAACTTGTTTATTTGATTTTTATACAACATTTCTACATGAAATTTACATTAAATGGCATCAAAATCTTGTTTCCCTAGCCATGGCCGAATTGCATCATTATCCATTCTCTTATGTTTTCTTCCATTTAAGCATAATTAAGCTCATTTTCATGCTTTTCATGATTTCTGCAGGATTTCCTACATCAAAATCTCATCAAAACATATCATGTTCATGAAGAATGAATAGTGATCAAAACCCTAAGAGAGAGAATTTCATGGTTTTGATTCAATCCTAGCCTAGATACAAGCTTAAACACCTTAAATACATAGCTAAAAACCATTAAATCATGAAAATTTCAAGAATTCTCTCACCTTTCTTCTTGACCAGATCTGGTGGAGGCTATTTCATCTTGATTTTGGCCGTTTTAAGACTTGATTTTGGTGTCAAAAGATTAAGCACTGAATTTTGGACATGGTTGGTGAAGGCTATTTTCAGTTTGGAGGTTGTTTAACTAGAGTTTCTTAAGCTTTCTCTCTCTTCAAGCTTTCAAAAATGGAGTTTTTTGGGAAAAAATGGTGGCTACCAAAAATAGAAGAGAAATGTGCTGGAAATTTCAATTAAAAATATCTCTTGGGTGCAAAATTACCAAAATGCCCTTATACTTAATGAAACTTTCCAATTTTGCCCTTAAAGTTTGACCTAGTTGAAAATAGTCTATCCAATCTCCCAAATATTTCATTTAATCATAAAACACATCTATTTAACTTGCTCTAATGGTTGGTGGAGCTTTTGTTGAGGTTCGGTTGCTTATTTGGGTGAAATTATCGAAATACCCATAATTGTAAAATCACGTAAATTTCTGCTTTTACGCCTGATTTCTTCTATCAGTCCACGCGGTCTAAAATATTATTTCATGGAAAATTATTTGCCACTGAAAATTGAACAAAAATCATCTCAGTTTGACCATAATTTATGAAAGTTCTTCCGGCCTATATCCTTAATCATCATTTTTGAAATTGTTTCATGCTTTTCAAAATATGCTCAAACGTGGTGATTTTAAGATAAAAATTCTTGCTATATTCATATTTCACCTCAAATATCATCATTCTATGGTCTCGATTAGATCTGGACAGCGAAAGTCCTTGTGGGGCCCACACCTAGTACTTCCCTAAACCTTATCAAACAGACCCGTCATTTAAATATTTTAACAATAAATATTTTCTTTTAAATCCCTACACTCTGTAACATATATTGAGTATGAGAAAAATAAGGTTATCACATCTTTTGAATTGTGTTTTGGAGGTGTAATTTTTGAATGATTTTCTTGAATAGTTTTTCAAGTGTATGATTTTCTAGTTGATTTTCTGAATTGTGTTCTAATTCGAGTGACTTCTTATCGATATGTTAAAAGGTTTTTTGAATAGTGAGCTATTGAACTATATGCTGAGTTGATTTATGAATTGTCTATAAACGGTTTACTGAATAATGAACTTTATGATTTATCGGATATTTTACTGATTCATCTGGTAACGATTGTTTATTGTTGAGTACTGTCAATTAAGGATTAAAAGGATTTTATACTGATTTGATATGTATGAATTTCTTCGATGTAATGTTTTCAAAAACTCTTTATAATTGGATTTAGGAACTGGGACAAGTGAGGTGCTCTAAAGCATCCTTCCATACTCAACCGGTACTCTTAATTGATTATAATATCCCTTTTGATAGAGTCCCATTATATTATTTTAATACTGACTACATATTTATGAATTATGTTTTTGACATATGCATATAGGTATGCATAGTATCGGTTCTTATATATATATTTTTTACTGGGCGTAAGCTTACCCCCTTTCCACTTCACAGATTATTGGCAGCATTAGTTGATTGTTAAGAGAAATTTCTAATGGGATGCCTACGATGTTTCGATGTGGTACTTTGCAGGTATGGTATTCAAACATTTATTGTACAGTACTTTAGTGTGTAAAGGGATGTAAACAATAAATCGAAGAAGTTCGAATGTTAATTATAGTTTTGTTATTAGATATTGTATAGAAAAACAAAATGCGTATTGTAATTTAGTGTATTGGGTCCTATTTGTAAGATTAAATGTTGAGTTAGCTAAGGAAGTTTTAGCTTGATATCAGAATGATGACACCGAACACAACCCAACTGACTGTGAGAAAATAGAAAAAGTTAGTCCCGATTTTCAGAAATCGGAACGTGACAATTATCTAATTTTTAAAAGTTTTTAATTAAAATATTATATGATATCTAATCCATTTAAAAAATAAAATATAATCATATAATATCTAATCATCTAATACATTTTAAATAATAAAAATTATCTAAACGTTATCTTCAAATTTTTAAAATAATTAAACTATGGATTATCTAATACACCGTCAGTGGAGTTTTTTTAAACTTTACAAACGAGATTAAGATGATAATACATGTCTTGTTTATTTTTTTATTATTTTTAAAGACATGTCTCATCATTTTAACATCGATTGTGGAGTCAAAAAACTCTATTGGTAGTGTTTAGGATATTAATCCTTAAAATATTATATGCTATCAATCCATTTAAAAAAATAAAAATTATTTTAAAAACTAACTAAAACCAAATAATGTAACTACTCCACTTTTTGAGTCTCAACTCCTCTTACACTTCTCAATCCATTTAAAATTATAAACTGAACCAAGTAGCATGTCTTTACTTCTTCATTCAGTATTATCCATAAAAATGAGTTACTGAACCAAGTAAGTTTTTAAATTTTTAAACTAACAAATTAAAAAAAATTCTCAATTCCCAAAAGTGATAAACTTCCTTTTTTTAAATTTCAAATAGTAATTAGTATACAATTTTTAATCTTAAAAAAAAGAATATATAATATCCATTTATTTTTATGTTTTTTTAAGTGTTTTTTTTTATTTTTTTTAAGTTTACAACTTAATTTTTATAAAGTACGTATTCACCCTTGAGAAAGCATTATATAAAATGGTTATTTCATGTTAACATATATCAATTCTATTTAAATCATAGAACATAATCATATTATTGAAAAAAAATCATTTGTTTATTATCAGAATCTTTAATAAGTCCTTTAAAATAAATATTCATCATTTAATTATCATATGTGATGTCTAATGCGTAATGAATGTTTGATTTTTTTCAATAATATGATTACATGACATGATTTGAATGAAAATAGTATATGCTGACATAAAATAATGTTTCATATAATCCTTTGTTATTCACTTCTTGGTAAAAAAATTCTATTTTATATGTATTATTACATATTTAAATAAGTAAAATTAATCCGAGCATCCATAACTAGCTAGTTTAAAAATATGATAATATACCATTAATGAGATGATATAATTTGACGTCATAAACGTCTTGTTTTTAGAATATTTCAGAAAGTTTTATATATATATATATATTAATGTTAAATAAATTTAAATTAATTTTCTTAAATTAAAATTATTAACTTTATTTATTTTTTATGATTTCATAATTTATGTATTATTATAATTTAAGAGTTGTTAAAATCATATTATTGTATTATACTTGCTGATCATTCTTTACAATTTCTTAAAATTAAGATACTTGTCACAAGTTTTAAATTACAATCATGTAAACTTACTAAAAATCAATTTAACTTTCTATCTATCTTGAGAAGATTTCAAATCTCCATTGTCATTCTAGCTTATTACAATTTCTCCTTCCCATATAAATTTAACATTTAATTTTGATACAGACAAAGAAATAACAAAGTTTAGGGGTTTTTTTATGTTTTAGTTTAAGGGCTTATTTAAATTAAATGTTAAAGAAAATTAAATGTTAAATTTATTAATATATTAAAACAAAGCCCCTAAAATAAGCTAGAATGACAAAAAAAATTAAATGTTAGATTGTCACATACCGAATTATGCTAGAAACAATATTTTTTTCTTATATCACATATTTTCAGTTGGATTGTTTGCAGTGTCCTCATAATACTTAAAAAATAATCAAATTTCTTTCCATAATAATCCAAAACATATATTTATAAAATCTACATCAACTTCAAATTTCATCTAGTATTCTAAGTTCAGTTTACATCCCAAATATCCTTTTTACATAACGTAGTACTGAACATACAATGTTTGAATACATAAAGGAAGATCGTATACCTCAACGAATAACAGAAACCACTTAAGGGATACTTGAAAACAGAAAATCCTCCCGAGCGAGGCAAAAAATTACTGCAAATAATCTAGAAGGAAAATAAGGGTGTGAGCTTACACCAAATAAGAAATATATATACAAGAGCTAATACTACGCATATCTATATGCAAGTGTCTCAAAACATGGTCCTCCGTAGAAAACAATGATCACAAATTAGGCATGAATTCGAAGAGGATATTATAGTGGATTAGATAACCAGGTTGAGTACAGAAGGATGCTTTATAGCAACTCACTTGTCCGGGCATCAAATTCCAACTATATGGAGTTCTTTAATGCTTATTCAGTCATAGAGTTTAGTAGGTATTTAGTAACAACTTCCATTAAGCATTTCATAAAATCATTCAAAACACTAGTTCCAAAACTCTATGTAAACAGTGTCATAATCAATTCTAGTAGTTCATATCAAGATCAGAAAACATATTAAATTAACAACCTGTAACAGAAATCAATAAAGTCTGAAGGTGCCTGGAATACTAGGAATTTGCCACCCAATAAAAATCATATAGTGGAGATAAGGCAACACCTAATACACTTATGCAATAACAGTAATAACGACATATGGCCATAGTCAGAAAGGGTCCACAGTGTACACAGATTAGATGACAGCTGTGGCGTTGAGACGTGACCAAGGTCTATCTGTAATAGTAATCAGTAACAACAGTAATGGGAGCATGTGCCATAGGCAGTTGTGGGGCCAACAATCTCAAAACAATTCATAAATTATTTCAGAAGGGTTTACAGAGATCAATTCAGTCATCGTATATTCAGTCAGTCCATAAAGCAATAAAATCACAATTTCATTACATTTGAAATATAAAAATTCACCAAATATTCTCGTTCAATAACAGTTGTCTAAAATATTTTATTTGTGTATCACATAACATAGAAACATGTATGTATTAGAAAACATGTAGAAATTAGTAAAAATCCCATTGAAAACTGAGTTATAAAATTTGCAGGCGAATCAAATCTTTGGAAGCTATCAAACCAAATTTCATTTTTCACTTCATTTCCTACTTCCAAAATAATACCATTGATGACATTGGAGCTTTAAATCTATTTTTAGAAAATTTTGATAGAATTACGGTTGTAACTACTCTAACCCCTGTAAGCCAATGCAGTTTATAAACCACATTTCTAGTTCCATAATTCAACCAAATCATCAAGTTTAAAGCTCATAAAATTCATTCCCAATGCAACCTAGTATCTCTACGTCTTATGCATATATCCCTTACATGTCAAAATCTCGTTAAGTCGCTCGTTAGCATCAGTATCTCCTTTAGATTTTGAGTTGCAATTCACCACTCAAATACAATCAATTCACTTTACTTCAGTTACAAAGAATGCTTAATTCATTAAGACCTAATATATTGTCTAGTGCAACCCTAAATTCAGTTTACTTCATACCGTTGCTAATACTACAACTACCTTCTAAACATTTTGATTTTTAGTTTTGATTTCGCCTACAGTCTTGTATCAATTTATACATTATTCTAGAACCTAACACACATTGAATTGAGATCTCTTTCATGGTTCCCTTCTCATGGCTGAGCATGGTTTCTCTTTCTACACAACTCATTTCTTCAATTTAAGCTTTAATCCATGCTTTATACTAATCCTACATTAATTCTAAATCAAATTCACATTGAATCACATCATGTTCATGGAGAAGCATGCTTGGCCAAACCCTAGAGAAGTAGATTTTCATGGTTTTAATTCAATTCAAGCCTAAACACAAACTTAAACATCTTAAACACTTAGGATACAATCACGAAAGCATGATAAAACACAAGCTTTCTTCTTTTCTCACCTTGGTCGAAATTGAAGGGAGAGCATACACTTTGATTTTGGCCACTTTGGCACTTGATTTTTGTGTCAAGAGATAGAGCACTGAAAACTGAACAGCTTTGGTGAAGATAGTTTTCAGTTTCGGTAAGTTTTTCTAGGGTTTTTGGTGACTTTCTCTCTCTTGGTATGTTTTGGCTATAGAGGTTAAAGGGAGAAAGAATGGCTGCTAAAATTGATGAAGAAGAAGTTGGAAAATTCTAAAAAAAATAGATATTTATGGTGCAAATTACCAAAATGCCCTTAGAACATTAAAATGCAAATTGCCAAAATGAAGAATGGAGTTGCTGAGTAGTTCCTCTTGCTTCCTTGAGCTTTCAAGCCCCTATTTATAGTCCCTTGGATGGTTTATGAACGTTGGTAAGAGCCAAAACAGAAACTAGCCGTTGTATCTCACAAAAACTAGTCGTTGGAGGCTTTCTGCCATGAAGGGATCAATCCTTTCCCTTAGGGGATCGATCCCATGCTTTCTTTTCGCGTCCTAAGAGCATTCTTCCATGAAGGGATCGATCCCTTCCCTTAGGGGATCGATCCTTTTCTTCCAGAGAGCATTTCCTACACTTTTCTAGACCATTTTGGGTTACAAATGATATGACCTTTGATTTTAATTCAACCCAAAACATTTTGGCATTTTTTTGGGAGTTGTTCTTGACTTTCTCTAATGAAAACATAGTCCAAAAATTCGTTAAGTAATTTTCTGAAATATTCAAAAACATTTTATAAAGTATTAAGACTAATAAGAATGTATCATCGAGTGCTTACAAAGTCTTCATCTTCCATCACTCTTATATTTCTTGTATAGCATAGCACAAATATTGTATAGGCTTTTCTTTGTGCTTAATCTTTGTAATCATTTGCCTACCTAGAGGCCTTCTTTGGTTACACCTATTGTAAACACAAACACACCTTGTAAAGGGGAGGTTTCTCTTTAGCCTTAGAAAAAGAGGGAGGTTTCTCTTTAGCCTAGAAAAAGAGGGAGGTTTCTCTTGAGCCTAGAAAAAGAGGGAGGTTACTTTTGTGCCTGCAAAAAGAGGGATTGTAAAGAGAAATTCAAGTTAGTGAATTTGGGAAAAATCCTTGGAAGCGTCTCAAGGTGGAAGACATAGGCAAGGTTGCCGAACCTCTATGAATCGTTTGTGTACATTTCTTTTTCCCTTCTCTCTTTATTTATTTGCTTTTATATTGTGATTGTTAAATTGAATTTATATTGCATACTTGAGTAGCGTAGAGAACTTTTCAATGGAGAGACACTCGTTAGTTAAACCTCCACTTTTCAATGGAGAAAATTATTTATATTGGAAAATTAGGATGATGTTGTTTGTTCAATCAAATGATTATGAAGTGTGGAGAGTAATAGTTAATTGTGATAATTGTGAATTTTTTGAATTTTGATATTAATTATTCAAAAATTTAATTTTAATGCGAAAGATAAATTAAAGTAAAGAAATAAATTATTTACAAGATGGAATATTGTTGGAATTTCCGTAAATGGTGAAGTGTCGAATTTGAGAAATTATATGGAAGAATTTAAATTGGATATAATAAGAGCTAAATTAAATAAGAAATAAAAATGTTTATCAAGAAGTTTATTTTGGATATTAAGAAATCCAAAATTAAAGAAAATGAAAAATAAGTATATTGATATATTTATATAATTATATTATATAAATATATTCTTACATAAATACATATGTATATATTATTATTATAAATATTTTTGTATATATATATATATAAATATATATATATACACACATATGAAATGTATATGGTATTTTAATTTAAAGTATATAAAAAGATATATATTATATGTATGTATATATTGTTAATATACAATATATATCTCTATATAATATATATTGTAAAATACTATATACATATAATAGTATTATATTTATAAATAAAATTTATAAATATAATATATATAAAAAAAGAAGAAAGAAACGGGATCGGGATATAATCCGATCCCCGTTTCCTTTCTCTGTTACAAAATAGAGAAAGGAAGCCACTGTAGTTGGCGAAAAGAGGAAGGAGAGAGAGCGATGCTGCTGGCGAGCCGAGAAGGGGGAAGGGAAGAAGCTGCCGGCGACGGGGAAAAGGAAAAGAGAAAGGAGAAGCGAAGCGGAAAGGAAACCGAAAAGAGAAAAGAGGAGAAAGGAAACGACGGTGCTGACTGATTCAGGCATCGCCACCACCATTGGCGTCACCAGCAAAGGTCGACCAAGAGGAACGGGGTAGCCGGCGGTGAAGGGGAAGAGAAAAGGAGGGAGAAAAGGGGAAGAGAAAAGCCAAAAACCATCGTCCCTGATCCGACGCCGTCGCCGTCACCGTCGATGGGGAGGAAAGGAGACCAGATTCGACTTCAGCACCACTTCGGCCAGCTGTAGGGACGTTGAACTGGCGGAGGACTGGCCAACGAGGAGTTGAACTGGCTGAGCCGGCGGATGGAGGTTGAACCGGTTTGAACCGATCCAAACTGGTTCAGACCAGAAAAGAAAAAGAAAAAGAAAAAGAAAAAGAAAAGAAGAAAAGAAAAGAAAAAGAAGAAAAGGGGAGAAGAAAAAGGAAAAAAAAAGAAGAATGAAGAAAGAGAAAATGGGTAGGAAATTTAAAATAATTTAAAATTATTATTATTATTCCGTAGAATAATTTATACAAGTCTAAATATGGAAATTTGACTTGTAGAATTATACTCGGCGATCGAGATGATTAAATCGGGAGAGATGGAATTGGGCGCGATGGTAGCGAGTAAGTTGCCGACCCAGAACAGGTAAGGGAGGTATGTGTTGTGATAATCGTGAATTTTTCAAATTTTGATATTAATTATTTGGAAATTTAATTTAAATGCAAGTAGATAAATTAAAGTAAATAAATAAATTATTTACAAGATGGAATACTGTTGGAATTTCCGTAAATGATGAAGTGTCGGATTTGAGAAATTGTAATTAAGGAAATTAAATTTGGATATAAAGAAATCCAAATTAAATAAGAAATGAAAAATGAGTATAATTATATATTTATATAATTATATTATATAAATATATTTTTATATAAATACATATGTACATATATAAAATATATGTATATGATATATATATATATATATATATTATTTTATATTATTACATAAGTATATATGTATATTATTATATATTTATATATATAAAAATATATTTATGTATATATATGAAATACGAATATTATTTCATATTAAAGAGTATAAAATATAAACTATATATATATATACATATATATATATATATCTTAGTACAAAATATGTATTTAGATACATAAAATTTAAATAGTGTATTAGTATATAATTATAATTATTTATATAATTATAATTATAATTATAATTATAATAATAATGAAAAAAAAGTAAAACAGAAAACGGGAAACGGGGTCCCGTTTCCATTTTCTCCTCTGTTACAAACAGAGGAGAAAAACCAGAGGAGACCGACGACAGCTGCAGCTACCACCGTCGGTGAGAAAGGAGAAAGGAAAGAGGGTCGTTGCTGGTCGACGAGAAGGGAAGAAGATTGGTCCGCGATGGAAAAAGGGAAAGAGAAACAGAAAACCGAGAGAAAAGAGAAGAGAGGGGAAAGGAGAAAACGGCGGTGCCAACAGATTCAGGCACCGCCACCACTACCGGCGTCACCAGCGAAGGCCAACCAAGAGGAATGTGGTAGCTGACGGTGAAGGGAAAGAGAAAAGGAGGGAGAAAAGAGAAGAAAAGAGGCCGAAACCCACGTCGCCAGATCCAACGTCGCCGCCGTCGATCTGGGGAAACGAAAACCAGAAACGACGTCCTCGTTACTTTGACCGGTTGAGGAAGGCCTGAACCGACGGTGAAGATGGCGGACAGTGGCTGAACCGGTGGGATGAAGTGAACCGGTCTGAACTGGAAAGGAAAAAGGAGAAAGAAAAAGAAAAGAAAAAGAAAAAGGAAAAGAAAAAAAAAGAAAAAAGGAAGGAAAAGAAGGAAGAAAAAGAATAAGAAGAAGAAGAAGAAGAAAATGGTAGGAAATTAATAATAATTTTATTATTATTATTTATTGAATAATTACGTAAAATTCTAAAATATAGAAATTGGAATTGTAGAATTTTATGGGAATTGAGATGATGGAAATTGGGAGAGGTGGAATACGGGCGCGACGGTAGTGAGGAAGTCGCCGACCTGAAACAGGTAAGGGAGGCATGTGCAGCCTGTAAGGATATTTAGTCTGCATGCTTCTAAATATGAACTATTTTTATGAAAATGTTGCGGTGATTCATCGGTTGGAAAAATATGGTAATTGATTGGCTGTAAATATAAATTGTCTTTTATGCGCAGGGAGGCTAGTCAATCGGCAGCCGTTATGCTGCTGAAAAATTTTAGAAAAATTACATAAAATCATAATAAATGATTTTATTTCACGAGAAACGATTTTCAATCACGAAAATCGAGAAATTGATTATTTTTCATAAAACATGAATATACTGAATTTTAATTTTTAAATATTCATGTTTTCAAATTTGGTGATAATGAGATAACCAAAAATTCTCTCGATATGCGAACTACATGTGACATGAAAAGGAAGATGAAAGGAAATAAAGTGAATATTTTATAAATATTTTCTAAATATTCACTAAGTGATTTTTATAACCTTTATGGTTTTAATTATTTAATTAATTATTTTTATAAATTCCATAAAGGTTTATTATAACAGTTTGAGTGTACAGTATTACACTATATTTACTCATATTTTACACATTCTTACCGGTTGAGCTGTCTGTAATGCCTTTAACACTTTATCATTAACAGTAGTACATGGTAAACATTTATTCAATAAATTCGGAATATAAAAATTTTTACAATATTTCATACACTTTACATCCCCTGTTTCTATTTTACCATATGGTAGTACTGTATACAAGTGTTTGAATATAAAAGAGAAGTGACTGTACCTTTAAATTTCATAAGCTTTGTCCCGGTGGGCTACTCCTAGCTATATTTAACTGAGGAAGCCCTCAATTAATCCTCGTGATTAATCTGGAAAGTTTAAAAGTAAGGGGTGAGTGAACCACATGCTCAGTAAAGGAATCATATGCTGCTTGATATAATGAAATCTATATGCTGGAAAATATTTATTTTTCCATAAATCTAAATGGAATAGAACATTTAATTTCCACCACTTCAGTAACAGTTCAAAACACGTGACAGTACAGTGGTAAAACAATAGTTATGGTAAACAGTCTTTTCAGTACAGTAGCTTATAAATATCCAAATCACTGGATAACAGTTCAGTAATTATTTCTATTTTAGAAGTAATTTTCAAAGTATTCTTTCTTGATAACAGTAAATTCCCTTTCAGTTCAGTAAACAGTATTTCGTATAATTTAGTTCAGTAAACAGTAATTAGTAGATTTCAGTTCAGTAAATCGAAATCAGTAGCTACTAGTTCAGTAAACAATAATCAGTAGCTTTCAGTTCAGTAAACAGTAATCAGTAGCTTTTAGTTCAGTAAGCAGAAATCAGTAGCTACCAGTTCAGCAAAACAGTATTTCGGTACGGTTCAATTCAGTAAATAGTAATTCACAGTGCAGTACAGTAAAACAGGATTCAATAAATCCCTTCAGTAAACAGTAATCAGTAAGTTGAGACTAGGTATCACCCTACAATTAAATCATGCTATCATCATCCACTAAGGGACACAGTAATCATCCCCGAAGGGACATAGTAACAGTATACAGTGAGATCTATGGCCATGATCTATAGGGTGTCCTCGGTGTACACTTGCCAGGTGACATCCGGGACGCTGATGATTGGCGGGTCAATCAACCACGTGACAGTAACAGTAATAGTATGATACATGAAACTCGGTGCCTAAGTCTCAAAACAGTATAAAAACCGTACCATAGCTTTTTTGGATCTTATTCAAAGTAATTTGAAATATTTCATGTTTATCCATAAGGCTCTCACATTTTCATATATCATCACCTTTATGGAATTTATAAAATCGATAAAATCATCACTTAATTTCATAAAGGTATATAATCATTCATTTTCTCATAAAAATACCTTTAAGGAAATCAAATGAATTAAATCATTTATTTAAAGAATTATTTTCCAAAAAGGTATTTTATACCCCATTTTTACATACAGTAAATCCATAAGTAAATATTCATGTATCAAGTGAGAAATTAAATAAATATTCAATTTGAATATTTAATATCATATAAAACAAATCAATTTCTCGCTTTAATAAAAATATAAAACATGAATATTTAATTTCTCATAACTTTATCGAAATTTCCAATTTATGGAAAATTGATGGAAATTATATTCAAAATTTTACATTTAAATCATTTCGTGCTTCTAAAATATTTGGGAATATTTTAGAATATTTTTGAAAAATTTCCGACAGCATAACAGTTGCGGATTCCTAACCTCCTGCAGACAGTTATAGTATATAAACCAGCTTTTCAACCACAGATTTTGCGTGTTTTCAAAATAAAATCATGCATCCAATAGTCTCATAAAATTTAGCTCGAGAAAACATGCAATTCATTATATCACTACAACTCACACACTCCCTCCTTACCTGTCTTATGTAGACGATCGTCCCAGTTGTGCTAACCAAATTTCGTCGACTCAGGCTGCAAAATAATTTTACCAAAAAATTATTAATATTCTTCTTTTTATTTTTAAGCCACTAATATTCAAAAAATGCAGCCACTAATGTCGTATTATAAGCACAACTAGTATAAATTATACTGGCACTAAAACTCAACTTGTTCATTCAAGTTTCTTTTTCGGTTTTAATTTCACCAATTCTTCTCTTTTAATTTCTATAATTATTCTTTACCAAAACCCCTAATTTCCAACATACTTTGTGCCTCCAAGTATCATGGCTGAATCCCTTAATGGCCATGGTCATTGACTTTTCAACAATTTTTTTTCTAAATTCATTGTTTCTACTTGGCCATTGTATTCCCACGTGAACCATTCTTGACTAAATCTTGCATGTAGCCATCAAGGTCTTATTTTCCATGTCCAAACCGAGACCCCATTTTCTAGTCCAATTTTGCTTCTAAAATCTTTTCACCATTCCAAGCTTCTTCTTCCATTTATTTATATTTCGTAATTTATTTCTCATCATCTTATTAAAATTCCTAGCCTATTTCCTTTTGTTCTTCATCTACATCAAGATTTCAACTTCTTCCGATTTCATAGTTTAACAAGATTTAACTAAAAATAATCCCATAGTCATGTTAACTAAGTCATAAAATATGAAATTTTACCATTATATATCAAGAAAGCATGAAATCATGGAAGCTCACCTTGACTAATTGGTGGACTTCCAAAACAGAACAAGTTTTTCTACTTGTTCCTTCTTCACGTTGTCCGCTATCTTCTTGGTCCTTTGATGGCTCTTCAAATAGGTAAGGATTTAGTAAGAAAGGATGAGTATCAAAGTCCAATTTTGCTGAATTTTCCTTGGTTGAACATAAGCTGAAACAAAACAGAAAATGGGAATCACTTCTGCCTCTCGTAGAACAACAAAATTCGATGGTGAAGGAGGCATTTTGCTGAGGTCTTGGTTCTTTTATTTTTCCATATATTCAAAACATCCAATAACAATTAACCACATAGCATCTTATTTATGTTCTTTCATCATTTCTTGCCTTAAATTGCATTAAATGGCTGAAGACATCAGCAGCATAAAGCAACGGTGGAGAGGGTTTCTTGTTGTTGTTTGGTTGACTTGACCCTCTTTTCTTCTTTTTGTTTTCTTTTTTGGAAGCTTCAGCTAATAAAATTTATACACATGATATTTTTAACTTCTCTTCTTTTGTATTATTTATATATAACTCAACTTCTTTAAATTCTCTCAATAGAAAAATCGGTACTATGGCAATCCCAGGAGTGGCGTGAGATCTTGGCTGATCAGTCAAGTGGTTTTTCACTTCTTCTTTGATTGTATTTCAGCCAATGAAATCCTCTTATCTAGTACCTTTAATACTCCTTCTTTTAATCCATATTTCCCTTACATTTTATACAAAAAAATTTATATTTTACCAACCATTTAATGGCTGAACAAAATGGTACTATAGCAGTAACAAAGTGGCGTTAAAGTCCACTTTGCTGCACCTTTTGTGTACTTATTCCACTCCTCTTTGCAAGGCTTCAACCAATAATCTTTTAGTCATTCCTTTATATGTTACTTCTCTTTAAATGCTTTATCTTATTGCTCTCCTTTCCTTTAGAATTTTTTTCCAGCCAAACACACCCCATACAGTAGAAAAAGAAGGCTTGCCATTCACACTTGGCTGCACTTTCTTGACTTTTCTTGACCTCTTTTGTTAGCTATATCATCCAATAAAATTTAACTTCATGTTAATTTATTAACTCCCCTTCATCTAATATTATTTATCAAATATTTTTCACCGAAAATTGTATCAAAATCAATAGCAAACCGTGTACATGTAGCAGCCACGCGATTGGCGTGGAAACTACCTCCTTTTTCCTACATGATTTAAGTTTGTTCCTCTTTTCTTTGTACCTTTCATACAACCAAAATACATCACATGTAATATAAAATTTTCTTTTCTCTTATTAATATTTTTGTTGGTATTTAATACCATGAAAATAAGGCTTCCTTTCTAAATTTTTCTAATTTCATTTTCTTCCTTTACTCCATGCCTTATTTTGTAATCATCTCTTTAATTTCCATTCTAATTCATATACACCATATTATAACTCATAGTTCCAATAATTCCATAATTCAAGTGTGTTAGATCTACAGATAGGGGGGTGAATAAGTTTTTCTAATTATTTCTAATTTTCCTAACTCTTAATGCACAATTAAAACTAAATAAATAGCAATGAAACAAATGGAGTAAAAAGAGTAAGGGAAAAAGAAGCAAACACAAGTTTATAGAGGTTCGGCCAATGTCTTGCCTACGTCCTCTCTCCTTGAACTCCTTGTCAAGGTTTTGATTCAATTCTTCCTTGAGAATCCTTACAAACCACTTGAAGGTGTGGCAAGACCTCTTACAATTTTTTCTTAAGACTTTAGAAATCTCCTTCTAAGCCTCTACCCTTGTATTACTACCCACACTCTACAATATCAGACCTTACAAGGATAGCTCACCCCTTTGAATAACAGAATTTTCAGTGAGTGCGTGAAGAACAACAAGAAATCTCACAAATGGAGTTGCACAATGAAGATTTTCAGATTTGATTTTCTTTCTTGAAGCTTGAATATTTTTGAGTGCTTGTTCTGCCTCCAGACTTCATAAATGCCTCTATTTATAGTCCACCCAACGACTGGAACAGTTGGTGAAGCATTTAATGCATTTCTTCTCGTTGAAACCCTCAGAAACTAGCCGTTGGAGTCAGATTTCGAGCAAAAGGATCGATCCCTTTTCTGGGGGGATCGATCCCTTTTCTCCAAAAAGCTTTTCAAACTTTTCCCGGGTGGCTCTGAAGCATTCTGCCTTTTTGGGATCGATCCCTCTACAGTAGGAATCGATCCCTTTTCTCCAGTAGGCTTTCCTGCACTTCTTTGGCTGCAATTTTATGGCTTTTTGTGATTCTAAGTCAGTTTAAGACCATCTAACACTTTCCTAAGAGTATTTACTGACTTTTTCAATTGAAATCACAATCCAAAAACTTTGTTTAAAATAATTTCTATTATTGAGTTCATTCAAAGCAAATTTACTTAGAGAAAAATCATTTTTAAGCTTACTTGAGTTTTGTCATTTTCAAAATACTTGTCAATTTAAAACTAACAATCTCCCCCTTTTTGATATGACAAAACTTAAGGTAAATTTGCTTATATGGTTGAAAATTGAGGTTACTCAATTTTTTGAAAAACATTACTCCCCTTCAATATTTGCTCCCCCTCAATTTAATATAAGTTTACCACATTAATTCTCCCCCTTTTTGTCATAGCAAATGAATAAATAGAACAAATAGCACGGAGAAATGGTTAGTGGTATAAGTCAATTTAAAGCAAAAAAGGGTATACCAATAATAAGCAGAATAAGCAATAGCATTGGCAATGAAATAAAGAGAAACAAAGATCAACCCAATGTCATTAAAGCACAGTTAATGCCAGAACAAGACATAGTCATAAAACAACTAGAAAGCATAACGAGCAATGTCATTAACATAGTCATTAACATAAAACAACGAGAGCATAAACACACTAGCACAAGTCGCAAGAAACAACTAGAAAGCATAACTAGCTATGAGAGACACATCCACAAAGAGGAGGATTAACGCCTTGGAAAGGTCTTGTGATATTGCTGAACGAAATCCTCGTGTTGCATGCGGACATCCTGAATTTCATCGAACAAGGCAGCTTGGGTGGCCTCGATGTGATCAAGTCGTTGACCCACGTCATGCTGGAAGTTTTGAAGCATATGCATGATCTGGTCGAGAGAGGCTGACGTGGAGCCGAAAGGGGCAGAGGATGTGGCTACTGCAGGTGCGTCGGCTGCGTCAGCTCCTTCTCCGACTGGTGCCGGGGCATGTTCGAGAGATGCAGGCGGTCCATGACCCTTGACCCATTCGAATGTGTCACCTACTTGCGCTGATACCTGCCCAGGTTATGGAGAGTGGAGAGATTGATTGTGGTGCTAGGATCCGGAAGTATACCGACCTCACATGAGCAGTCAACGCCTTCATGAAGTAAGTAAAAGGCGAGAGGTTGAGGGAATACAATGGTGTGGACCTTGGCACGAACAATCTTCACCCAGTCATGAAGGATAAAGTGTAGGAGGTCTGGTTGTTCGTCGTCGGGTTCATGAATATGATGGAGCCAAAAACGATCAAGTTTGCGAAGGTGAGAATATCGGGTCCCAAGAGGGCGGAGATTCCAGGAGATGATGATATGGAGGAGGCATGCGAAGACAGGAAGGTCACTTGCACGATTATCGGTAACAGGAAACACTAAAGGGATATCGATATTTTCATAGATATTACCGTCGTCAGGAAGTCTAAAAGCAAGGGAGAGGGATTGCTTGGTCAGTTCAATAGTTTTGCCCATAACATAAGATCGAATCCCTATGACTGTGCAGTCATCATTTGGTTCATAGATGATGTCGGCATTGGAAAAGAAGGCGCGACTGATGTTTGGCGAGACCGGAGTGTTGATTTTGAGGAATTGGGTCCAACGATATTCATTAAACTTGGCGAGGTAAGGAAAATTAATTGATTCGAGGAAATCGAAATCAATAGGACGCCAATGCTTAATAGGCATATTTGCAAAGTTTGCTAGAAATTTGGTTTTCTCATTGGCATGGCGAAAGCATCTATTAAAGGTGGTTGGTATAGAGGAGGAGGGAGCACTTGTTTTACGTTTTTGAGCGGTATATTTAACTTTGGGAGCCATATGTAGTGGAAAAATGCAGGAAAGTTTGTTGAGGATTTTTACCAAACAGGTAGTGGGCACGATTTTGGTGAACAAGGGATGAGGATATGGGAAAGATAAGATCTAGCCAACAACAGAGAGACACAACCCAAGATGCATGGAACAAGTATGATAGTGGAATATTGATGAACAACTACAAATAGACTAAGTATAGACCCTAGAAAAGAGACAAGTGCCAAATGAAGTGAAAACCTAGATAGAAAGGTAATTAATGCAATATATGCAAGTGGGTAGTCAAGACATGATGAAATAAACTAGAAATGCACGAAAAATTAAATGAAAAACGTGAGAAAAACTTACAATTGAAATGTTGGGTGAATAGTAACCATGGTGTGGAAGAAGAAGTAAGAGAAGAGAAGATGAAGTTTTGTGAGGAAATGAGGAGGGGAAATGAAAGAGATGAAGAAATGAGGAAGATTAGTGAAGGAATGAAGCGATTTGGTGAAGAGATGAGTGAGATCTAGAAGATTTGGTTGAGAGGAAATGGTGAAAGTGCGTTGGGAGTGAAGATGAAGGTGAATAGTGAGATAGGAGTGGGGGGCCGACATTTAAAATGGCCTGCGAAAAGCAGTCTGTCTCGAGGAGATCGATCCCTTCTAGGAAGGGATCGATCCCTTCCAGGCAAAATGCTTCTTAGGCTTTTCTTCACCGATTTTTGATGTTATGAGATCGATCCCATGGTGAAAGGGATCGATCCCTGATAGCAGAAACCCAGATTTTTGGCCTGATAGACTCGGAAATCAATCATATTTTGGAAGAATTGTCTCCTCAGTCACTTGCCTCATTTGTAATGCATAAAAAGGATTTGAAAACAATGGAACTTATGCATTTTTACTATTTAAAATCAAAATCTGGTTGTTGCCACTTGGGATGCATGAGATGTGAGTGGAAAATTGCAAAAAAAAAATGCAAAAAAGTGCAGAAAATTGCATGAGTGTGTAGAAACAAAAGGTGACCATGGCTGTGATAGTGTCTTAACCACTGGAAATGGGTTTTGGCTAATGAAGAGAGTTTAATATGATCAAAACACACAAAATTCAACAATTCAATCTCAAAAAGCTAAGAACATGAATAGTAACATGGTAAGTTAAGGTCATGAATTGCAAGTGGTAATTATATTCTTCAAATTTCTGTCTTGCAATTAGCACAAACCATCTTAAGCCATTTATTCAACATCAAATCAATTCAAAGAGCATTCATAATATCTAATTCACCTCTAAGAATGCAAAATCTCTCCTTGTCCAAAGGTTTGGTGAAAATATCAGCTAATTGGTGCAATGTATCTACATACTCTAGAATAATGTCCCCTTTTTGCACATGATCTCATATAAAATGATGTCTAATCTCAATGTGCTTGGTTCTAGAATGTTGGATGGGATTTTTTGTAAGATTGATAGCACTAGTGTTGTCACACTTGATGGGAACTTGGTTCATTTCTATTCCATAGTCTCTCATTTGTTGTTTAATCCACAAAACTTGAGCACAGCAACTTCCGGAAGCTATATATTCAGCCTCGGTTGTGGATTGAGCTGCGCTATTTTGTTTCTTAGAGAACCATGAAATAAGCCTACTTCCTAAGAATTGACATGTTCCCGATGTGTTTTTCCTATCCACTTTGCATCCACTAAAATCTACATCGGAATAAGCATGAAGATCACGTGTAGAATCTTTAGGATACCAAAGTCCTAAGGAAGAGGTGTCTTTAAGGTATCTAAGGATTCTTTTTACTGCTTGTAAGTGTGATTCTCTAGGAGATGATTGAAATCTAGCACACAAGCATACACTAAACATTATATCGGGTCTACTAGTAGTTAGTATAGCAATGAACCAATCATAGACCTATATAGTTTAGTGTCTACACACTTTCCTCCTTCATCCTTATCAAGCTTGATATTTGTGCTCATTGGTGTAGAGTAAGGTTTAGACTCATCCATTCCAAATCTTTTGAGCAAATCTTACTTAGCTTGATTTATGAAAATACCTTCTTGGCATTGTTTAACTTGAAGTCCTAGAAAGAAGGTTAACTCTCCCATCATACTCATTTCAAATTCACCTTGCATTAATTTTGAGAAGTCTTTACACAATGACTCATTTGTAGATCCAAAAATGATATCATCCACATAAATTTGAACTACTAATAAGTCATCACCCTTAGATTGGATAAACAAGGTGGTGTCTACTTTGCCTCTTGCAAAACCTTTTTCAATTAAAAACTTTGAAAGTCTTTCATACCAAGCTCTAGGAGCTTGTTTTAATCCATATAAAGCCTTTGATAGTTTGAAAACATGGTTAGGAAACTTTGGATTTTCAAAACCGGGAGGTTGTTCAACATAAACCTCTTCATTTATGTAACCATTTAAAAAGGCACTTTTTACATCCATTTGATATAATTTAAAATCCTTGTAACATGCAAAGGCAAGTAGCATCCTAATGGCTTCTAATCTAGCTACCGGAGCATATGTTTCATCATAGTTTATTCCTTCTTCTTGCCTATATCCTTGAGCCACTAACCTAGCCTTGTTTCTAACAATAATGCTATTCTCATCCATCTTATTCTTGAATATCCATTTGGTTCCAATGATGGGATAATCTTTAGGTCTTTCCATTAGTGTCCACACTTTGCTTCTCTCAAATTGATTTAATTCCTCTTGCATGGCCATAATCCAATTTTCATCTTTCAAAGCCTCATCCACATTCTTTGGCTCAAATTGTGACACAAAAGCTACATGTTGTCATATATTTCTATAGGTTGACCTAGTTCTAACTCCAATGTTTGGATCTCCCACAATATCATTATCCTTCACATATCCAAGTTCTCTAGGACACCTAGATTCTTTCTCAATTATTTCTTGTTCCATGGACTCCTCATTTTTGTTAATATTAAGATCTTCTAATTGTTCCCTAACATCCTTATCTTGAGATGGATCAACTATAGGTTCATTAAAGATCTCTACTTCATCATCAAGATTGGTTCCACTAGTGATATTTGATTCATCAAAGATTACATGTATTGACTCTTCTACTACAAGTGTTCTTTTATTGAAAACTCTATAAGCCTTAGAATTTAAAGAATAGCCAAGAAAAATACCTTCATCACTTTTAGCATCAAATTTTCCTAGGTTATCTTTACCATTGTTCAAAACAAAACATTTACATCCAAATGGGTGAAAATAACTTATGTTAGGCCTTTTTCCTTTATAAAGTTCATAGGGAGTTTTCTTTAAAATAGGTCTTACCATAGCTCTATTTATGACATAGCAAGAAGTATTTATTGCTTCAGCCCAAAAATATTTAGGTAAGTTGTTTTCACAAAGCATGGTTCTAGCCATTTCTTCTAATGTTCTATTTCTCCTTTCAACTACCCTATTTTGTTGAGGAGTTCTAGGTGCTGAAAAATTATGGCTAATGCCATTTTCATTGCAAAATGTGTCAAAACCAATATTTTCAAATTCTTTTCCATGGTCACTCCTAATACTAGAAATAGAGTAACCTTTTTCATTTTGAACAAGTTTTGAGAAAACAATGAATTTTTCTAAGGCTTCATTTTTCACACTTAAAAAGAACAACCAAGTAAACCTAGTGTAATCATCAACTATGACAAAACCATAGTGTTTTCCTCCTAAGCTAGTGGTTCTAGTTGGTCCAAATAGATCTAAGTGGAGGAGTTGAAGTGATCTAGATGTTGTAATACCTTTCTTAGGTTTAAATGATATTCTTTTATGTTTTCCTCTTACACATGCTTCACACACTTTATCATTTTCAAATTGTAGTTTAGGTAAGCCAACTACTAAGTCTCTTTTGGCTAACTTAGACAAAACATGCATGCTAGCATGGCCTAGTCTTCTATGCCATAACCAAAGTTCATTTTCTTTAGTGGCCATAAAACATACATTTTTGCTATTAAGTTATTCAAATTAACAACATAAATATTTCCTTATCTATGTCCAATAAAAATAATTTGATTAGTTTTAGCATTAACAACATTGCAACACAATTCATCAAACACAATTTTAAATCCCTTATCACACAATTGACTAATACTAAGCAAATTATGTTTTAAGCCTCTAACATACAAAACATTCTCAATAGTCGAGGAAGAGTTACCGATGGAGCCAATTCCTTCAATTTGTCCTTTGGAGTTGTCTCCAAATGTGACTTCTCCACCCCTTTTATGCTTTAAGAGCTTGAATTGGCTCTTGTCACCCGTCATGTGTCTTGAGCATCCACTATCAAGGTACCAATGCTCCTTGGACTTAGCCTTGTAGCAATACTCTTCTTCCTACACACAAACACATCAAGCTTCCATCTTAGGTACCCAAATTTTCTTGGGTCCTTGAGAGTTAGTACTAATAATTTTTGATCCTTTAGGGATCCATTTCATCTTTAAGGACTCATCACTTGAATTTAAAACATGTTTAGGCACCCAAATCTTGACAGCCATTTTTCCTCTAATCATGGTCTTCCTAGAGGTGCGTGCTTGTGAAGAGTGTCATAGTTTATTACATAATGTGCACAAAACAAATTTTCTATCTTTAACTAGGAAATTTTTTAGATGAGTCTATTTGTTAGATGCATTATAGCCTAACCCTTCTCTATCAAAGAATGCTCTTTGGGTCTCTAGCATATGATCAAGTTTTTGTTGGCCCATGTAAAACCTAGAAAAGGAGTTTTGCAAATTAATGTTCTTTCTATTTAATTCTTCTATTTCTAGATTTGCATTCTCTAATTTCTTCTCACATTCTAATTTAACATTCATAAGAATTTCATTTTCCTTTTTCAACTTAGAAATCATTTTCTTATATTTCACATTCATGCATTCAAATTCATTTGCTAACTCATCAAATGCATCTTGTAATTCATCAAAAGTGTAATCATTAGTATCTAATGAGTTAGATGTTACCTTCTCATCTTCAAAAGCCATAAAACAAAGGTTGGCTACTTCATCTTCCACATTCTCTTCGTCGGAGCAATCACTATCACTCAATGTAGCCACCATTTCCTTTTTCTCTGGTTTCTTCTCATTTTGCTTTCTATAAAGAGGACAATCAAATTTAATATGACCAGGTTTTTTGCATTCATAACAAATAATTTGGTCCTTTTCTTTCCTACTAGTTTCTCCTCTATTAAAGTCTCTCCTAGGGGGTCTCATAGAGTTACCACTAGTTCTCATCCTCATGAATTTATTAAACCTCTTAGCAAACATGGCCATTTCTAAGTCCTTATCATCACCACTCTCATCATGATCTTTTGATTCCTCAATAGTGGTGGATTTTAAACTTACTCCAACTTTTTTAAGAGGATCTTGATTTCTCTTGATTTTCATCTCATAGGTGAGTAGAGATCCCATAAGTTCATCTAATAAGAGTGTATGAGCATCCTTGGATTCCTCAATAGCAGTGACTTTAGCTTCCCATGATTTAGGTAAGCTATTGAGTATCTTTTTCACCATTTCTACATTAGAATATGTCTTGCCTAAGGCTTTAAGACCATTTATGATGTCAGTAAACCTAGTAAACATGTCACTAATTGACTCATCATTCTTCATTCTAAATAATTCATAGTCTTTAGTGAGCATGCCTACTTTTGTTTCCCTGACTTGTGTGGTTCCCTCATATGTGATGGCTAGTTTATCCCAAACTTGTTTAGCATTCTCACATTGGGAAACTTTATTATATTCATTTGGTCCTAATGCACAAAACAATGTGTGCATTGCCTTAGCATTAAGTTGTGCCATTTTAATATCATTAGTATCCCACTCATCTGCTTTCTTTGGCACATCCGTCCCATCTACTTTCTTAATAGGGACAAGGGGACCTTTAGCTATAATCCTCCATACTTCATAATCATTGGCTTGAATAAATAGCATCATTCTAGTCTTCTAATAAGCATAGTTTTCACCATTAAAGAGTGGAGGTCTAACCGTAGAGTGTCCCTCTCCTACCAAAGGTGTAGACATACTAGTTTGAGCCATTAGTGATCGTTTTACTCGATAGATGTTAATCTAACTCAATCTCGAGCCCAAGCTCTGATACCAATTGTTGGATCTACTGAGAGGGGGGTGAATCTATGTTTCTAATTATTTCTAATTTTTCTAACTCTTAATGCACAATTAAAACTAAGTAAATAGCAATGAAATAAATGCAGTAAAAAGAGTAAGGGAAAGAGAAGCAAACACAAGTTTATAGAGGTTCGACAAATCTCTTGCCTACATCCTCTCTCCTTGAACTCCTTATCAAGGTTTTGATTCAGCTCTTCCTTGAGAATCCTTACAAACCACTTGAAGGTGTGGCAAGACCTCTTACAATTTTTTCTTAAGACTTTAGAAATCTCCTTCTAAGCCTCTACCCTTGTATTACTACCCACACTCTACAATATCAGACCTTACAAGGATAGCACACCCCTTTGAATAACAGAATTTTCAGTGAGTGAGTGAAGAACAACAAGAAATCTCACAAATGGAGTTGCACAATGATGATTTTCAGATTTGATTTTCTTTATTGAAGCTTGAATATTTTTGAGTGCTTGTTCTACCTCCAAACTTCATAAATGCCTCTATTTATAGTCCACCCAACGACTGGAACAGTTTGTGAAGCATTTAATGCATTCTTCTCGTTGAAACCCTCAGAAACTAGCTGTTAGAGTCAGATTTCGAGCAAAGGGATTGATCCCTTTTCTGGGAGGATCGATCCCTTTTCTCCAGAAAGCTTTTGAAACTTTTCCCGGGTGGCTCTGAAGCATTTTGCCTTTTTGGGATCGATCCCTCTTGTTTTGGGATCGATCCCTCTACAGTAGGGATCGATCCCTTTTCTCCAGTAGGCTTTCTTGCACTTCTTTGGCTGCAATTTTATGGCTTTTTGTGATTCTAAGTCAGTTTAAGACCATCTAACACTTTCCTAAGAGTATTTACTGACTTTTTCAATTGAAATCACAATCCAAAAACTTTGTTTAAAATAATTTCTATCATTGAGTTCATTCAAAGCAAATTAACTTAGAGAAAAATCATTTTTAAGCTTACTTGAGTTTTGTCATTTTCAAAATACTTGTTAATTTAAAGCTAACAAAGTGAAAATTCATATTTAATATTTATTTAATTCCACTAAAAGAATTTATTTCCACAATCAATCATTTACAAATATGGTGTACAATGAAATAAAATCGGGTTTCACATTTATTGATGATGAAAAACACGGTTATGGAGACTAGTTGGCCCCTCTATCATGCTCATACGTGATATGTGATATGTGATATGTGACATGTGATATGTGATATGTGATATGTTTAGTCCCGGTCGACACCTAATCAGTGATCTACCGAGGACGATTATAGACTATGGCCATAGATCTGACACGTGTATTTTTCTTCCTTCCGGTACTATAGCTTGATATGATTGATGATTGCCTCAGTCTCCATATATGAAAATGCTTTATATGATATGTGATACGTTAAATGTAAATGTTTTACATGATATGTGACAATGTTAAATGAAAATGTTTATATGATACGTGACATGAAAAAAGGACATGTTTTATACGTTATGAGCAAAAATCAAAATGATTTACAACATTTTACATAATGCTTATTACGGTATTGATTTCAATACTGCATGATGATTTTTCAAAAAAAAAACATGTGATATGAATATTGATATGTTTTCAAAGAGGAAGAGTTTATAAATCTAATATTCTTACTATGATTTCAAATGGAATATTAGATTATATGTGACATGAAAATGTAATATGTTTTCTAAAAGGAAAGAGAAGGAAAATAAATCTAATATTCTTATTATAATTTCTTAAATTGAATATTAGATTTAAATGATGTATATGTTATACGAAAAGGATTTAATAGCTTATTTTGCTATTTAAAGTACTGTACTAATTATGCTTTGTACAGTAAAACATGAAAAGAGTTCAAATGAAAATGACATGAAATGAAAGGAAAAAGGATTTAAATTTCAAATGAAATTTATTACTCTCTACAGTTGCGTCTAGGTTCCGGGACAAGACAGGTATTTTAAAATACCTTCCTTACTCCATCCGGATCCCTAGCCGACTGTAGTATCTTTCCTACATATGAGCCTAGTACACTTCTAGGAAAACGAAAAAGTTTTTAGCATATAGATAGCTGAATATGAAGAGTTGCATATAACTTCTTTACTGAGCCGTGATTTGGTCACTCCCCAATTTTAACATTTCAGATTTTCAGTGACTGTGAGATCTGACATTAGAGGATTTTGGCTGCGCATTTGGAGACATTGCGACAGCTTGATTTATTACATGAGGTACAATCATTTATTTTCTATATTTAAACTTATCTACAGCACCACTTTCTTGTGAATTAAGATAGGAGATCTAAATGATATTAAAATTTTGCATGAAATTGTTTATATGTAAAAGAAAAGTAAAGCATCACAGACAGCCCAACCATATAAAATGTATAGAAATATGTAAAAAATGTGGTTACTAGCTGTGACAGATTTAATGGTATCAGAGCAAGGTTGGCCTGATGTCTGTCGATACTTTTGAAAAGAAAATGTATTAAAAAAGGTTAACATCCCCAGTAGTAATGTGTAGTCTGAATACATAAAGAAAATAAATGATTGTAAATTGAATTAAATGTTTTAAAAGGGTGTGAGAATTATGAATTAAGGAATGCTAAAGAAGGAAAATGGCTTTAAAATTTTCTTGAAATAGGTAATCTTATATCTTAAATGAATGTCGGTTCGGTAAGGAACAGAAAAGTTATAGGAGTGGATTTTCTGTCCGGATCGAATTGAGACCTTGCAATGATGATATAGGAGTGGAATGGGTTATCATCAGTAAATAGATTTTAAGATCACCCACCTATTGGATATATTTTGAAGAGAGAAATTTTTGGAAAATGACGAAAATACCCCTACTTTGAAATTAAATTTTTTGAACCATAAAAGACTAAACCGATTTAGAATTGACTAATATGACAGAGTAATTGATGGTATAAGGAGGTATTATATGCAAAATGATCCCTTGAATAATCCTATCGGATTTCTCTGTCCAAATCGAACAAGATCTTATAAATGCTGATGTTAGTGTGAGAAGGAATACTATCAGCATATAGATGTTAAGATCATTGGTTTAAATTATATTGAAGAGAAAGAAATAAATTTTGAAATGACAAATATGTCCCTATGTTGGACTATGTTATGAATTTTGATAACACCAATTTGATCTTGAAGTCATTAATAGTGATGGTGTTATTGATGGTATAAAGGACATAATATGTATAACGGTCTTGATTTTTAATCCCATCTACACTTAGATTACAGATGCGACACAAAATGTTTATAGTGGGAAGTCGCAGGATAAGTGACTTTGCTATTGATTTTAAGAGTCTGAATTAAAAGTGTATTGACGGGATGTTTATTAAGGGATCGTTGGATATTATGAAAAGTAATATGATTACTGAAAATGGCTGAGGAAGTGATTAGTACATTTGATGAAACCTAGTCAGTATGGTTAATTCTGGTTCTATGCATTCATACTGTTTCTGAAGTAACAAACAAATATTTATAGAATCAGAATATTTTTAAATATGTTTTACAGAATGATGTACTATATGGAGTATTATAAAATTGGAAAACATGTATAAGAACGGTAAAGTGACGATAAGAGTGAGGAAGATGACAGCTAACCTGAGGTTATTAAATGAAAATGATTTCAAAGTGAATTACAGTAATGAATCAGTTAGCTGCGAAATATGTTAGTTAAACTATTATACTTGGTACAGCATACTAATTAAGATGATTACATGCTGTAAAGTATAAGCAAATAAGTGAATCCAAGTGGAGTATGTGTCAAATGATCTGAATATTAAATGTCTCTGCCTTGAGGATATACAGTGGAATGATAGGACATAGAAATGAAATGTCCAAAAATGGTACGAGATGAGTGATTAAAGAAAGTATCAGATGTTATTCCTGATAAATTTTTAGAGTAATATAGATGGGAGAGATCGAGTTAATATTGACTCGATTGTTAATATGAAATTTATTTCTAACCTTATATAGGAGAACGTAGAAGAATCCGAAAAGCTCTAGAACAACTTTGGAAAATATGTGGATAATGATATTCACTTGTATAGATGTAAATGATGGAAATACAGATAATGTGATTGAGGATGAATTACATGAGGTATTAAATTTCTATTTATTAATAGAGTTCTTATGAAGAACGAATAATCATCTGTATGAAATGGATGCTTTATTTGATTTAATCAGAGATATATGAGGAGTTCATACGACCAGTCTCTGTGCAAGGCGTCATCAGATGAAAAGTTGAAGACTGATGGTCATAAGATGATAATGATTAGAAATCGATAAAATTCTTACGAGTTTCTAATAAGGTTTACAAGATTAGTGAAATACCAAATCGATAAAATTCTTACGAGTTTCTAATAAGGTTTACAAGATTAGTGAAATACCATGTGAGGTATGTAAACCTAGTGAATGAGGTATCTAAACCATACATAAATAAAATGATGAGATATCGATATGGTCTAAGTCACAGATGGAATATGAGCAGCACATTGTATGACCCAGCAGACTCGCAAAGACAGTGAACTATATGTTAAGTATGGCAATAGGAGATTCGACTAGACAATATCTCTTTCTAAGATATATGATCTCAAATGACAAAGCGACGTGGATCTGTCTATAATGAAGAGATAATGATTGAGATACGAAATGTACTGGGTCTAGCTAAATATTATTGCCAGCCTATAAAAGAGTTATGGGGTTAGCTGCTTTACAGATGTGACTGATAATTAAAAAAGTTAAAGTCGGTAAATGAATAAGTGTAAAGATGTAATTAAATTGTTAAAAGAGTTTAATAGTGGAGTACTATACCACTGAGTAAAAGCTGACTGAAATAATGAGTGAGAAAAGATGGAGATGTAATAAAAAGATAAGTTACATGATGATTAGGGAACATGAATATGAAGCAGTTCCCACATCTAAGACTAAAAGCGATTTCACGTTGGTTATCACATGATTATGGCCAAATGGAAAATCGAGCTAAACTTGAAAGATGAAATTAATTATACTCAAAGGAGTAAATAAATGATTTACATTTTTACTACCAGTAATGTAAATGGAAAAATGATATATATATATACACCCGCCTCGAAATGGTGGTAATGTATGGATAATGTGGTGATGAGATTGATGATCTGAAATTTTCCACTATGGAATATAAATTGTAAGAGATTACATCCTCAGGTATATTCTAAAATTTAAGTGATATTGAATATACCATAAGAAAAAGAGATGTAATGATGATACAACATGAAAAGTGATCTTGAGAGAAAATGATTGCCAAGTGCTTCATTTACTGTAAGAGATAATTAACAGTAAAGTCTGCAATGAGATGTAGCCTTGATTAAATAAATGTAAAAAAATGAGTATTGTGGATAATAAAGAGTCTAAAGGAGATATGATATGATGGAAGTGATTAAAGACTGATGATCTAAATGGAATCACTCTTCCATTATCAGACTCTTAGATTCTTTAGTGCCATAGTCGAAATATGTTTATGAAACGATGAGAAAGTATGTGAAGTTCTAGTGAGCATACATGTGATGGGAATCTCGGATTTGCTATATGCATATGGGAAATAGCAAAAGGCCTTAAGATTCCAAATTTAATGACAGCATCGCTCCGTACTGATGTAAATATCTGAGCGTAGTATGAAAACACTCGAAGATATGTTGAGAGAGTGGATGCACGAAATGTTAAAGCTACTGGGACAATTACATACTATTGATTTAAATCAAGAGAATAATAGCTACCAAACTATATCGACTTGGCACTAATTGAGAAAACGGATGATGAATAGTTGAATCATATATGGTACGAAAAGGAGTGAAAATTGATAACTCCCAAATTGATAAGAAATTTTAGGGAGTATAAATATATGATGAAAAATGATATGTAATGGTTTAAAAGTGATTATGAGTTTGAAAGTATGCTGGCAATATGATTTAAAAAACGATCAAGTGGTCAAAAATGATGAGCATATAGAGTGGCACCCCATTTTAATTTAAGTTAAATTCGAAGGATCAAATTTCTTAAGGTGGGGAGAATGTTATAATCATGAATTTTTCGAATTTTGATATTAATTATTCAAAAATTTAATTTAAATGCAAGCAGATAAATTAAAGTAAATAAATAAATTATTTACAAGATGAAATATTGTTGGAATTTCCGTAAATGATGAAGTGTCGGATTTGAGAAATTGTAATTAAGGAAATTAAATTTGGATATAAAGAAATCCAAATTAAATAAGAAATGAAAAATGAGTATAATTATATATTTATATAATTATATTATATAAATATATTTTTATATAAATACATATGTACATATATAAAATATATGTATATGATATATATTGATATTTATATTATTTTATACTATTACATAAGTATATATGTATATTATTATATATTTATATATATATATAAATATATTTATGTATATATATGAAATATGAATATTATTTCATATTAAAGAGTATAAAATAAAATAATATATATATATATCTTAGTACAAAATATGTATTTAGATACATATAATTTAAATAGTGTATTAGTATATAATTATAATTATTTATATAATTATAATTATAATTATAATTATAATTATAATTATAATAATAATGAAAAAAAAAGTAAAAGAGAAAACAGGAAACAGGGTCCTGTTTTCATTTTCTCCTCTGTTACAAATAGAAGAGAAAAACCAGAGGAGGCCGATGGCAGCAGTAGCTGCCGCCGTCGGTGAGAAAGGAGAAAGGAAAGAGGGTCTTCGCTGGTTGACTAGAAGAGAGGAAGATCGGTTGGCGATGGAAAAAGGAAAAGAGAAATAGAAAATCGAGAGAAAAGAGAAGAGAGGAGAAAGGAGAAAACGGCGGTGCCAGCCGATTCGAGCATCGCCACCACCACCAGCGTCACCAGCAAAGGCCAACCAAGAGGAATGGGGTAGCCGGCAGTGAAGGGAAAGAGAAAAGGAGGGATAAAAGAAAAGAAAAGAGGTCGAAACCCACGTCGCCAAATTCGGCGCTGTCGTCGTCGATCTGGGGAAACGAAGACCAGAAACGACGTCCCCGCTACTTCGACCAACTGAGAGAGGCCTGAACCGACGGTGAAGATGGCGAACGGTGGCTGAACTGGCGAGATGAAGTGAACTGGTCTGAACCCAGTCGAGTCGGTCTGAATCGGTTCAGACCAGAAAAGGAAAAAGGAGAAAGAAAAAAAAAAGAAAAATAAAAAGGAAAAGAAAAAAAAGAAAAAGGAAAGAAAAGAAGGAAGAAAAAGAAGAAGAAGAAGAAGAAGAGGAAAATGGTAGGAAATTAATAATAATTTTATTATTATTATTTATTGAATAATTACGTAAAATTCTAAAATATAGAAATTGGAATTGTAGAATTTTACGGGAATCGAGATGATGGAAATCGGGAGAGGTGGAATATGGGCGCGACGCTAGCGAGGAAGTCGCTGACCCGAAACAGGTAAGGGACGCATGTGCAGCCTGTAAGGATATTCAGTCTGCATGCTTTTAAATATGAACTATTTTTATGAAAATGTTGTGGTGATTCATCGGTTGGAAAAATGTGGTAATTGATTGGCTGTAAATATAAACTGTCTTTTCTGTGCAGGGAGGCTAGTCAATCGACAGCCGTTACGCTGCTGAAAAATTTTAGAAAATTATATAAAATCATAATAAATGATTTTATTTCACGAGAAATGATTTTGATCCACAAAAATTGAGAAATTGATTATTTTTCATAAAACATGAATATACTGAATTTGAATTTTTAAATATTCATGTTTTCAAATTTGGGGATAATAAGATTACCGAAAATTCTCTAGATATGCGAACTACATGTGACATGAAAAGGAAGATGAAAGGAAATAAAGTGAATATTTTATAAATATTTTCTAAATATTCACTAAATGATTTTATAACCTTTATGGTTTTAATTATGAAATTAATTATTTTTATAAATTCCATAAACGTTTATTGATGATGAAAAACACGGTTTTGGAGACTAGTTGGCCCCTCTATCATGCTCATACGTGATATGTGATATGTGACATGTGATAAGTGATATGTGATATGTTTAGTCCTGGTCGACACCTGATTAGTGATCCACCGAGGACGATTATAGACTTTAGCCATAGATCTGATATGTGTATTTTTCTACCTTCTGGTACTATAGCATGATATGATTGATGATTGCCTCAGTCTCCATATATGAAAATGTTTTATATGATATGTGATACGTTAAATGTAAATGTTTTACATGATATGTGACAATGTTAAATGAAAATATTTATATGATACGTGACATGAAAAAGGGACATGTTTTATATGTTATGAGGAAAAATCAAAATGATTTACAGCATTTTACATAATGCTTATTACGGTATTGATTTCGATACTGCTTGATGATTTTTCAAAAAAAAAAACATGTGATATGAATATGTGATATGTTTTCAAAGAGGAAGAGTTTATAAATCTAATATTCTTACTATGATTTCAAATGGAATATTAGATTATATGTGACATGAAAATGTAATATGTTTTCAAAAAGGAAAGAGAAGGAAAATAAATCTAATATTCTTATTATAATTTATGAAATTGAATATTAAATTTAAATGATGTATATGTTATACGAAAAGGATTTAATAGCTTATTTTGCTATTTAAAGTACTGTACGAATTATGCTTTGTAAAGTAAAACATGAAAAGAGTTCAAATGAAAATGACATGAAATGAAAGGAAAAAGGATTTAAATTTCAAATGAAATTTATTACTCTCTACAGTTGCGTCTAGGTTCCGGGACAAGACAGGTATTTTAAAATACCTTCCTTACTCCATCCGGATCCCTAGCCGACTGTAGTATCTTTCCTACATATGAGCATAGTACACTTCTAGGAAAACGAAAAAGTTTTTAGCATATAGATAGCTGAATATGAAGAGTTGCATATAACTTCTTTACTGAGCCGTGGTTTGCTCACTCCCCAATTTTAACATTTCAGATTTTCGGTGACTATGAGATCTGACATTAGAGGATTTTGGCTGCGCATTTGGAGACACTGCGATAGCTTGATTTATTACATGAGGTACAATCATTTATTTTCTGTATTTAAACTTATCTACAGTACTACTTTCTTGTGAATTAAGATAGGGGATGTAAATGATATTAAAATTTTGCATGAAATTGTTTATATGTAAAAGAAAAGTAAAGTATCACAGACAGCCTAACCATATAAGATGTATAGGAATACGTGAAAAATGTGGTCACGGCTGTGACATGTGTAGCCTGTAAGGATATTCGGTATGCATGTTTTTTTTAAATATGCATTAATTTTATAAAAATGTTGTGGAAAGTAATTGGTTGGAAAATTGTGATAATTGACTGGCTGTGAATATAAACTGTCGTTTTGTGCAGGGAGGCTAGTCAATCGGCAGCTGTTATACTGCCGAAAAATTTTAAGAAAATTACATAAAATCATAATAAATGATTTTATTTCACGAGAAACGTCAACCACGAAAATCGAAAAATTGATTATTTTTCATAAAACATGAATATACTGAATTTTAATTTGAAAATATTCATGTTTTCAAATTTGGTGATAATAAGATAATCGAAAATTCTCTCGATATGCGAACTACATGTGACATGAAAATGAAGATGAAAGGAAATAAAGTGAATATTTTATAAATATTCACTAAATGATTTTTATAACCTTTATGGTTTTAATTATGAAATTAATTATTTTTATAAATTCCATAAGGTTTATTGATGATGAAAAACACGGTTTTGGAGACTAGTTGGCCCCTCTCTCATGCTCATACGTGATATGTGATATGTGACATGTGATATGTGATATGTTTAGTCCCGGTCGACACCTGATCAGTGATCCACCGATGACGATTATAAATTATGGCCATAGATCTGACATGTTTATTTTTCTACCTGCGGATACTATAGCATGATATGATTGATGTTTGCCTCAGTCTCCATATATGAAAATGTTTTATATGATATGTGATACGTTAAATGTAAATGTTTTACATGATATGTGACAAGTTAAATGAAAATGTTTATATGATATGTGACATGAAAAAGGGACATGTTTTATACGTTATGAGGAAAAATCAAAATGATTTACAGCATTTTACATAATGATTATTACCGTACGGATTTCAATATTGCATGATGATTTTTCAAAAGACATGTGATATGAATATGTGATATGTTTTCAAAAAGGAAAGAGGAGGAAAATAAATATAATATTCTTATTATAATTTCTTAAATTGAATATTAGATTTGAATGATGTATATGTTATATGAAAAGAATTTAATAGCTTATTTTGCTATTTAAAGTACTGTACTAATTATAAATTGTACAGTAAAATACGAAAGGAATTTAAAAGAGAATGATGATAGTTTAAACTAATATTTATCTAAAAGAATAGATAAATATTAGTTATTTTATTTAAATATTTTAAATTCATGAAAGCATAAGATGAAAACAATACGAAATGAAAGGAAAAAGGATTTAAATTTCAATCGAAATTTATTACTCTCTACAGTTGCTTCTAGGTTCCGGGACAAGACAAGTATTTCAAAATACCTGCCTTACTCCATTCGGATCCCTAGCCGACTGTAGTATCCTTCCTACATGTGAGCCTAGTATACTTCTAGGAAAACGAAAAAGTTTTTCAGCATATAGATAGCTGAATATCAAGAGTTGCATATAACTCCTTTACTGAGTCGTGGTTTGCTCATTCCCCAATTTTAACGTTTTAGATTTTTGATGACTGAGAGTTTGACATCTGAGGATCACGGTTGCGCATTTGGATATACTGCGACAACTTTAATTGCCTGTATAAGTACAATCATTTATTTTCTGTATTTAGACTTATCTACAGTACTACTTTCTTGTGAATTAAGTAGGGGATGTAAATGATATTATAATTTTATACGAAATTGTTTATATGTAAAAGAAAAGTAAAGTATCGCAGATAGCCAAACCAAATAAGATGTATAGAAAAACGTGTAAAAATGTGGTCACGGGCTGTGACATTAATGGTATCAGAGTAGGGTTAGCCTGATGTTTGTCGATACTTTTGGAAAGAAAACGTGTTGAAAAATGTTAACATCCCCTGTAGTACTGTGTAGTCTGAATACATAAAGTAAATAAATAATTGTAAATTGAGTTAAATGTTGTGAAAGGAGTGAGAATTTATGAAATAGGGATTGTTAAAGAAAAAAATGGCTCTAAAATGTTACCTGAAATTGGTGATCTTATAATCTTAATGAAGGTCGGTTCGGTAAGGAACAGAAAGGAACTCGGTGAGGCCCCTATAGTACTTTTCTGTTTGGATCAAATTGAGACCTTACAATGATGATATAAAGGAGAGGAATGAGATATCATCAGTAAATAGGTCATAAGATCATCATTTGAATGTATTTTGGAAGTGAGAGAAATTTTTGGCAAAATGACCAAAATACCCCTATACTGAAAAATTTTCTTCGGAGTCATAATAGACCAACGTGAGTTAAAATTGATAGATTTTACAGAGTAATTGATGGTGTAGGGATGCATTTCATGCAAAATGGTCCAGCTATGAATCCCATCAAGAGTTTTCTGTCTAAATCGGATAAGATCTTAACCGATGATATTAGTATGAGAAGAGATATCATCAATATACAGATAATAAGATTATGGGTTTAAATGTATATTGAGGAGAAAGAAATAAATTTTGAAATGACGAAAACGTCCCTATGTTGAACTATGTCCCGAATAGTGATAAACCAAGTCGATCTTGAATTCTATGATAGTGATGAAGCCACTGATGACATAAGAAATGTAATATGAATATAACAGTTCTAATTATAAATCCCACCTACACTTAGATTGCGGAAGTGACCTGAAATGTTTATAGTGGAAAGTTGCAGGATGATTAGCCCTGTTATTGATTCTTAAGGGTTTGAATTAAAAGTGTATTGACGGGATGTTTATTACGGGATCGTTGGATATGATGAAAAGTGAGATGATTACTGAAGATGATTGAGAAAGAGATCATTATGGATGATGAAATCTATATCAGTATGGTTAACTATGGTTCTATACTTTTATTTTGTTTTCTAAGTATCAAATGGATATTTATAGAACCGAAATATTCTGAAATATGTTTTACAGAATGATGTATTGTATGGAGTATTATAAAATTGGAAGACATGTATAAGGACTGAAAAGTGACGATAAGAGATGAAGAAGATGATAGCTAACCTGAGTTGTTAAATGAAAATGATTTTAAAATGAATTACAGTAATAAATTGGTTAGTTGTGAAATGTGTTAATTAAATAGTTACACTTGATACAACATACAAATTAAGATGACGCTGTGAAAATGAGTAAATAAGTGAATCAAGGTGGAGTATGTGTTGGAATGAATTGAATACTAAGTATTTCTGCCTTGAGGAAATATAGCAGAATAATAGGACATAGACATGAATGTCCAAAAAGGGTAAGAGATATGAATTTAAAAAGTATCGGATGTTATTCCCGATAAATTTTCAAAGTAAGATAGATGGGAGAGATCGTGTTAATATTGACTCGATTGTTAATATGAAATTTATTTCTAAGCTTATATCGGAGAACATAGAAGAATTCGAAAAGCTTAAGAAAACAACTCTGAAAAGTATGTGGATAATGAAATTCACTGGTATAAAAGTAATTGATGAAATACAGATGATTTGATTTGAGGATGAATTAAAATGGTGTATTAAATTCCTACTATGCAATAAAGTTCTTATTAAGAACGAATATTCATCTGTATGGAATTGATGCCTTATTGAGTTTAATCAGAGATATATGAGGAGTTCATAAGACCAATTTCTATACAAGGCGTCATTAGATGAAAAGTTGAAGACTGATGGTCATAAGATGATAATGATTAGAACTCGATAAAATTCTTACGAATTTCTATTGAGGTTTACAAGGTTAATGAAATACCTTGTGATATATATAAGCCTAATGAATAAGGCATCCATACAAGGATAAAGCAATGAGATACCGACATAGTCTAAGGCACAAATGGAATATGAGTAGCATGTTGTATGTATGACCTTGCAGACTCTCAAAGATAGGGAACTATATATTAAGTATAGCAATAGGAGATTAGGCTAGACAGTATCTCTTCTCAGATATATGATCTCAAATGACAGAATGACGATGAATCTATATATTACTGAAAGATAATGATTGAGATATGAAAATAATGGGTCTAACTAGATACTATTGCCAGTCTATGGAAGAGTTTATGGGACTAGCTACCCTACAAATGTGACTGATAATTAAAGAAGTTAAAGTCGGTGAATGAAATAGTGTAAAGATGGTAATTAAAATGTTAAAAGAGTTTAACAGTGGAGTATTATACCACTGAAGAAAAGCCGATCGAAATGATGAGAATGAAAAGATGAAAATGTAATTAGAAGATAAGTACATGATGATGAGGGAAAACGAATATGAAGTAGTTCTTGAATTTAAGACTAAAAGTGATTTCTTTTGGTTATCACATGATTATGGTTAGATCTAAGATCGAGCCAAATTTGATAGGTGAAATTTAATGATACTCAAAGGAGTAAATAAATGATTTACATTTTATTACCAGTAAGGTAAATGGAAAAATGATATATATATACACACGCCTTGGAATGGTGAAATTGTATGGATAACATGGTGACAAAATTGATGATTTTATTAGTCACCTATGGAATCTAAATTAAGAAAAGATTTCATGCTCAGGGATATTCTAAAACTCGAGTGATATTGAGTATACCATAAAGATAAGAGATGTAATGATAATACAGTATGGAAAGAGATATAGAGAGAAAAAGATTATCTCGTGATTTATTTACTGTAAGAGATGATTAACAGTAAAGTCTGCAATGAGATGCAGCCTTGATGAAATAAATTGTAAAAATGAGTATTGTGGATAATAAAGAGTTTAAAAGAAACATGATGTTATGAAGAGGATCATAGACCGATTGTCTAATGGAATCACTCTTCCATTATCAGACTCTTAGATTCTTTAGTGCCATAGTCGAAATATGTTTATGAAACGATGAGAAAGTATGTGAAGTTCAGTGAGCATACATGTGATGGGAATCTCATATTTGCTATATGCTTATGGGAAATAGCAAAAGACCTTGAGATTCCAAATTTATTTGCAGCATTGCTCCGTATTGATGTAAATATTTGAGCGTAGTATGGAAACGCTCGAAGATATGTTGAGTGAGCGGATGCATGAGATGTGAAAACTACTGGGACAATTACATACAACTGATTAACTTGTTTAAATGATAGTTACCAAACTACGTTGACTTGGCACCAAATGAGGAAACGAATGATGAACAGTATGAATCATATATTGTACGAGAAGGACTAAAAATGGATAACTCCCAAATTGATAATAATTTGGAGGGAGTATAAATATATGATGAAAGATGATATATAGTGGCATCAAAAGTGATTCTGATGTTAAAAATATGCTGGTAGTATTATGTTAAAGATGATTTAGAAGACAAGAACGATAAGTATACGAAAATGGTACCACCTTTTAATTTAAGTTAAATTTAGAGGAATGAATTTCTTAAGTTGGGGAGAATGTGATAACTGCAAATTTTTCGAATTTTGATATTAATTATTCGAAAATTTAATTTTAATGCGAAAGATAAATAAATTATTTACAAGATGGAATATTGTTGGAATTTTCGTAAATGGTGAAGTGTCGAATTTGAGAAATTATATGGAAGAATTTAAATTGGATATAATAAGATCCAAATTAAATAAGAAATAAAAATGCTTATCGAGAAGTTTATTTTAGATATTAAAAAATTCAAAATTAAAGAAAATGAAAAATAAGTATATTGATATATTTATATAATTATATTATATAAATATATTCTTACATAAATACATATGTATATATTACTATTATACATATTTTTGTATATATATAAATATATATATACACACACGCACATATGAAATGTATATGGTATTTTAATTTAAAGTATATAAAAAGATATATATATATATATATTATATGTATGTATATATTGTTAATATACAATATATATCTCTATATAATATATATTGTAAAATACTATATACATATAATGATAATATTATATTTATAAATAAAATTTATAAATATAATATATATATATAAAAAGAAGAAGAAAGAAACGGGATCGGGATATAATCCGATCCCTGTTTCCTTTCTCTATTACAAAACAGAGAAAGGAAGCCGCCGCTGTTGGCAGAAAGATGAGGGAGAGAGAGCGACACCGCCGGTGAGCCAAGAAGGGGGAAGGGAAGAAGCTGTCGGCGATGGGGAAAAGGAAAAGAGAAAGGAGAAGCGAAGCAGAAAGGAAATTGAAAAGAGACGAGAGGAGAAGGGAAACGACGGTGCCGGCCGATTCAGGCACCGCCACTACCACCGGCGTCACCAGCAAAGGCCGACCAAGAGGAACGGGGTAGCTGGCGGTAAAGGGGAAGAGAAAAGGAGGGAGAAAAAGGGAAGAGAAAAGCCGAAAACCACCACCCAGATCTAGCGCCATCGCCGTCGATGGGGAGGAAAGGAGACCAGATTCGGCTTAGCACCACCTCGGCTAGCTGTGGGGAGGCTGAACTAGTGGAGGACTGGCCAATAAGGAGCTGAACCGGCTGAGTCGGCGGATGGAGGCTGAACCGGTTTGAACCGGTCCGAACTGGTTCTGTTGACCCTAAAAGGTATCTACATGCAAGTGCACGTGGTCTTCAAGTAATACGGAGGTGAGTCCGGAAATATCGTCCCACAGAGACTGGTGTTGCGAAGCTTAGCTAAATACCGGATACTATTACCTATGGTATATCTTAGCAAATTATGAAATTAGTTGAATGTGTGATCTACAAAGGCTAATAAAATAAGATAAAATAAATAGAAATACTAAAATAAAATAAAAGAAAATGAAATTAAAAAGAAAATAAGAAATACTTACAGTGAAGATGATCAAAATAAAATAACTACAAAAGAAAGGAAACAAAATTTTAAGTTAGTAAACTATAAGGATAAAAAAATGTAATTTCTAAAAAAATGCAAATAATGAAAATATGTATTTAATTCCTAATATGAAACTAATAATGGAAAAAAAAACTAATTAAAAATCAATTAAAAACTAATTTAAGAAAGAAAATGATGTATGAATTTCCTAAAACTAATTTAAACCCCAAAAATCCTAAATGAAACCTTAATCAACCCTAACTTTAACTACACTCTAATGCATGAATTAAACCCCTAAACTTATGTACTTAATAACTAAAACAGTAACTAAAATGCATCTAAAACAGCCCCTAAACTTTACTAAAACAGTCCACTAAAATTATTAAATGAAAATGTAACTCAAACCTAAATTAATCATCTAAATGATTTAGAAACTAATCCAAACTTTTCCTAACTAAAGACCTATATGAATATTGACCTAAGACATATAAAACTACCCTAAAACAGTACCTAAATGCATGGAATTAATGGAGGAACAAAATCTGGACATCCAGCAAATTTAATGCTAAATGAACCTAAAAATGCAACTAAATGCTCATGTAAATTAACCAAACTTGTCCTATACTTAAATCACTATCTAAATGCACTTAAAATGACCTAACTTAATGTGACATGACCTAAACAACTTCCAAAGCAGTAGCTAAAAAAATCTGGACAGAACACTTATAATGCAAGGATGCCTAACATGGAATTAATGCCAAAAATGTTATGCAAATGCTATGGAAATGGCATGAAAATGTAACTTCAGCTAGCCTAAAAAATTATCTAATGAATGTATGGTCCTAATATGATCTAATACTACGTAAATGCACCTTAAGATGTCATAAAACAATAGTCAAAAAAATGTAAACAGCCCATAAAAACTGATCACGAAAAACAGTGTTCTAATATGACTATGTCTAAGAAAATGCAATGGAACCTAATCTAAATGAAGTCCTAAAATTCCCAAATTAAAATATAACCTAAATATGACCCTAAGACACATAAATGGACCTTAAAATGAAACATATACAGACCTAAAAAATTGCTATAAAAAACGTCACTTTGTTGGACAGATTTAAAAAAAATGCATGAAACACCTAAACTAATGCCTAGAACATGCATCAAACACTTAGTAAACCCTAACCTAATTGCATGAAATTAATACCAACCAATATAAAACTTAAAAGACACTGAAAAGGACCAAAAACAGAACCTAAAGGGACCCTAAAACTGAACCACACAGCAGCTACAAAGTGAAGAACCAAAAACAGTCACAAGTAATGCCTAAGCTAACCTATCCTACTTTGATCATTTTTTGTATTTTTGTTTTGCAAGATATTTAAAAACTGTTTTAACCCAATAAACTAGATTCCTAACTCAGTGGAATAAAAATAAAAATAAATCATTTTAAAGTTTAAAAACAGAAAATAAAAATACCTACTCTAGACTAGCCTAAAATAAGACCAACTTCCTACATATCCTATTTTAAACATTTTTTTTTGTATTTTTGTTTTAAAAGATTTTTAAAAACTGCTTTAACCTATTAAACTAGACCCCTAAAACAGTAGAATAAAAATACTAAAAAATCATTTAGACATTTAAAAGCATAATATAAAAATTGGAAAAGGAAGCTATGGACCAAGCTCCCTCACAAGAGCTATGGAGGTAGTTTTTCAACCTCTTAAGCTCCCATGATCATGGGACACAATCATGAACCAAAATAATAGAAAAAGAAAGAGTAGAAGATGAATATAGCTGCTGGAAATTTAAAGAAACAAAAAGCATAAGTAAAGAGTGCAAGAATGTAGTAAAGAGTAAAGGAAAATATCATGAAAACTTGTATTTAACTTGCAAAAATGTAAAGAACTTCAAGGAATAAAATGGTGGCTGTTCTAAACTTGTAAAGAAATAAAAATTTGCTGGAAAAGTAAATCTAAGAAACCCTAGGTAGCCCCCCCTTAGGTTAGGTCTCATAAAGTTGCTTATATAGTCACTTAACCTAAGGATACAATGATAATTCCTATCCTAGATGAGTTGGCATTAATTGCCACTTGTCTTCATGTCTTTGGCTCTTCAAAGTAGATATTTCCATGTCATTTAAGTGCTCACATCAGCCATGGACATCTCATCCCTTCTAGCACCTTCCTTTTTGTCTTCTAATCCACATAAGCATGCCAGGTGGCAAGAGCATGTGTCCTCCATGTGTTGGCATGTGTCTTTTGTTCTTATCTACTAAGAGTGAGTAGGATGATGACATGTGGCATGTTAGATGTCAAAAGATGAGAGAGAAAATGAAGAGTCATGCTCCCTTATCTTGTAGTGGTCCAGTCTCCTTTTTTGCTCATTTTCAGTCTATTTTTTACCGAAAAGACTGAAATTCATCTAGAATTTGTTTTTCTGCACAATATGAGAAATTTAATAAAATTAGGGGAATAATTAATAAAATCATGGAGGATTTAAATAATTATTAATCAATAAAATACTAAAATAACTCTATTTTCATAGAGTTATCACACCCCTAAACTTGAGCTTTTGCTTGTCCTCAAGCAAAATAAAACATAAGTAGGAGATGACAAGTACGAAGCATATTTTATTTTCTCAATCATCCTCAAAGATAAAGTACAAATTCCAATCTCAAAGATTCACAATCATAGATCAAACACTAAGTATCATTCATTCATAAGTCTTAACCCAAATTGGAATCCTCGTATGTGTGTGTGTAATGTCAATCTCACTTCAAAGTACACAATCCAGATCAGATTATGCAAACGTAAAGATGGAAAGTCAATGACAAGTGATCACTTCCATATGTTTGTCTTTCACTTCTCTCTCCACTAATGTAGTCACACTTAACCAAGAATCAATAGGTCTTTATTAAGCTTGTAATGTAAGGCTAGGGCTAAGGTATGATAAAGGAAATTTAGGCTCATCCCCTAATCATGCATTACTTACTAGGATCTATGATGTTTAGAGCTCTAACCAACCCCCCTAAACTTAGTTCCTTTGCTATACACTTTATTTTCTTTTTCTTTTTCTTCTTTTTTTTCACTTTTTTTTTGAAATTTTTTTTCTTCTTCTTTTTTTTTGTTTTGAATTTTCCTTTTTTCTATATGTATATTTTTTTCAAATTTTTTTTATATCCTATCTATATACCCAAAAGTGTACATAGCTCATGATATATCCTAGTAAAACACATGCTTTAGGGGTAAGGGATAGGAAAGTATATTTATTTTGCCAAAGGAAATTAGCTTGTAGGTGTATAAACAGAGAAAAGCTAATTTGGCTCAAAGGGGTGACTAAAGAGAAAATATGTACAATGTTAGCTAGAAAGGCTCAAACGATCCAACGATGGCCTAAATCACTTTCTTAATCAAGTGTGATCTAATAATTTCGCCTCAAGACAAGATCAAGCAAATTCTAGAATATGATACACAAAGTCAAATGAACCAATGCAATCCTATGTCCACATAAGCCTTCTCTAAATGTGCATACTAATCCATGATCATGACATGTGTATAAAGATGAGGATATCGCAACTAGAATCAAGACAAATTCAAAGAATTTAACTTCATGCTTTCACCACAATCATGCTTCTTAGTCAATCAGAATTAGACCAAATCAAGGGGAATATCATAGGATTATGAGAAAATAACATGCTAAGTATTCAAATCATCTCAAAACATTCCATTTAAGCCCAAATTTTCAAAACTTTTGAAATATTTTTTTCAATTTTTCACAATTTAAAAAAAAAACGCTCAAGTTAATCCCCTCCCCCAAACTTAAAGTGCACAGTGTCCTTAGTGTGCAGATAAAATAAAGAACTGCTCTCTCTTCTTCCTTAAGCTTCCAAGCCTCTATTTATAGTCCCTTGGATTTATTCTTAATGTTGGGTAGAGCCAAAAACAAAAGTTACCATTGTATCTCACAAAAACTAGCCATTGGAGGCTTTTCATGTGTTGGGGGATCGATCCTATGCCCTAGGGGATTGATCCCTTGCTTCATTCCACGCCTCCAAGGCATTCTGCCATGAAGGAATCGATCCCTTCCCTTAGGGGATCGATCCCATGCTTCAATTATGCTTCTTGGAGTATTCTGCCACTTTGGGATGGATCCCTCAACATGGGGGGATCGATCCCTCAACTTGTTCCTACACTTTTCTGGGCCATTTTGCGTTAGAAATGATGTGATATTTGGTTTTAATTTACCCCAAAACATTTATGAGTTTTATGGGAGTTTTTCTTGACTTTCTCAAGTGAAGACTTGGTCAAAAACTTGTTAAGTAATTTTCTAAACTTGTGTTCAATATATTCTTGAGAAAATTACTTTGATGAAAATATTCAAACTCATTTTGTAACGTATTAAGACTAATAAGAATATATAATTAAATCATGGTCTTAATGTTTGATATGAACACTTAAAATGGTTTGAGAGAATCATGTGTGATAAAGCAAATTTACAATATGAAAGAAACATTAAAGCTTACTTAAGTTTTTGTCATTTCAAAATACATATGTCAATTTAAAGCTAACAAATCATATCTTCAGGCAGTTCATAAACCATTAAAATCAGTAACCATTACAGTTGACGTATAAAAATTCACCAAATATTCTCAGTTCAGAAATCGGTATCCAAAATATTTTATTTACGTATGACAGTAGGTCTAGAACATATGAGTATCACAAAGAGCATGAAAATAAATGAAAATAGCTTCAAAAACTGAGTTACAAAATCTAAGCACGTTTACAAATCTGTTGAATCCTAACCCCCAAAATATGACTTTAAATTCTTTAAAAGTATAAACTCAGTAGTAGATGGTGGTTTCGAGGCCTTAGTCTGTTTTACAAAATTTCAGTAGAATGTGATAACCGTAAATTTTTCAATTATTGGAAAATTAAATTGAAAAAATAAGATGAGAAATTATGAAAAATAATGAAAGGAGGAAATTTAATTTGGATAAATGAAAATCCAAATTAAATAAGAAAATGAGAAAGGAAATGTGAAATATATTTATATAATTATATATTATATAAATGTATTTTCATGCAAATACATATGTATTCAAGTATGACATTTTATGTATATATAAATATATACATATATGAAAAAAATGTAAATAATAATTTACATTCAAGTTTAAGAAAATATTTATATAAAGTTTATTTAAATTAAAAATATATAAATATACATACATATTGTCACGACCCGTGACCACATTTTTCATCTTCTTATACACAACTTAACCGGTTGGGCTGTCTGCGATACTTCACTTGTACTGACTGTTAAACAATTTTACATAATATTGTTTATATTAAACACATCCCCTGTCGTAACTAATCAGATAAGTAGCACTATGACGTGTCTAAATACAGAGAATAAATGATCATACCTCAAATAATCAGTCGATCTGACACATTGTCCTTCGTGTACAGCCAGGATCCACAACCCACTGAACTTACATTCATCAAAAACCTGAAATGTTGAAAATTAAGGGGTGAGCAAAACCATGGCTCAGTAAGAGAATTATATGCCTCACTTGATACTCAGCTTCCTATATGCTGAAAATCTTTTTCATTTTTCCTATGGGCTCTAAGCTCGCATGTAGGAAGGATACTACAGTCGGCTAGGGATCCGAATGGAGTAAGGTAGGTATTTTAGAATACCATACTTGTTACGGAACCTAGAAGCAACTGTAGAGAGAAAATTTTCATTTCATTTGAATTAATAAATCCTTTTTCCTTTTTAATTTTCACAACCTTTTCATATTCTTTTCAATATGATGCTTTTATGAAATAAAGCATTTAAATAAAATGATTAGTATCCGTATATTCCTTGAAAAGAATATTAGTTAAATCATCATCTTATTTCTTTAAAACTCATTTCATGTTTTAGTGTACTCTCTTAATTAGTACCGTACTTTAAAGAGCAAAATAAGCTATTAAAATCTATTCCAATATAACCGATTACTTAATCACTTTAGGCGTAAGCCCCAATTCACTGATTTAGTTACTACATCCATTCTAACTAATAATGGAGTTAAGTGTCATAACGAAACTCGTGTTTCTTATTAACACATCGAAACTCGTGTAGCACTTAGTTCCCGAAGGACTCTAGAGGTGGCTCCCACGGTACAGAAATTTCTTATTAACATATCAAAACTCGTGTAGCACTTAGTTCCCGAAGGACTCTAGAGGTGGCTCCCACGGTACAGAAATTTCTTATTAACATATCAAAACTCGTGTAGCACTTAGTTCCCGAAGGACTCTAGAGGTGGCTCCCACGGTACAGAAATTTCTTATTAACATATCAAAACTCGTGTAGCACTTAGTTCCCGAAGGACTCTAGAGGTGGCTCCCACGGTACAGAAATTCTTATTAACATATCAAAACTCGTGTAGCACTTAGTTCCCGAAGGACTCTAGAGGTGGCTCCCACGGTACAGAAATTTCTTATTAACATATCAAAACTCGTGTAGCACTTAGTTCCAGAAGGACTCTAGAGGTGGCTCCCACGGTTCGAAAATCGAGTCTTTGCTCGGTTTGGCCTTTAGTTTTCCTAGCTTTCGACAAATATAACTAGGTGCTGATTAGGGTCCATTGACTCAACATCGGGAGAGGAATGTATATTTAGTACTCAAATCACATGTCTTAGGAAAGTCATCCCACAGTACTATGATCAGTATCGAAATGATCATTTTGTAAAAATGCTATAAATCATTTGATTTTCTCCTCATATCATATAAACATATTCTTTTCACATGTCACGCATCATATTTCACACTTTCCATTTGACATATTCCACATCATGTAAAACGCTTTCCTTTTTAACATGTCACCTATCATTTATGGAGTCTAAGATAGATATCAATCTTATCATACTATAACCCCAGAGAGTAATGAAATAAAATGGTCAAATCTATGACCATAATCTATATTGTCCTCGTGGGTCACTAATCAAGTGTCGACCGGGACTAAACTTATCACATATCATGTATCAGCATGATAAGATGCTGACGAATCTCAAAACCGTATTTTTGATCATAATATAAACCTTTATGGAATTTATATAAATATATAATTCCATAATTTAAATCCATAAGGGTTAAAATTCTTTTAGTGAATATTTATAAAAATATTCATAAAAATATTCACTGTATTTCACTTCATCTTCTGTCTCGTATTACGTGTAATTTATTTATTCCGAGAATTTTCAGTGGTTTTATTATCACCATTACCGAATACATGAATATTTTAAAATTCTATCTCATTATATTCATGTTTTATGAGATTTAGTAATTTCCTCATGTTTCGTGATTTAATATCGACTTTCGGAAATAAAATCATTTAATTTGATTTTTATAAAGTTTTTTTCTAAATTTTTCAGCAGCATAACGGCTGTCGATTTACTAACCTCTTGCACGGAAAAATACTGTTTTAAATCTTTCAGCCAGTACTTCTTCCCAAATTATTTTCAGCAAATCATGCATCATAATAATTTTCATAAAATATTTGCATAAAATATTTCAATTTAAAATATGCAGACTGAGTATCCTTACAGTGCTGCACATGCATCCCTTACCTTTTTCCGGGTCGGCGACTTCCGCTTATCGATCGCGCCCGCGCTCTATTTCTCCCGATTCCTTATCCCGATTGCTGAAAATAATTTCTGGAATTAAAATTCTAATTTTTTAGAATTTTTCATAATTTATTTAATTTTTTTTTCTGAAAATTAAATCTCAGGAAGATTTCTTTCCGAACTTTGAAAAATCCCGGGTTGTCGAATTTCCGAGAATTTTCCGAATTCTCGAAATTCTCCTTTTTCCTCTTTTTCTTCCTTTTTCTTCCTTTTTCCTCTTTTTCTTTTCTTTCTTTCTTTTCTTTTTCTTTTTCTTTTTCTTTTTCCTTTTTCTTTTCTTTTTCTTTTCTTTTTTTCTTCTTCCTTTCCCGGTCAGACCGGTTCAGACCGGTCCAGCTCCTGTCCTTGCCGGCGGCTCGATGGCTCAGCAGCTGGCCGGCTCCACTGTGAGCTTAGATCTGACCTCCGTTCATCCCGAATCGATGGCACGGCGGCGGATCGAGGCGGTTTTGCCTCGGTTTCTTCTTCCCCTTCGCCGGCATTCCTCCGCCGTCCATTGTGCCTCCGGTGGCTTCCATCGTGTTCCTCTCCCTCCGGCGGTGCTTCGGTGGCAGTGGCGGTGCCTGGATCGGCCGGCACCGCCGTCCGCCATTTTCCTTTTCTCTTCCGGCTTTCCTTCGTTTCCGTCGATCCCGTTTCTGTTTTCTTCACGCCGCCGGCGGCTTCTTCCCTTTCTCTGGCCGGTGGCGTCTCTTTCTCCTTCCTCCCTCGCCGGCGGTGGCGGCTCCGCCTATGATGGTTGCGGCTGGGAGGGTCGGGATTCCTTCCCCCGATCCTTCCTTTTGTTTTCTGTTTACTTTCCTCTTTTGGTTTTTATCCTCTTTCTATATTTAGTATATGTTTTACTATATACTATATACTATATCATATAATTTATACACATAATATTTACCATATATTACACATATAATATTATTTCATATATATTGTAATACAATATATATTATATATAGATTATATATATTGTAGATTACAAAATATATATATCTAGTGTGTGTGTATATATATATATATATATATATTTATATTTATATACTTTAGAATAAATAACATTTATATATAGAATTATATAAATGTTATAATACAATATATATATACCTATAAACTTTAATATAAAACCACATTTACTTTTCTTATACATTCATATACTTTTATTTAAAATAATAATATATATTTCATATATATATATCTGTACATATATATTTATAATTATATAATTACATTTTATAATATACACATGTATTTATTTAAGACAAAATAGTATATATTTCATTTTATAATATATACTAATATTCATATACATACATATGTATTTATATAAAAACATGTGTAAATATATTTATATAATTTAATTATATAAATATATAATATACGCATTTTTATTTTATAAATTTTGGATTTCCATTAATCCAATTTTAATTCCTCCTTTCCTTATTTTCCATAACTCCGATTTTATTTTTTTTATTTTCATTTAATTTCCTTCACACGAATTTCCTTATTCATCACTTCCTCATTTCTCGGGATTTTCACCAATATCCCATTTCTCGCAAATTTTATTTATTTCCTCTTATTTAATTTCTCTAATATTTATTTTCAATATTTCTAATTTCCAATAAATGGAAAAATTTACGGTTATCACATCCTCCCCACCTTAAGAAATTCGGTCATCCGAATTTAACTTAAGTCCAAAGGTGGTACATGTCGTACACTTACGACTTCTGACCTCTAGTTCATCCTCCAAGTAATACTGTCAGTACACTTTCATCATCAATAGTACTTTAGACCACTACATGCTGTCTTTCATCATATATGTCTATGCTTATGTAATTTCATTTCTCAAATCGGAAGTTATTCACTTTTACTCTTTTCATATAAGAGTCCATACACAATTATTTTTAATATTACAGCTAATCTATGCTGTTCATCATCCATTCTTCTCACTTAGTGCCGAGTCGACATAATTTGGTACTATCATGTACTCGTGTCAATCAATTATATGTAAGTGTCCCAGTAGCTTTCACATCTCGTGCACACGCTCTCTCAATATCATGGAGCGGTTACATCTCACGCTCATATATATAAATGTATACATCAGTATGGAGCGGTGCTATCAATACACTTGGGATCTCAAAGCCTTTTGCTATCTCTCATTAGCATATGGCAACACAGAGACTCCCATCACATGTAAGGCTCACTGGAACTGTACATACACATTCACACCGTTTAACACTTATACTTCGACCAAGGCACTAGAGAATCTAGATGTCTGATAATGGAAAGTGATTCTATTTAGATCATCAGTCTTTAATCACTTCCATATCATCATTTCTCTTTTGGACTTTTTTATTGTCCACAATATTCATTTTCACACTTATTCCACCAAGGCTGCATCTCATTTGCCGATTTTACTATAGATCATCTCTCACATTCATAATTCATGAGACAATCATATTCTCTTCATGTAGTATGGTCTTTAAATCTCTTTTCAAAATTTAAATTCTGTGATTGAATCCTCGAATTATCCATTTAAGCACCACATTATCTATACAATTCCACCATCTCTATCATTTCGAGGTGGCTATGTATACAAACATTTCTCTTTATATACTAGCAGTAAACATATTAATTATTGTACTCCTTGGAGTATCATTACTTTCACTTATCAATTCTGGCTTTGATTTTACATCTTGCCACATTTATGTGATAACCAGCACAATTCACTTTCAGTCTTAACTCCGAGAACTGTTTTATATTGAAGTTCCCTTCTCGTCGTGCAATTTATTTCCTTATTGCACTTTCATTTTTGTTTTCATATTTTTACTCTCATCCCTTTTTGTCGGTTTTCTCGATTGGTATGGTACTATACAGCTAAGATCTTTTAAAATCTCGCATACCATCTATTCTTTACACTTATCCATCTGCCGACTTTAATTTCTTTAATTAGATCTTGTCTATAGAGCAGCTAGTCTCATCACTCTTTTATAAGCTGACAATAGTATTTAGCTAGACTCATTACTTTCGTATCTTAATCATTATCTCTATATCATAGACAAGTTCACTGTCACCCTGTCGTCTCAAAATCATATATCTCAAGAGGAGACACTGTCTAGCCAAATCTTTAGTTGCAAATCTTAGCACAATTCCACTGTCTTTAAGAGTTTAAGGATCATATCACAATGCTGCTCATGTTCCATTATTACTTTAGACTCTATCAGTATTTCATCAATTTACTCATGTAAGGATGTCTCATTCTTTAGGCTTATCTACTTTACAAGGCAACTCATTACCCTTGTAACTTCAATCGAAACTCGTAAAATTCACTCCGAGTTCAAATCGTCACCTTATGGACACCAATCTTCAATCTTTTATCTAAGAACTCTTTATGTTGAGGCTAGTCTTATTAGTTCCTCACATATCTCTAATCAGATCCATAAAACTTCTGTTTTCATGTAGATGAATACTTGTTCTTCACCAGAACTTTATCAATGATAGGAAAATAATACATCCCTTTTTAATTCATCTACAACTCAATATCCTTTGTATTTCTCTCATTTACGCTTATACAGACAGTTTCATTATTCTCAATTTTTCATTATCTGTATTTTCGTCATTCAGACCTTTACACGTGAATTTCATTATCCACACAATTTTCAGAATTATTTTCTTAAGCTTTTCGGATTCTTTCCATATCCTCCGATATAAACTTAGAATTTAACTTCATATTCAAAATCGAGTCAATGTTATCTCGATTCCTCTAATTTATATAACTCTGGAAGTTCTATCGAAAATCAAATCTGATATTTTCTTTAATCATACATTTCTTATCACCTTGTGACCATCGTTCTTCAACTTTTCATCTGATTCTGCCTTTTACAAAGATTGCTCTTATAAACTCCTTATACATCTCCGATTAAATCATATTTAAGGCATCACTTCCATCATCATCATCATCATCATCATCATCATCATCATCAGAGCCTTTATCCCAATAGATTGGGGTAGGCTATATGAACCAATATCTAAAATCACGTTAGATCGTCCATATGTATTCTCTGCCTCCATAGATTCCTATTCAAGGCCATTTGCTCATCTAATTCTAAAACCTCCATGTCTTTCCAAACTACTTCCTTCCAAGTCTTTTTCGGTCTTCCTCTAGTCTTAACCCTTCTCTTAACATCCATAGCCTCTATTCTCCTAACTGGAGCATCTACAGGTCTACGTCTTACATGTCCAAACCAACGTAAACGATTTTCACACATTTTGTCTTCAATAGGTACCACTCCAATCATCTTACGAATATCATCATTTTTCATTCTATCCTTTCTTCTATATCCACATATCCACCGTAACATTCTCATTTCTGTTACACTCATCTTTTATGTATGTAGCCTCTTAGTCGCCCAACATTCAGTACCATATAACAATGTTGGTCTAACAACTGTCCTCTAAAATTTTCCTTTCAACCATGTAGGAATTCCTTTATCGCACAACACACCTGTAGCACTTCTCCACTTACTCCATCCAGCCTGGATCCTATAGGTCACATCACCATCAATCTCTCCATCCATCTGTATTATTGATCCCAAGTATCGAAAATGATCCCGCTTAGGTATCACCACCCCATCTAACTTCACTATATCATGCTCTTCCAGTCGGTTAGAACTGAATTTACACTCCATGTATTCAGTCTTCACTCTGCTTAGTTTAAATCCTTTTGATTCCAACATTTGTCTCCATACTTCCAACTTTGTATTGATCTCCGCTCTAGTTTCCGCACATAGGACAATATCATCTGCAAACATCATACACCAGGGCACCTTATCCTAGATGGATTTTGTCAGTTCGTCCATAACTACTGCAAACAAGAATGGACTCAACGCTGACCCTTGGTGTAATCCCACCATGATAGGAAACTCACTTGTTTGCCCCCCACCTGTCCTCACATGTGTCCTTGCGCCTCTATACATGTCCTTAATTAGTTTAATATATTTCAATGGAACTCTTTTCTTCATTAAGGACCACCAGAGTACCTCCCTAGGCACTTTATCATATGCTTTCTCCAAATCTATAAAGACCATATGAAGATCTTTACCCATTACTCGAAAGCGCTCCATAAGTTGTCTAAGCAAATATATTGCCTCCATAGTTGATCGACCTGGCATAAAATCAAATTGATTCTCCGAGATCTCTACATTCTTTCTTAATCTCCTTTCTATCACTCTCTCCCATAGTTTCATCGTGTGACTCATCAATTTTATGCCTCGATAGTTGGCGCAACTTTGAATATCTCCCTTGTTCTTATATAAAGGTACTAAGACACTCTTCCTCCATTCCTCTGGCATTTTGTTAGTGTGCCAAATCTTATTAAATAGATTTGTCAACCACCTAACTCCTACATCTCCAAGGCATTTCCAAACTTCAATTGGGATGTCATCAGGTCCAACAGCTTTTCCATTCTTCATCATCTTTAGTGCATCTTTTACCTCTGTCTCTTGGATTCTACGCATAAAGCACCGATTTAAATCCTTAAGAGGCACCGAAATATTATCCAAAACTTTATTTTGTCCATCATTAAATAATTTGTTAAAATAATCTCGCCACCTGTCCTTAATGTCATTATCTTTAACGAGAGTTCTTTGATGCTCATCCTTAATACATTTCACGACTCCAAGGTCGTGACTCCTCCTTTCTCTTGCTCGCGCCAATCTGTATATCCTTTTCTCTCCCTCCTTTGTGTTCAACTTGTCATAAATCTCTTTCGCAACCCTCGTCTTAGCTTCTGCCACAGCCTTCTTTGCCTCCTTTCTTGCTACCTTATATTCCGAAAAAGTCTCTTCTGTATTGTTCTTCTTTAAAGCCGTGTAACGCTCTCGCTTAGTCTTTATAGCATCTTTTACTACTGCAGTCCACCATGTTGCGTCCTTTCCAGTCGGCACTTTTCCGTTTGATACTCCTAATGTCCCTTTGCCTACCTCCCGAATGCATTTTGCCATCTTATTCCACATTACATTTGGGTTCTCTTCTGTTGTCCAAGCCTCTTTTTGAATCCAACTATCTCTACATGTTGTATGACAATCTTCTTTTAGCTTCCACCATCGAATCCTTTCAATTCCTTTTTGTTGGTTCCTTCGATGTCGTCTATCTATCTTCATATCTAGAACTAAGAGTCTATGTTGCGCGGTAACACTCTCACCTGGGATAACCTTACAATCCAAACATCTATGTCTATCCCTACTCCTAGTTAAAAAGAAATCTATCTGACTTGCTCTTGGTCCACTTCTAAAGGTTATAAGATGAGAATCTCTCTTCTTAAACAATGTATTTGCTAGGATTAGGTCATAAGATAAAGCAAAATTTAAGATAGCATCTCCTTCCTCGTTTCTTACACCATAACTAAAACCCCCATGTACTCTCTCAAAACCCTCTCTACTTGTACCTACATGTCCATTAAGATCACCGCCAATAAAAAGGTTTTCTCCTATGGGTACTTCTTGTACTACCTTATCTAAATTCTCCCAAAACTGTCGTTTACTAACCTCATTAAGCCCTATCTGGGGTGCATACACGCTAATGACATTCAACACCTCTTCTCCTAAAACTAGTTTAACCAAAATAATCCTATCCCCTTGTCTCTTAATCTGTACAACATCCTTGTGGTACTCTTTATCTATAATGATACCTACTCCATTTCGGTCTCTATCTTTCCCTGTGTACCAAAGCTTATATTGCCAATGTGCTATCTCTCTAGCCTTTTCCCCAACCCATTTGGTCTCTTGGAGACACAAGATGTTAACCTTCCTCCTACTCATAACCTTACAAATCTCACCTAACTTACCACTAAGCGTACCTATATTCCAAGATCCTAACCTAAGCTTATGGTTATGGACTAACTTCTTTACCCACCCCCGTCCATTGTGGTGTGGGAACCTTTGCCTATTTAACACCACATCCAGGCGTCGATGTGGCGCGTCACTTCTGGGCGACGACCTAGCAACCCTTGCCCACTTTTCACTACACCCGGGCTCCGATGCAGCGCGTCGCTGTGTAGGGGACGCCCCAACGTTGTTTTGATATTGGTTCATTTCATGAGATTGGACTAGTTTTTAAGGCTGGTTGTCCAAACCTACCGCCACCCTCCTCCTTTACCCGGGCTTGGGACCGGCTGCGTTAACTCACACAGGTGGAGTTAAGGCATCACTTCCATATAATATTTATTTGTTCTTCATAAGAATTTTAGTGTATAACCAAAAATTTTAATACATCATTTAATTCATCCTCAAATCATATCATTTGTATTTCCTTCCTTTACATCGATACTTGTGAATTTCATCATCCATAATATTTTCAAAAAATTATTTTCTTGAGCTTGTTGGATTTCTTTTATATTCTTCAATACAAGCTTAAGAATAAATTTCATATCTGCAATCGAGTCAACATTCACCTGATTTCTCAATCTATGTTACTCCGGAATTTATCGGGATTCTGATCCGATAGTTTCTTTAACCACCCTTCTTTTATCATGTTGGACCTTTATCATTGTGTCCAATCATTTCACAATGTAGTTTCAAGGCAGAGACATTCAATACTCAAATCATTTTGATACATATTCTACCTTGATTTCATCACCTAGCAATGCTTTACAGCGTTACGAATCTCATTCTGGTAAGCTGTATCAAGTACAACGGTTCTCAACACACTTTACATCTACCTGTTTCAATTCAATTATTCACTTTAAAACCATTTCCATTTACTAAATTCAGGCTTTGTTCCCTCGAGTATATTCTCCACAAGGTTTGAACCTTGGCACCCTTACGTACCTAGTTCCTTACACTCGTGTTGTCACTAAGCATCTTGTAAGAGTCCCGCCTGTTCGAATCGACCGTTGGCGAGCATTCCCTAGACGATTCCTTTCGCCCAGGTTTACCCTTACTAGTGAGTCGGCGATGACATAGTTCGCCTATATCTCATAACACATGATCCACTATGGGTCGCCCATCATTGAGTCGCCCATCACAGTTCTGTCTCAAGGGTCCTAAAGAATTTAGGTTACCTGTCATCTTCTTTTTATCACTTCACTATTCTTATAATTATTCTCTAGCTTACAGTACTCCACACAGTACTTCATTCTGTAGCACATATTTCAGAGTTCGAAAATCAAATAATTCAGAAATCAGAAATAACAGAAAGTGGAGACATGGCAGTAACTCGGTATACATCAAGCAGCAAAGATATCCTATAAGGATAATAACAGATAGGCGTGTGGCCATAGTCCAAGTGGTCTACAGTGAACACTGATCAGGTGTCATCTGTGGCCACTGCGGACTGGATCAAATCACACAGCAACATAGTGCACATCAGATACAAATACTGTAGGCCCCGAAGGTCACACTACAGCCAGATACTATAGGCCCCGAAGGTCACGCTATAGCCAGACACTGCAGGCCCCGAAGGTCACGCTGCAACCAGACACTGCTGGATGATGGTTAGCCAATGTCTCAAAACAAAAGTTTCATAGTATGGAGTTCAAATCTGTAAGTCAAATCATACAGATATTGATAAAAGTTCATAAAGCAGATCATCGTAGAAAATCGTAATTATTTTCCAATTATTTAAAAACTTAGTAATTTCCAACAACATATATATAAAGAAAAAATAGATTTTTAGCGCCATGATTTATTATAAATTCGTAAAACCAAATTTAAGACGGAAAATCACAAGACTTTAAAATCATGAAATTTAATAAGCTTTCAATAAAAACTGAATTCTTTAGATAATTCATGTTAATGCAGAGTTTCATAAGTCTTAGTTCGAAGGAGCATTTTCAAAACTCATAAAGGTTCCGAAACCAATCAAAATGCAAGGAATTTCAGAAATCTGAAATTTCACAACTTTTTTTTTATAAATATTTCTAAAACACTAAAGTTTGGTAATTTCCATAAGGTAAAATTTAATTTAAATATTCATGATTATGCTAAAATCAGGCAACTTAATATTTTCAAGACTGAATTCCTTAAGAAAGTTCTATCCTTAAGAAGTTTCTTGCCTTTTTAGCTGAAATCGCAAAAATCAATATTCTTACGAAAATTCGATAGCATAACGATATCAAATTTCTAAAGTCTCTTGCAAATCATTCGTAGTTCATAAAACACAATGCAATTGATCTTAAAATCATTTCATTTTTCATAGTATTTAATGATCCCGTTTAATACACTCTTAATTTTTTCGACCTTTTCAGTCAATAACCGAGTCAATCATCTGATGACATTCCACTACACTCTTTGGATCGCATCATATAAGGCCCTGGCCCGTCCGCCGTCCGCCGTCCGCCTGTACACGTTTTATTGTGATGCCTCGGATTTGCCGGTCTCAAGCCGGAGGGGCCCAAGCCGCACCACTCATCCGTACTGTCCGCTCTGGGTTCTAGAGGTGGCCCCCGTCACACAGACGTGGCACTTAGTCCCTCACGGATTGTTTTATTGTAAAGCCTAGGATTTACCACTATGGCCCAAAGTCCACTCGTGGGGGGGCCCTGGCCGCCTCACTCAATCGTACGGTTATCCCCTATGGCCCACAGTCCACTCGGGGTTTTTCTTTCGCGTCCGTAATCTAAGTGTTAGTGGAATCAGTAACAGGGATCGTTAGATTCATATGACATCTTCTATGCCATTAATAATTCCATTACTATCAATGGATTCCAATTCAACTCGGTTTTAACACTATTCCGAACATCGCCCAATATAGGGGCATTTTCGTCATTTCGATATTTATTTCTATCTCCTCAATATACATTCAAATCAATGAACTGATCATCTATGTGTTGATAGTATCCTTTCTGATACTTATAACAACAAGTTAGATCTCATTCGATTTTCGTCAGAGAAGTTCACTAAAATCCACAATGGGATTAATTTACTCGTAATTCAGCTTTATAACATTAATTTCTCTGTCAAATCGATCAATTCCAACTTCTGGTGATCTATTTTGACTCCCGGTAAAATTTTAGGGGTAGGGGTATTTTGGTCATTTTTGGCTAAAAATGTTCTCTCTCTTAAAATTACCCTCAATCGGTGATCTTAAAGTCTATTTAATGATGATATTTCATTCCCCTACTTTATACCATCACTTTCAGGTCTCAGTTCGATTCGGACAGAAAGGTACTGGTGGGGCCCTCACCGAGTCCATTTCTGTTCCTTACCGAACAGGCCTTCATTTAGACTAGAAGAATCACCAATAATTCGGTAATTTCTGAGCCTATTTTCTTCTTTAACATTCTCAGTTTATACTTTCTCACTCCCTTTAAACCATTTTACTCCATTTACAATCATTTATTTTCTCTATGTATTCAGACGACATAGTACTACCGGGGATGTTTAACTCTTTTCCTTCCAAAAGTATCCACAGACATAAGGCCAACCACTGCTCTGATACATACATATTGTCACGACCCGTGACCACATTTTTCATCTTCTTATACACAACTTAACCGGTTGGGCTATCTGCGATACTTCACTTGTACTGACTGTTAAACAATTTTACATAATATTGTTTATATTAAACACATCCCCTATCGTAACTAATCAGATAAGTAGTACTATTGACGTGTCTAAATACAGAGAATAAATGATCATACCTCAAATAATCAGTCGATCTGACACATTGTCCTTCGTGTACAGCCAGGATCCACAATCCACTGAACTTACATTCATCAAAAACCTGAAATGTTGAAAATTAAGGGGTGAGCAAAACCACGGCTCAGTAAGAGAATTATATGCCTCACTTGATACTCAGCTTCCTATATGCTGAAAATCTTTTTCATTTTTCCTATGGGCTCTAAGCTCGCATGTAGGAAGGATACTACAGTCGGCTAGGGATCCGAATGGAGTAAGGTAGGTATTTTAGAATAGCATACTTGTTACGGAACCTAGAAGCAACTGTAGAGAGAAAATTTTCATTTCATTTGAATTAATAAATCCTTTTTCCTTTTTAATTTTCATAACCTTTTCATATTCTTTTCAATATGATGCTTTTATGAAATAAAGCATTTAAATAAAATGATTATTATCTGTATATTCCTTGAAAAGAATATTAGTTAAATCATCATCTTATTTCTTTAAAACTCATTTCATGTTTTAGTGTACTCTCTTAATTAGTACCGTACTTTAAAGAGCAAAATAAGCTATTAAAATCTATTCCAATATAACCGATTACTTAATCACTTTAGGCGTAAGCCCCAATTCACAGATTTAGTTACTACATCCATTCTAACTAATAATGGAGTTAAGTGTCATATCGAAACTCGTGTTTCTTATTAACACATCGAAACTCGTGTAGCACTTAGTTCCCGAAGGACTCTAGAGGTGGCTCCCACGGTACAGAAATTTCTTATTAACATATCAAAACTCGTGTAGCACTTAGTTCTCGAAAGGACTCTAGAGGTGGCTCCCACGGTACAGAAATTTCTTATTAACATATCAAAACTCGTGTAGCACTTAGTTCCCGAAGGACTCTAGAGGTGGCTCCCACGATACAGAAATTTCTTATTAACATATCAAAACTCGTGTAGCACTTAGTTCCCGAAGGACTCTAGAGGTGGCTCCCACGTTCGGAAATCGAGTCTTTGCTCGGTTTGGCCTTTAGTTTTCCTAGCTTTCGACAAATATAACTAGGTGCTGATTAGGGTCCATTGACTCAACATCGGGAGAGGTATTATATTTAGTACTCAAATCACATGTCTTAAGAAAGTCATCCCACAGTACTATGATCAGTACCGAAATGAGCATTTTGTAAAAATGCTATAAATCAATTGATTTTCTCCTCATATCATATAAACATATTCTTTTCACATGTCACGCATCATATTTCACACTTTCCATTTGACATATTCCACATCATGTAAAACGCTTTCCTTTTTAACATGTCACCTATCATTTATGGAGTCTAAGATAGACATCAATCTTATCATACGATAACCCCAGAGAGTAATGAAATAAACCGGTCAAATCTATGACCATAATCTATATTGTCCTCGTGGGTCACTAATCAAGTGTCGACCGGGACTAAACTTATCACATATCATGTATCAGCATGATAAGATGCTGACGAATCTCAAAACCGTATTTTTGATCATAATATAAACCTTTATGGAATTTATATAAATATATAATTCCATAATTTAAATACATAAGGGTTAAAATTCTTTTAGTGAATATTCATAAAAATATTCACTGTATTTCACTTCATCTTCTGTCTCGTATTACGTGTAATTTATTTATTCCGAGAATTTTCAGTGGTTTCATTATCACCATTACCGAATAGATGAATATTTTAAAATTCTATCTCATTATATTCATGTTTTATGAGATTTAGTAATTTCCTCATGTTTCGTGATTTAATATCGACTTTCGGAAAATAAAATCATTTAATTTGATTTTTATAAAGTTTTTTTCTAAATTTTTCGACAGCATAACGGCTGCCGATTTACTAACCTCCTGCACGGAAAAATACAGTTTTAAATCTTTCAGCCAGTACTTCTTCCCAAATTATTTTCAGCAAATCATGCATCATAATAATTTTCATAAAATATTTGCATAAAATATTTCAATTTAAAATATGCAGACTGAGTATCCTTACAGTGCTGCACATGCATCCCTTACCTTTTTCCGGGTCGGCGACTTCCGCTTATCGATCGCGACCGCGCTACATTTCTCCCAATTCCTTATCCCGATTGCTGAAAATAATTTCTGAAATTAAAATTCTAATTTTTTAGAATTTTTCATAATTTATTTAATTTTTTTTCTGAAAATTAAATCTCAGGAAGATTTCTTTCTGAACTTTGAAAAATCCCGGGTTGTCGAATTTTCGGGAATTTTCCGAATTCCCGAAATTCTCCTTTTTCCTCTTTTTCTTCCTTTTTCTTCCTTTTTCCTCTTTTTCTTTTCTTTCTTTCTTTTCTTTTTCTTTTTCTTTTTCTTTTTCCTTTTTCTTTTCTTTTTCTTTTCTTTTTTTCTTCTTCCTTTCCCGGTCAGACTGGTTCAGACCGGTCCAGCTCCTGTCCTTACCGGTTCCTCGCCGGCAGCTCGATGGCTTAGCAGCTGGCCGGTGCCACTGTGAGCTTGGATCTGACCTCCGTTCATCCCGAATCGACGGCACGGCGGCGGATCGAGGCGGTTTTGCCTCGGTTTCTTCTTCTCCTTCGCCGGCATTCCTCCGCCGTCCATTGCGCCTCCGGTGGCTTCCATCGTGTTCCTCTCCGGCCTGCGGTGCTTCGGTGGCAGTGGCGGTGCCTGGATCGGCCGGCACCGCCGTCCGCCATTTTCCTTTTCTCTTCCGGCTTTCCTTCGTTTCCGTTGATCCCGTTTCTGTTTTCTTCACGCCGCCGGCGGCTTCTTCCCTTTCTCTGGTCGGTGGCGTCTCTTTCTCCTTCCTCCCTCTCCGGCGGTGGCGGCTCCTCCTCCGATGGTTGCGGCTGGGAGGGTCGGGATTCCTTCCCCCGATCCTTCCTTTTGTTTTCTGTTTACTTTCCTCTTTTGGTTTTTATCCTCTTTCTATATTTAGTATATGTTTTACTATATACTATATACTATATCATATAATATATACACATAATATTTACCATATATTACACATATAATATTATTTCATATATATTGTAATACAATATATATTATATATAGATTATATATATTGTAGATTACAAAATATATATATCTAGTATATATATATATTTATATTTATATACTTTAGAATAAATAACATTTATATATAGAATTATATAAATGTTATAATACAATATATATATATATATATATATAGACACCTATAAACTTTAATATAAAACCACATTTACTTTTCTTATACATTCGTATACTTTTATTTAAAATAATAATATATATATTTCATATATATATATCTGTACATATATATTTATAATTTTATAATTACATTTTATAATATACACATGTATTCATTTAAGACAAAATAGTATATATTTCATTTTATAATATATACTAATATTCATATACATACATATGTATTTATATAAAAACATGTGTAAATATATTTATATAATTTAATTATATAAATATATAATATACGCATTTTTATTTTATAAATTTTGGATTTCCATTAATCCAATTTTAATTCCTCATTTCCTTATTTTCCATAACTCCGATTTTATTTTTTTTTATTTTCATTTAATTTCCTTCACACGAATTTCCTTATTCATCACTTCCTCATTTCTCGGGATTTTCACCAATATCCCATTTCTCGCAAATTTTATTTATTTCCTCTTATTTAATTTCTCTAATATTTATTTTCAATATTTCTTATTTCCAATAAATGAAAAAATTTACGGTTATCACACACACACACACACACACACATATATATATATATATATATACTACTAGACATATATTTTATAATATGCAATATACATGTATTTTATATATAATATATATTGTAGTATATTATATATGAAATAATATATGTATAATATATAGTATATATTATATGTATAAAATATATGTTATAGTATATAATATATAGTATATAGTATAATTATATACTAAAAATAGTAAGAAAACAAAAGGGGAAAGGAAGAATCGGGGAGCAAACCCGATCCTCCCCAGCCAGAACCGACGGTGGCGGAGCTGCCACCGTTGGTGAGGGAAAAAGGAAGGGACGTCGTCGCCGGCCAAAGAGGAAAGGAAGGAAGTCACTGGCGGCGGAAGAAAGGAAGGAAACAGTGGCGGAAACCGACGGAAACCGAGGGAGGAAAGGAAAAGAGGAACGGACGGAGCCGGCCAAATCGGTCATCGCCACTGCTACCGAAGCTTCGCTGGAGGAAGAGGAAGATGTGGGAGGCCACGGTTGAGATGGTGAACGGTAGAGGGAGGTCGGCGAAGAGGCGGAAGAAACCGAAGGAAAATCGACTCCATCCGTCGCCGTGCCACCGATCCAGGGCAAACGAAGGGCACCGATAGCTTCGCCGTGCCGTCGACCAGCTGTGGAGCCCCTGAGCCGTCGGAGAACCGGCTGCCTGCAAGGAACCGGTGAGGAAGGAGGCTAAATCGGTCTGACGGGAAAAGAAAAGGAAAAAAAGAAAAAGAAAAGAAAAGAAAAGAAAAGAGAAAAAGAAAGAAGGAAGAAAAAGAAGAAAAGAAAAAAAAGAAAAAGAAGAAAGAGAAAGAGAAAGAGAAAGAGAAAGAGAAAGAGAAAAAGGAATTTCGGGAATTTGGAGAATTTTTGAAAATTCGGAAATTACGAGAAATCTCGAGAATTACGGGAATCGATAAGAAATCCCGAAAAGTATTAAATTATTTAAATAATTTATTTATTTAAATAATTATGGAAAAATTCTAAATTTTAGAATTTAAAATTCCAGAAAATTCTCTCGATGATCGAGCTGATGTAATCCGGCGAGGTGAACACGGGCGCGACCTTTGAGAGGCAGTCGCCGACTCGAAATAGGTAAGGGAGACATGTGCCGCCTGTAAGGATATTCGGTCACATGTTTTAAATTATGCATTTAATTTATAAATGCAATTTAGAATGATTAGTTTTGAAATTTGTGGTGATTTATCTGTTTCAAATTGTGGTAAAATACCGGTTGAAAAATATAAACTGTATTTTCCGTGCAGGAGGCTAGCCAAATCGGCAGCCATTATACTGCCGAAAAATTACCAAATAATTACTGAAATTTACCGAAAATCACCGAAAATCATAATAAATGATTTCATTTCACGTGAAACGATTTTCAGGTACGAAAATCGAGAAATTAAGTAAATTTCATAAAACATGAATATAACGATATTTGATTTTAAAATATTCATGTTTTCGAGAATGGTGAAAAGGAAATTACCGAAAATTCACCATGTAGGTGATAATTCACGTGAAACGAGATAAAAATGAAAAAAAGACTGAAGTGAATATTTTTATAAATATTCTTAAATATTCACTTGATTTCATATAAAACCTTTATGGTTTTAATTATGGAAATAATTAATTATGAAAATTCCATAAAGGTTAAGAAATGATGAATAACTATGATTTCGAGACTAAAGGTCTCTACACGTGTTTTTAGAAGAAAACATGGTGATAGGAATTTAAAGTTAGAAAATAAATATTTTATTTTCATAAATTATAAAAGTAATTTATTTGAATTTCGATAATTATAAAACCATGTTTTCGATTGAATGCACGGAAAAGCGTGCATATGGTTTTACAGTGGAAAAAGGACAGTTTTGCTCTTCTATATTTTCAGTAATGATTTATAAACTGTTTTCACCGTATGGAAAATATGATTTATACCTTTATGAAATATTTTGAGAAATGTTATTTTAATTTAATTATTTCATAAAGGTAATGATTTCTTACATGTGAGCCTTATGGATACTTGAGAAATATTTTAATTTACTGTGTTTAAAAGCCATAAAGGCTATGGTACGGTTACACTGTTTTGAGACTTAGGCCCCGAGCTTCATGCATCACATATACTGTTATTGTCACGTGGTTGATTGACCAGCTAGTCATCAGTATCCCGGATTGTCGCCTAGCAAGCGTACACCGAGGACATATTATAGATCATGGCCATAGATCTCATTACTGTTACTGTGTCCCTTAGTGGACGATGATAGCATGATTTACTTGTAGGGTGTTGCCTAGTCTCACTTACTGCTTACTGTTTACTGATTTCTGAAAGGATTTAAGGAATCCTATTTACTGTACTGTACTGTACTGTTTACTGATGAAAGACCGTACCAAAACACTGTGTTATTGAACTGTACTGTTTACTGAAATGGTAGCCATTGATTACTATTTTACTGAACTGAAAGCTATCATTTACTGCTTACTGAACTGAAAGCTACCATTTACTGTTTACTGAACTGAAAGCTACCAGTTACTGTTTACTGTTACTGACTGAACCGTATCGAATTACTGTTTTACTGAATATACTGTTTTACTGAACTATACGATACGGTTACTGATTTGAAAAGAGAAATAAATGTTCATTCTAAAAGAATAACATAAGAATTATTTCTAAGATAGAAATAATCGAAGAAGTAATTATCCAATGATTGGATATTTACAAATTACTGTACTGTACTGTTTTTACTGTACTGAAGAGAAGAGAAGAAAAGTAAACCCCTGTTTTTATTATTGAACTGTCACGTTTTTTAAAGTATACTGAAGTGAAAAGAAATAAGTGGTTTACTTTGTGGAAAACAAAAATTATATTGTTTTGAAAACAACGGAAATTTTTAGTCTCTATAGTTGCTTCTAAGTTCCGAAACAAGTCAGATATTTTAAAATACCTGCCTTACTCTATCTGGATCCCTAGCCGACTGTAGTATCCTTCCTACATGTGAGCCTAGAGCCAGCTAGGAAGATTTTAAAGAAAATGAAAAAAAAATTATTTTCAGCATATAGATAGCTGAATATCAAGTGTGACATATAACTCTCTTACTGAGCCGTGGTTTGCTCACTCCCCAATTTTAACATTTCAGGTTTTAATGATGGTGAGATCCAATATTTGTGGATTACGACTGCACATAATGGACAATGTGACAGACCGACTAAGATATATCAGGTACGATCATTTATTTTTTGTATTTAGACATGTCTACAGTACTACATATTTGTAAATAAGATAGGGGATGTGTATAATGTTAACAATATTTTATTAAATTGTTTAATATCAAGTGTAAAGTGAAGTATCACAGACAGCCCAGCCGGATAAATTGTGTAAAATAAGGTGAAAAATGTGGTAAAGGGACGTTACATAGAATAATAGTATAAATTACCCTAACCTCCTTGCATAACAACATAGTTTATAAACTACAATTTCAATTCTCATTTCTAATCAAACCATTAATTCAATGTCATAAAAATAATATTTCTTCAAAAACATGCAACACAGTATCCCTACGCCTTCCATATACATCCCTTGCCACTCAATTTTCCGTAGTGTGGTTTCGTAGCACCAATAGTGTTTTCTTGCTCTTGAGTTGTAAAACACCACATAAAAACTATCAGTTCATCCTACTTCAGTTTTAAGGAATTATTAGCTCCTTAAGACCTATTATATTGTTTATAATAACTTCCATTTTGGTCTATTTTATACAGGTGCTAACACTACAACTATCGTAAAAACACCTTCGTTTTCAGTTCTGACTGCGCCAATAGTCTTTGATAAGTCCTTGAAATGTCTATTTTTGTGGGATATTATTACATGATTTTTGGATGAATTTTAGAATTTTTATTTATTTTTCTGTCCTAATTAATTAATTTTTTTTGTCTTGTGTAAAAAATTCAAAAATCACGATAAAGTTGAGAAATGATGCAAAAAGAGACAAAAATGATTGTTTTGGGATCTAAATCACAAACTCAAGAGCTCATGTAATCTCATACAAACCCATAACCCATACGAAGACTACACTATGAAGACTCAAATAAATTTGGGCCAAAAGGAAACAAAAGCCGGGCCACTTTTTGGTTAGAATTGGAAATTCAAAGGGGGAGGTTGCTGATTTAGACGAGGAGATGCAGAAAAAAACCCTAAGCCTTGCATATAAAAATATCGAAAGAGCCGAAAGGAGAAAGGTGAAGGGGGGCTAGTGAGAGAAGCTCATCTTCAACCTTTACTGCAATTTGTTCTTTACTATGTTTCTAGTTTAGGCGTGGAGAGCTAGTGACAGTAGCTTCTCCCTTATATTGCTGTATTACTTTTAAGTGCTCAAGCTCCTTAGCTCTTGTTTAAGATTTTAGTTTAATTTTAAAACAGTAAAGTCTTCTTTCTGAATTTGGATTTCATGAAATTCCAGCTTTTAGTTCTTTCTTTCAATACTCTTCTTATTTTTTTTTGTTCTAGATTTAGTTTCTTTGCAAATTCTATTTAAAATTCATGTTTTAGTTTAAATCTATTCCTCTGCATCGTTTATTTCTTTTTCTGCATTCACGTTATCTTATTTTTGCATCTTACTTTGTTCTCTGTTTAACTGGTTCTTTTCTTGCTCATACAGCAGTTTCGATTTTCTAAATCAGTCTTGCTTATTTTTCTTTCTTTTGGTTTTGCTCTATTTTATTTTTATTTTTTTCTCTACTCTGTTGGAAGTACTACTCGAGTTTTCTCTCCCCTGCTGTTAGTTACGTGAACAGAACTGGTGCTGGAGGCTACCTCACGTGGTTGTCACAAGGGAGCAGTTCGGGGCTAAAGCTTACTGGTGCGATGTAGCTGCTGTTGTGGGCTGTGGTGCATGAATCACTGGACAACAAGTTGCTGCGTGAAGCAAGTGGAGCGATGGTTGGTGCACACATAGCAGGAGGTGGTGATGCTTGATGGTCCATGGCTGGTGGCGTGTGCATGGCAGAGCATGAAGGCAAGCAGAACAGTTTTCTGTTGTGGGCCACGATTTTAACAAATTTTGTTGCTTCATTTGCTTAAGAGTTGAATATTTTATTCATTTAATAGATTCATTATCCTATTTTATTAGTTCTATGTTATAATAGTTTAGCTTTTAATTTTAGATAATTTAAATTTCAGATTTTAATTCTCTTTATTTTTAGTTTCTTTTACAATTTATTAACATATTAGTTTGTTTTAATTTAGTAGATGACTTAAGACTAGTTTATTAGTGAATTTAATTAAATATTAGTTTATTAGTTCATTAGATTTTAACTAGTTAGAATTAAATTTTCAATTTTAAATAGTTTAAGTTTTAAATATTTCTTTTATTTATTTTTTATTTTTAATTTCTTTTTTATTTTATATTTATTTTATTTTATTTTATTTTATTTTTAATTTAATTGAGCTTAGTAGTTAATTCACTTAAGAAAATTTTTATTGCTTGAATAAATCTAGGTGTGACCAATTTTAGTACTTAGCTATATCAAATCTAACTAATCCTTGTGGGAACGATACTTTACTCACTCTTTATTACTTGTAGCGACCCGTGCACTTGCGGTATAGGTCTTAGAGCGCAACAGTCTTGTATTTCATATAATATTCTAAGACCCAAATTACATTGAATTGAGCATGGTTTCTCCATGCCCTTCACTTGGCTGAATGTGATTATCTCTCCTACACATCTCTTTTCTTCAATCTAAGCTTAATTCTATGTTCTACACTTGCTCTTACTTTTACATCATTTTTACATGACAAAACAATATGTTCATACATATCCAAGGCTGGCCAAAACCCTAAGGAACCATGTCTTATAGTTTCAATTCAATCTAAGCTCAAATACACACTTAATCACCTTAAACATATAGCTTAAAACCATGAAATCATGAAAATTTCAAGATTTCTCTCACGTTTCTTCTTGAACAGATCTGATGGGGGGTGTTTCATCTTGATTTTGGTCACTTTAGAACATGATTTTGATGTCAAAAGATAGAGCTTTAAATTCTGTACAAGTTTGGTGAAGGCTATTTTCAGTTTTGTGGTCGTTTGCTAGGGTTTTGTGAGCTTTCTCTCTCTTAAATGAAGCTTTAACAATGGAAAAATGGAGAATGATGGTGGATAACAGGAATGAAGAGGAAGAAGGCTGGAAATTTCTAAAATAAGGATATTTTAATGTATAAATTACCATTTTGCCCTTAAAACATAAAAATATGCCTATTTTGCCCTTAGCGATTTAACTTCATTGAAAACAATCAGTATAATCTTCAAAATATTTCATTTAGTCATAGCATACATCTACTCAACATGTTCTTATGGTTGGATGAGCTTTTGTTGAGATTTGATTGGTCAAATGGGCGAAATTACCAAAATACCCCTAACCATCAACTCAGTAGTTTTCTACTTTTACACTTGATTTATTCTATCAGTCCACATGGCCTAAGCCTTTATCACAGGGGGATCTACCCACAACTATCAATTGGTCAAAAGTAAACTCGGTTTAAGTGTTATTTACGAAAATTGCGACAGCCTATGGACTTAACCGTTATTTCCTAGATTATTGCACGCTTTTCAAAACATGCACAAACGAAGGGATTTCAAAGTGTAGATTTCTCCTACCTTCGTATTTCGCTCCAAATATCATGAATTTGAAGTTTCACCTAACTCAAACTGTAAAAGTCTTGTGGGGCCTATATAGTAATTTCCTTTTATAACTCTTATTTTTCAATTTCTAAATAGTTTATCCTTTATCTTTCCATTTTCCTTAACCTTTAGCTTATGGAATATATTGGACAAATGCGGTCCTCATAGAATCTGATCGACTAAACTGATTTACTGTATTGTTCTCTGAAATTTGTCTACCGTACTATTACTAAGTGATTTACTGAATTGTTTACTTAACTGGTCATTACATTGTTTATTGATTGTTCTATTGAATAGTTTACTGAACTAATTTTTGTACTGTTTACTGAGTGACAGATAACTGTTTACTGAATTGCTTAAGTAATCAGTGATTCGAAAACTATACCACTGAACTATTTATTGAGCAACACTATAGTAAACTCTTTATAGTTAGAGCTAGGGACTGGGACAAGTGAGCTACTTCAAATTATCCTTCTGTACTTAGCCTGGTTACTTAACCAATTATATTATCTTTCCAATAGAGTGCTTACATTTTGTACTGATAGTGATTCCGAGTATAGGAGCATGTTTAAGATACAAGCATGGAGTTATGCATAATATCAGCTCTTTTATATATATTTCTTATTAAGTGTAAGCTTACCCCCTTACTTTCTTTCCAAATTATCTACAGTAGACTTATTCTGTTCAGGGAGGATTTCAAATCGATATCCCTCTGGCAGTTACCAGATGCCGTAGAAGTATACTATTTTACTTTTATATGTTTAAAAATTATATGTACAGTACTACTGTGCAATTATTTGTACAGGGGATGTAAATTTTACTATAGTATGCTGAAGGTATTTATCGAGTGTGTTTTATATGAAAGCTAGATGTAAATTAAGTCTTGATCATTCATATATATATATATATGCATATCAGAAGTGAATGTTTAAGATTCTGGGATTGAAATTTTGGTCAACATTAAAACTGAGTATGGACATTGCAGATAGCCTAACTAACCATAATAATAAGGAAAAATTCGTACTGAGTGTAAATAATCAGATCATGGCAATTTGGTCAAAGCCTGAAATGAATTTTTTAAACTTTAATGTTGATGGATAGTGAAAGGGTCATTTGGTTTAGCAAGGTGTGAAGGGGTTTTAAGAATTGAATCTGGGGAGATTGTGTTGGTATGTTTTATTGTCCTTTAGGAATCCAATCCATTGATTTTGCTGAAGTGTATGTAGTTAAAGAAGCCTTACTGATGTTTTGAAATCACAATGGATCAAGAAAATGAATTTGGTTGTCAAATTAGATTCTAAAGTGGCTTTAGCATGGATTCAGAACTCTCCATCTAGGCCTTAGAAATACTAGAAACTCTTCAATGAGTTGGATAGATTGATCAAAGAGACAGGGATAGTCAATTTTGTTCATTCAATAAGAGAGGCCAATTGTTTGGCTGATTCATTAGCTAAACTTGGTGTTAACAGATTTGACATGTTTCATGCCTGATTCTAGCTTTGGATAGTAAGGTGGGATTGTGTGTTGATATTATTTGATTAGTGTTATGTTTTTATATGATTAGCATTATCTAATAGGGGTTTTATTTAGCATTGTTTTTTGGTTTGAAGTTTGGGTCTTGTATGCTCTGTATTTATGGGATATTCTGTGTTACTCATGATGTTATATTAGGTGAACACAGACTAATGTTGATGTATTCATCTCATTATTAACGAAATTCGTTGCATTAGCTGAGGAAAAAAAACTAATGGACATTTCTTTCATCCTTTGTTCCTCCTTATCCGATATCAATTTTAAAAACATCAATATGTTATACCCGTGTAATTGAATTTCTCATGTTATTACAAATTCGATAGATTCATATCATTAGCTTTTAAGCACTAATTTTTTGACACATAATTTGTGACATTTCAATTACTGAAAATTAGAACTTTTTCTTTTTCAGTACCATTAGTTGGGCTGTCTATTATGTCCTCACTCAATCTTTATTTCTCAAGCAGTTAATATTTCATATTCATTTGGTTCATATCAATCTATATTACAATTCATATCCATATTTGATCGTTCAATTTAAAACTAAATGCCTAAGCAACCCTAAATAACATTTATGTAACATGAAATTTACATTGATTACTTCTAATTTTAAACTACAATTTACATTTAGTATATTACAATTTAGTTTACATCCCCGGTATGATAATTCATGCAAATAGTACCGTACATATGTAGTCTGAACATATAAGTAAAACAATATACCTCTATAGTAATCAGAAACTGCCTGAGGAATATTGTCTCAAAAGCCTTCCTACACGAAAAGGAAGCTATTGCAAATAATCTGCGAGGAAGATAAGGGGGCAGAACTTACGCCAAGTAAGAAATATATATAAAAAAGATGATACTATGCATATCTATATGTGTGTATCTTAAACATGCTCTTACACTAACAGTCACTATCAGTAGCTAACAATGCTAAAGGATCCAAATTTAGAAGGATACTATAATTGGTTAGGGTAATAGGCTGAGTGCATAAGGATGCTTTAAAGCACCTCACTTGTCACACTCTCTAGATCCGACTATAGGGAGTTCCTTATAAGTAATTGTGAGACCCGATTTTATAACACTGTACACCATATTTGTAAATAATTGATAGTGGAAATAAATTATTTAATGAAATTAAATAAATATTGAATATGAATTTCCACTTTAAATTATGGAATTATTGGAATTATAATTTATAATATGGTGTATAAGAGTTGAAATGAATATTAAAGAATGAATTAAAAGTATAGAATGAAGGAAGGAAATGAAATCAGAAAATTTAGAATGGAAGTGTTATGTTAATGGCAAAAAATATCAATAAATATATTTATAAGAGAAAGAAATTATTTATTGACTATGTGATTTATTTTGATTGGATGAAGTATGCCTTAAGAGAGGCCAAAATAAAGCAAGAACGTGCATCCAAAGAATTGTGGACTGCACGCTAGTTTTCTTCCATGGTGATATACGGCTGGAAGCAAGTTTGGGGATGCAAATTGTGGTGTAAAATTAGATAAATAATAAGAGATAAAGAGGATATTATTAATAGGACATTGGCTGGAATTTTATTGGCTGAATTAGGCCTCAAAAGAGGCAAAATGAATCAAGGAAAGTGCAGCCAAATCTTGTGGACAGCACGCCACTTTTTCTGCTGCACTTTGTGTTACATGGCTGGAAATATTTCCAAAGGAAATGAGAAGCTAATTTTATGGTATAAAATACACTAAAGGAAGAAGCATTAAAGTTTACCATGTGAGTAAACTTCATTGGTTGAAGTAATACAAAAAGGAATGGAAGACAAGTCAAACCGATCAGCACAATGCACTCCACGCCATTCCTTTTTGCTACAGTTTTCTTCACAATTTAATGCTAATAAGACATAAAATGATGAGGAAAAAAGGGATAAGAAGCTAGGTGGTGAATTCCTATTGGATAGCATGGATAAATAGAAGAATAAATGAAAGCCAACTTCAGCAAAAAAAAAATTCTTTATTTGGTCGACTTATCTGCTGTCTACGAGAAGACTGCTTTGGTTCCATTTTTGTGCTCTGTTTTGGCTTCCGTTCTTCCAAGGAAAATTCAGCAAATTATATACCTTGGATACATAACCACCTAAACCTTCACCATTAACCTTTCCTCCATCAATTGAATAGCTAAGAAAACCAAGAAGAGGGGCTGACGTGAGGCAGAAAAACATTTTTTTTTGGAGTGAGAAATTCGGTTAAGGTGAGCTTTCATAATTCTATAGTTTGCTTGATATTAAATAGTGGATTTATATGTTTCTTAACATGAGAATCATGATTATAACCTTGTTTTTAGTCAAGCCTCATTAGAATATGAAATTAGAACAAGATATGATTTTGACATAAATGAGAACAAGAAACTTGGCTGGAAATTGTATGAAGATGATGAGAAATGATTAATGGAATATGAATAATATGAAGAGGAAGCTTGGAATTATGAAAAGGTTGAAAATCAAAATTTGGTAAATGAAAAAGGAGTTTCGGTTTGGACATGAGTAAATAGGAAATTTATGGCTACATGCAGATAAATAAGAGGGAAGGCTCACGTAGACAAGGAATTATAAGTGGAAACAATAGAAGAGAACAAAAAGGTTAAAACTCAAGAAATGGCCATAAAAAGGGTTCGGCCATGACCCTTTTTAGACATAAAAATGTACTAAATTTTAGCGTTATTGGTAGAAAAGGACTATAGAAATTGAAAGAAAAATATTGCTAAAATTAGAACCGAAAAAGAAGCTAATATGAAAAAGTTTGGTCTTAGTACAGTATAATCTATACTGGTTGTGCATATGTTATGACATTTGTGGCTGCATTTTATGAAAGCTATTAGCTTAAAAATTAAGAGGAAAAATATTAATAAATTTTGATACAATTACTTTGCAGCTTGAGTTGATGAATTGCGGTTATCGTAACCGGGAAGATTGGCTTCATAAGACAGGTAAGGGATGCGTGTGTGAACCGTAGGGATACTGTAAATGAATAGTTGGGTTCACACTATTTTTATAAAATAATTTGGATATAAATTGCCTTTGAAAGTGGTGAAATTTGGTGAAATTGTGGCTGCTGTTGAAATTATAAACTGTAACTTCTGTGCAGGAAGGCTAGGTCAGAAATAGCCATCATTCTACCGAAAGTTATAGAAATATTTAGAAAATATTTCTAGTATTTTTCTAAAGTGGAAATAAGTGGAATTTTGGGAAATTTCCATGAAATTCATTAAATTGCATAATTTTATAGTTTACCGAAAAACTAATTTAAAGATTCCTGTTAAGGAAATTTTAATTATGTGAAAGTACCAGCATGTGATTTATATTGTTCTATAAATATTTATAACATTTTCTGGAACGATTATTATAGTATGAATATTTTATAAATTGTTATTCTTAAGACGAAAATATTTTTCTTATGAATATTTATAGATTGATTTGAAGATATATTTAGTGAAATTGATTACATAAATGGTGTTTATATCACGTGTTTACTGTTTTGAGACTGTTAGGCCCCATATCATGCTCACGTGTCACGTGTTAGTGCTGATAGATATTAATCCTATTATTAGCGTCCCGGTGGACACCTGATCAGTACACACTTTGGACCCCATAGACTATGGCCATAAATCTTATGTGTTATTATTTTCCTTATTCAAGATATTATTATAGCATGATATATTTAGGGTATTGCCTAGTCTCCATGATACTGTACTAATGATTGTACTTTTCACTGAACCTTTTGCTGGTGCTAAATTATTTACAGCTACTGAGTTTTTGATATATTACATGTTGAACTAAATATTATACGGTGTTTTACAAGTGTGAAAATGAGTATTTGTGAAAGGAATATTAATGCCTTATTTTTTTACTTAAGTGTTTTGTCATGTGAATATTTAAAGTTTTACTTGGATTTGAATATCAAAAGAAAATGATTACTCCCTATAGTCGTTTTTAGGAGCCAGGACATGTATGGTATTCTAAAATACCTCCCATACTCCATCCGATATTCCTAGCCGACTATAGTATCCATCCTATTTAGTGAACTGTTAGGATGCAAATGTTTTTAGCATATAAATTTTATAGTATCGGCTTTACATACAATTCTCTTATTGAGCGCGTTAGCTCACCCTTTTATTCTCTCACTCCACAGACTATCTTCGGTGATTCCGTTCCGCGGATCTGGCTGCGTTGTAGTTGACCCCCGAGGTAGCACTTAGTTGATCCTGGAGGTAGTATTTCTTTTACATGTTTTCGAATATAGGTGTACAGTACTACATTTGTATAATTCATATATCAGGGATGTAGAACACGTGTACATACTGTATATATCTATTACAGTAAATATTTTCATCGACTACTGATTTAATTTAAGTATAATAGGAGTTAATGTCACGACCCGTGACCACATTTTTACCCTTCTTATACACAACTTAACCGGTTGGGCTGTCTGCGATACTTCACTTGTACTGACTGTTAATAAATTTTACATAATATTGTTTATATTATACACATCCCCTATCGTAACAAATCAGATAAGTAGTACTGTTGACGTGTCTAAATACAGAGAATTAAATGATCATACCTCAAATAATCAGTCGGTCTGACACACTGTCCTTCGTGTACAGCCAGGATCCACAATCCACTGAACTCACCAGCATCAAAACCTGAGATGTTTAATATTAAGGGGTGAGCAAAACCACGGCTCAGTAAGAGAATTATATGCCTCACTTGATACTCAGCTTCCTATATGCTGAAAATCTTTTTCATTTTTCCTATGGGCTCTAGGCTCGCATGTAGGAAAGATACTACAGTCGGCTAGGAATCCGAATGGAGTAAGGTAGGTATTTTAGAATACCATACTTGTTACGGAACCTAGAAGCAACTGTAGAGAAAAATTTTTCTTTTTGTTTTGAATTAATAAATCCTTTTCCTTTTTAATCTTTCCTAATCTTTTTCATATTCTTTTCAAAATAATGCTTCTACGAAATAAAGCCTTTAAATAGAATAATTAATATCCGTATATTCCTTGAAAAGAATATTAGTTAAATCATCATCTTATTTCTTTAAAACTTATTTCATGTTTTAATGTACTCTCTTAATTAGTTCTGTCCGTTAAAAAGCAGAAAAAGCTATTAAAATCTATTTCATTCTTTGACATTTGTCGAATCCACGAATCACACTCACTTACTTATCGTCACAATATCCTACGATTTCTCATACTAACATCGGAACACGTGTAGCACTTAGTTCCCGAAGGACTCTAGAGGTGGCTCCCACGGTTCAATCATCGAGTCTCTGCTCGGTATGGCCTGTACTGAAACATCGGAACACGTGTAGCACTTAGTTCCCGAAGGACTCTAGAGGTGGCTCCCACGGTTCAATCATCGAGTCTCTGCTCGGTATGGCCTGTACTGAAACATCGGAACACGTGTAGCACTTAGTTCCCGAAGGACTCTAGAGGTGGCTCCCACGGTTCAATCATCGAGTCTCTGCTCGGTATGACCTGTACTGAAATATCGGAACACGTGTAGCACTTAGTTCCCGAAGGACTCTAGAGGTGGCTCCCACGGTTCAATCATCGAGTCTCTGCTCGGTATGGCCTGTACTGAAACATCGGAACACGTGTAGCACTTAGTTCCCGAAGGACTCTAGAGGTGGCTCCCACGGTTCAATCATCGAGTCTCTGCTCGGTATGGCCTGTACTGAAATATCGGAACACGTGTAGCACTTAGTTCCTGAAGGACTCTAGAGGTGGCTCCCACGGTTCAATCATCGAGTCTCTGCTCGGTATGGCCTTTTCCGTTTGACATATTCCATGTCATGTAAAATATTTCCCTTTTTAACATGTCACCTATCATTTATGGATTTTAATATAGACGTTAATCTTGTCGTACTATAAACCCTGGAGGGTAAAGGACTAACCCGGTCAAATCTATGACCATAATCTATATTGTCCTCGGTGGATCACGGATCAGGTGTCGACCGGGACTAAACATGTCACATATCATGTATCAGCATGATAAGAATACCAACCAGTCTCAAAACCGTATTTTTTTTATCGGAAAATACACCTTATGGAATTTATACAATTATATAATTCCATGATTTAAAACCATAAGGGTTATAATCCTTTAGTGAATATTGATAAAAATATCCATAAAATATTTACTATATTTCACTTCATCTTTCGTCTCGTAATTCGTGTAATTTATCTATTTCGAGAATTTTCGGTGATTTCATTATCACCATTCTCGAATACATGCATATTCTAAAGTTCCATCTCATTATATTCATATTTTATGAAATTTAGAAATTTCCTCATGTCTCGTGATTTACTATCGAAATTCGGAAATAAATCATTTAATATGATTTTATAAAGTTTTTCTAAAATTTTCGGCAGCATAACGGCTGCCGATTCACTAACCTCCTGCACGGAAAATACAGTTTAAAATCTTTCAGCCAGTACTTCTTCCCAAATTATTTTCAGCAATTCATGCATCATAATAATTTTCATAAAATAATTGCATAAAATATTTCAAATTAAATTATGCAGATTGAGTATCCTTACAGTGCTGCACATGCATCCCTTACCTTTTTCCGGGTCGGCGAATTTCGCTTATCGATCACGCCCGCACTCCATTTCTCCCGATTCCTTATCTCGATTGCTGAAAATAATTTCTGGAATTAAAATTCTAATTTTTAGAATTTTTCATAATTTATTTAATTTTTTCTGAAATTAAATTCTCGGGAAATTTCTTACCGAATTTGTAAAATCCCGGGTTGTCGAATTTCCGGAAATTTTCCGAATTCCCAAATTTTCCTTTTTCCTCTTTTTTCTTCCTTTTTCCTCTTTTTCTTTCCTTTCTTTCTTTTCTTTTTCTTTTTCTTTTTCTTTTTCTTTTTCTTTTTCTTTTTCCTTTTTCCTTTTTCTTTTCTTTTTCTTTTCTTTTTTCTTCTTCCTTTCCCGGTCAAACCGGTTCAGAGCCTTTCCTCGCCGGTTCCTCGCCGGCGGCCGGTTCTCCGGCGGCTCGTTGGTCCCTCAGCTGGCCGGCGTCGAGGCGAAGCTGCCGGTGGTCTCAGCTTGGCCTGGATCGGCGGCACGGCGGCGGATCCACTCGGTTTACCTTCGGTCACTTCTCCTCCTCCGTCGGCCTTCCTCCGCCGTCGTTGGCCTCACCGGTGGCCTCCATCCCATTCCTCTCCTTCCACCGATGCTTCGGCTGTAATGGCGGCGGCCAATTCCGCCGGCAACCGCCAGATCTAGTTTCGTTTTCTTCCTCGGTTTTCCGCCGTTTCGCGTCGATTCCTTCTCCGTTTCGCTTCGCCGGCGTTGCCATCAGCTTCCTCTTCCTTTGCCGGCGACGACTTTCTCTTCTCCTCTCTCCCTTTCCTTCTCCGGCGGCCGCTGACGGGGGCGATCTCGCCTGGGGAAGGCAGAATCGGGGTCTTCCCGATTCTGTTTCTTTTTTTTCTGTTTAGTTTCTTTTTTTTTTTGTTTTACCTTTCTTTCTATTTTTAGCATATAAATATATTATATACTATATACTTTACACTTTATACATATATATAATATACATACTATATATTACATATATATTATTTCATATAAGTATAGTATAATATATATTATATATAATATATATTGTATATTACAAATATATATTTAGTATATATATTTGTATATTTATATACTTTAAAATACATAACATTTATATAAGTATTTATATAAATGTATTAATTCCATATATATATTGTATTAACAATATATATATTCAAACTTTAATGAAATTTAATATTTACATTTTCTCAAATACGTATATACTTACATATACATAAAATATCATACTTGAATACATATGTATTATTTAAATTTATCAAATAGTATATATATTCTTATATATACCAATGTACCTTTAATATATACTATATACCATACAGTATTTAAACACATATGTATTTATATCAAAATACATTTATATAATTTGTAATTATATAACCATATTTTATTCTCATTTCTCATTTTCTTATTTAATTTGGATTTCCATTTATCCAAATTAAATTTCCCTATTTTCCTCATTTAATTTCCCTCACTTAAATTTCCAAATTTTATCACTTCCTCAATTCTCGGAATTTTCACAATATTCCGATTCTCACAATTTTATTTATTTACTTTAATTTATTTATTTCCTCTTATCTATTTTCTTTAATTATTTATTTTCAATATTTATTATTTCCAATAGTTGAAAAATTTACGGTTATCACAGTTAATATTTTTCATAAGTGAGTGATAAAGGCATCGCAGACAGCTCAACCATCATGTGTGGTGTTATAATACGGTAAATACAGTACATTTTGGGATGTGATAGTTAAATTGGTATCAGAGCAAGATTGGCCTGATATCTGTCGATGCCTTTAAAACAGAAAGTGTTGAAAATGGTTAACATCCCTTGTAGTACTGTACAGTCTGAATGTATAGAGGAATCAAGAGTTATTAAAAGAGATTATAATCCGAGAATTCTACATGAGATAGGTGATCTTATAATCTTAATGGAGATCTGCTCAATAAGGTACAGAGAGGAACTCGGTGAGGGCTCCACCAGGACTTCTCTGTCCATATCGAATTAAGACCCTGAAATGATGATATTGTAGTAAAAATGGGATATCATCAGTCAATAGATCTTAAGATCGCCTGTTTAAAGGTATCTTGAAGAAAGAGAGAAATAAATTGGGGAGTAACGAATATGCCCCTATATTGAAAAAATTCCTCTAAATCATAATTGACTAAATTGATTTGGAACTGATTGATGGTGATAGAGTAACTGATGGTGTAAAGAACATATTACATGTTTAATGATCTCTACTGTGAGCCCCACTTATACTGTGATGTGTAATGCGACCGGAGTGGATACTGTGGGAGCTCACGAGATAGTCGGCCCTGTTATGAATTCTTTAGGGCCTGAATTAAACGTGAAAAGACGGGGTATTTGATTAGGGATTAATGGATATTATGGAAAGTGACACACTTATTGAGTGTAACTGAAAAGGTGAATTATGCATTGATGATTCAATATTAGTGTTATTAATTCTAGTTCTAAATAGTCCTTCTGTTTCTTATGAATCAGATATTTATAGAACCAGAATATTTTGAAATGTGCTTGATAGAATGGTATATTATGAAGTGAAAACATATATAAAAGTGAATTGATGTGAAATATATACTAAATGATTTGAAAATTTTACATATGTGTTTTGGAGTATACATAGTGGATTAGCAGGATGTAAATAACGAAACATCCAAGATGATATGAGATTATGATTTAGAAGTTACTAAATGAATTTCTAAATCAATTTTTGGAATAATGTGGATTCGAGAGATTATTGACTCGATTTACATGGAATCCATTTATAAGCTCTTATCGGAGAACATAAAAGAATCTGAAGAGCTTAAGAAATTACTCCAGAGATTAATGAATAAAGAACCCATCTGTATTAGTGTAACTGAGGAAAAGCACATATAAGTTGGGTTTGAAAGAATAAGAATTAAATCCTGAATGTTCAATAGTGTTATTCTGAAAATGGATATTCCATTGTTCAGGATTGATGTTTTAATTGATCTACTCAATGATGTATATAGAGTTTCAAGATCAATCTCTGAACAAAAAGTTATCAAATAAAAAGCTTACAGACATGTGTTCATAAGATAATGTTCAGAACTTGGTATAACTTTTACAAGTCCTTTGTGTTACTTAAGAGACTTATGAATATATTTCAACTTAATTAAAGAATATAAGCAACCTCCTTGAATAATTCCACAAACTTTTGGAAACTAAGAATTTTATTGTTAAGCTCAGTAAATATGAGTTCTAACTGAATTATAATGCTACTAGAGACATGCAGTCTCGAATGATAGAGTGAACATTGATTTGTGTAAATAGAGGTTATTGCTAAATGACTGAGATTAAATATAGTGACTGGGGTATGAAATTTACAAGATTTACCAGAAAATATAAATGATTTGTTGACGAGTTTGTGGAATAAGCTACTTTACTGATATAATACATACATGTGAGAAAATTAAATGGAATCGAATAAATGATTTGTTGAGGAGTTTGTGGAATCAACTGCTTTACTGATATAATACATACATGTGAGAAAATTAAATGGAATCGAATGAATATGTATGAGTATAGTATTCAAAAATGTTAAAAGATTTTAATGAAAGGGTACTATACCATTTGGAAAAGCAACTGAAGTGATAAAAGTGAAAGGATGAAAATGCATTAAAAGACAAGTCATATGATGACTAGGGAACACAAATTATGAGGTAGTTCCAAATCTAAGATTGAATGTGATTTCCTCTGATTATCATGTGGTTATGGCTAGATATAAGAATCGAGCCAGACTTAACAGATAAAATTAGTTACACTCAGAGGAGTAAATAAATGAAGTACTGCCAGTCATGTAAAATGGATATATATATATATATTGGAACTGTGAAATTGCATAAGTAATGTGGAGACGAAATTGGTATTTTGATAAATTCAATTACAAAATTTGATTGTGAAAAGATTACATCCTCAAGTACATCCTACAATTAAGTGATATTACATGTACTATGAGAACGAGGGATGTAATGGTAATACTATATAAAAAGAGATATCGGGGAAAATTATTACTTAATGTCTCATTCACTGTAAGTGATGATTGATATTAAAGTCTGCAAATAAAGTGCAGCCTTAGCTAAATTGTGAAATGATGATTGTGGGATAGTAAAGAATCCGAAAGGACCATGATGTTATAGAAGTAACTATAGATTGATTAACCAAATTGATTCACTTCTACATCATCAAGTTTCTTGATCTCTTGAGTGCCCTAGTCGATATATATCTGTGAAACGGTGAGAATGTATGTGAAGTTCTAGTGAGTGTTAGATGTGATTGGGATCCCTGATTTGCCACATGCTTTTAAAAGAATAGCAAAAGGCTTTGGGATTTCAAATTTACTGTTAGCACCGCTTTTACTGATGTAAATATCCGAGCGCATTGTTGAGATGCTCAATGATATATTAAGAGCAAGTGCACTGGATTTATGCTACTAGGACAATTACATACGATTGATTAAAATTGTTTAAATGATAGTCACCAAATTATTATTGACTTGGCACCAAATGAGATAATCAGTGATAAATAGTGTGAATTATTTACTATATAAAAGGAAGTGAAAATTGTTAACCCCCAAGGATGATAAATAATTTCAGGGAGTGTAAAATTTATTTTGAAAGAGAAAATGTGGGATTTAAAGGAAATTCGAATTGTAAAAGTATACCGGTAGTCTCATCTTAAAGACAAGATTAATTGAAAGTTAGAAATTATATAAGGAAGAAAAATACCTATATTGGTGGTACTTCCTAAATTAAGTGAAATTTGGAAGACGCACAAAGGGTATAATGTTATCTGGATAATTGTGGATAGATTGACTAAGTCTGCTCATTCCTTGGCTATGAAATCTACTGATCCAATTAGTATCTTAACCGATTTATATGTCAGGGAGATAGTGAGGTTACATGGTGTTCCAGCGAGCATCACATCCGACAGGGAGTCCCGCTTCACATCTCATTTTTGAGAGACATTTCAGGAGGCCATGGGATCCCAACTGAGTTTTAGTAGGCGTTTCATCTGTAGACTGACGAACAGTCCGAGCGTACGATACAGACGCTCAAGGATATGTTGTGAGCATGTGCACTTGATTTTAGAGGCTCCTGGAACGATCATCTACCCTGACAGAGTTTGCTTATAGTAATAGCTAATAGGTGAATATAGATATGACACCTTACGAGGTTTATATGGTAGACAATGTAGATCCACGATAGCATGGGAAAAAGTGAGAGACCATAAGTTATTAGCTCCCTATGTGGTCGAGCAGATTCCCGATAGGTATGGGTGATTATATATTTTTGAAGGTCTCACCCTCTAAAGTTATGATGAGATTTGATAAGAAAAGAAAGCTGAGTTCTCAATACGTTGGACCTGTCGAGATCTTAGATCGCGTAGGAGATGTGGCATATCGGTTAGCACTACCACCAGAGCTATCAGGAGTGCATAACGTATTCCATGTCTCGATGTTAAGAAAGTACCATCTAGATCCTTCTCACATAATTTGACATGAGCCACTGGAGATCAGAGAGGATATGAGTTATGTTGAGAAGCCAGTACAAATCTTGGATAAGAAGGATAAGGTATTGCAATCTAAGACCATTCCTTTAGTTATGGTGCTCTGACAGTATCACACTGAGGAGGAGGCTACTTGGGAGTTAGAGAGCCTTATGCTTAAGAGGTATCCAGAGCTCTTTCAGTGACAGGTCCGGATGAAATTTGGAGGACCAAATTTCTTAAGGTCAGGAGAAAATGTGAGACCTGATTTTATAACACTGTACACCATATTTGTAAATGATTGATAGTGGAAATAAATTATTTAGTGGAATTACATAAATATTGAATATGAATTTCCACTTTAAATTATGGAATTATTGGAATTATAATTTATAATATGATGTATAAGAGTTGAAATGAATATTAAAGAATGAATTAAAAGTATAAAATGAAGGAAGGAAATGAAATCAGAAAATTTAGAATGGAATTGTTACGTTCATGGCATAAAATATCAACAAATATATTTATAAGAGAAAGAAATTATTTATTGATTATGTGATTATTTTGATTGGATGAAGTATGCCTTAAGAGAGGCCAAAATGAAGCAAGAACGTGCATCCAAAGAATTGTGGACTGCACGCTAGTTTTCTTCCATGGTGATATACGACTGGAAGCAAGTTTGGTGATGCAAATTGTGGTGTAAAATTAGATAAATAATAAGAGATAAAGAGGATATTATTAATAGGACATTGGCTGGAATTTTATTTGCTGAATTAGGCCTCAAAAGAGGCACAATGAATCAAGGAAAGTGCAGCCAAATCTTGTGGACAGCACGCCACTTTTTTTGCTACACTTTGTGTTGCACTGCTGGAAATATTTCCAAAGGAAATGAGAAGCTAATTTTATGGTATAAAATACACTAAAGGAAGAAGCATTTAAAGTTTACCATGCGAGTAAACTTCATTGGCTGAAGTAATACAAAAAGGAATGGAAGACAAGTCAAACCGATAAGCACAATGCACTCCACGCCATTCCTTTTTGCTACGGTTTTCTTCACAATTTAATGCTAATAAGACATAAAATGATGAGGAAAAAAGGGATAAGAAGCTAGGTGGTGAATTCCTATTGGATAGCATGGATAAATAGAAGAAAAAATGGCAGCCAACTTCAGCAAAAGAAATTCTTTATTTGGCTGACTTATCTGCTGTCTACGAGAAGTATGCTTTGGTTCCATTTTTGTGCTCTGTTTTGGCTTCCATTCTTCCAAGGAAAATTCAGCAAAATTATATACCTTTGATACATAACCACCTAAACCTTCACCATTAACCTTTCCTTCATCAATTGAATAGCCAAGAAAACCAAGTAGAGGGGCTGACATAAGGCAAAAAAACATTCTGTTTTGGAGTGAGCAATTCGGTTAAGGTGAGCTTCCATAATTCTATAGTTTGCTTGATATTAAATAGTAGATTTATATGTTTCTTAACATGAGAATCATGATAATAACCTTGTTTTTAGTGAAGCCTCATTAGAATATGAAATTAGAACAAGATATGATTTTGATATAAAGGAGAACAAGTAAGAAACTTGGCTGGAAATTGTATGAAGATGATGCGAAATGATTAATGGAATATGAATAATATGAAGAGGAAGCTTGGAACTATGAAAAGGTTGAAAATAAAAATTTGGTAAATGAAGAAGGGGTTTCAGTTTGGACATGAGTATATAGGAAATTTATGGCTACATGCAGAAAAATAAGAGGGAAGGCTCACGTAGACAAGGAATTATAAGTGGAAACATTAGAAGAGAACAAAAAGGTTAAAAGTCAAGAAATGGCCATAAAAAGGGTTCGGCCATGACCCTTTTTAGACATAAAAATGTACTAAATTTTAGGGTTATTGGTAGAAAAGGACTATAGAAATTGAAAGAAAAATATTGGTGAAATTAGAATCGAAAAAGAAGTTAATATGAAAAAGTTTGGTTTTAGTACCAGTATAATCATACTGGTTGTGCATATGTTATGACATTTGTGGCTGCATTTTATGAAAGCCAGTGGCTTAAAAATTAAGAGGAAAAATATTAATAAATTTTGATAAAATTATTTTGCAGCCTGAGTTGATGGATTTCGGTTAGCGTAACCGGGAAGATCAGCTTCATAAGATAGGTAAGGGATGCGTGTGTGAACCGTAGGGATACTGTAAATGCATAGTTGGGTTCACATTATTTTTATAAAATAATTTGGATATAAATTGCCTCTGAAAGTGGTGAAATTTGGTGAAATTGTCGCTGCTGTTGAAATTATAAACTGTAATTTTCGTGCAGGAAGGCTAGGTTAGAAATAGTCGTCATTCTTCTGAAAATTATAGAAATATTTAGAAAATATTTCTAGTATTTTGCTAAAGTGGAAATAAGTGGAATTTTGGGAAATTTCCATGAAATTCATTAAATTGCATAATTTTATAGTTTACAAAAAAACTATATTTAAAGATTCCTGTTAAGGAAATTTTAATTATATGAAAGTACCAGCATGTAATTTATACTGTTCTATAAATATTTAGAACATTTTCTGGAACGATTATTACAATATGATTTTATAAATTGTTATCTATAAGATGAAAATATTTTCCTTATGAATATTTATGGATTGATTTGAAGATATATTCAGTGAAATAGATTACATAAATGGTGTTTATATCACGTGTTTATTGTTTTGAGACTGTTAGGCCCCATATCATGCTCATGTGTCACGTGTTAGTGCTGATAGATACTGATCCTATTATCAGCATCCCGATTGACACTTGATCAGTGCACACTATGGACCCCATAGACTATGGCCATAGATCTCATGTGTTATTATTTTCCCTATTCGAGATATTATTATAACATGATATATTTAGCGTGTTGCCTGGTGTCCATGATATTGTACTGATTATTGTCCTTTTCACTGAACCTTTTACTGGTACTAAATTATTTACAGCTACTAAGCTTTTGATATATTTCGTGTTGAACTAAATTTTATACGATGTTTTACACGTGTGGAAATGAGTATTTGTGAAAGGAATATTAATTCCTTATTTATTTACTTAAGTGTTTTATCATGTGAATATTTAATGTTTTACTTAGATTTGAATATAAAAAAAATGATTACTCCCTATAGTCGCTTCTAGGAGCCGGGACACTTACGGTATTCTAAAATACCTCCCATACTCCATCCGGTATTCCTAGCCGGCTATAGTATCCATCCTGTTTAGTAACTTTTAGGATGCAAATGTTTTTAGCATATAAATTTTATAGTATCAATTTTACATACAATTCTCTTACTGAGTGCGTTACCTCACCCCTTCATTCTCTCACTCCACAAACTATCTTCAGTGATTCCGTTCCACGAATTTGCTGCGTTGTAGTTGACCCCCGAGGCAGTACTTAGTTGATCCTGGAGGTAGTATTTCTTTTACATGTTTTCAGACATAGTTGTATAGTACTACATTTGTATAATTCATGTACCGAGGATGTAGAACACGTGTACATACTGTATATATATTGCAGTAAATATTTTCATCGACTACTGATTTAATTTAAGTATAATAGTAGTTAATGTTTTTCATAAGTGAGTGATAAAGGCATCGTAGACAGCCCAACCATCATGTGTGGTATTATAATATGGTAAATACTATACATTTTTGGGATGTGACAGTAATTCAATAGACAGCTCAAGAATAAGGTTTTAGTAAATAGTTTAATAGACCATTTAGAAATCAATTCAGTAACGGTTTGGTAAATGGTATGGTAAGCAGTTTAATAACATAATTCAATAAACAATTTAGTTAACAGTACAGTAAGCAGTTTAGTACACAATACAGTGGAGACAAGGCAACACCCAATAAAATCATGCTATTTTAGTATCCCAAAAAGGGAGTAACAGTAATCAATAAGACATATGGCCATAATCAAAGTGGTGTCCTTAGCATGCACTGATCAGGTGACATTTGGGACGGCTGATGACGTGATCAAGATCAATAAGCAAATAGTAACAGTATAGTACACTCAGTAGCATGATACTCAAAGGCAATTATGGGGAGCAAACAATCTCAAAATAATTCATAAAACAATCAGAAACGTTTTACAGAAACAAAATTCAGTAAAGTATATCTTTAGTCAGTCCATAAATATTTAAAATCAGTAACTATTACATGTGAAGTATAAAAATTCAGAAAATATTCTCAGTGCAATAGACAATATTTAAAATATTTTATTTACGTATAAAAATAACTCTAAAACATATACGTATCTTGAAAAGTGTGAAAATCATTAAAAATCCCTTCGAAAATCGAGTTACAAGTGCATGCACACTTGTAAGCCTATAAGCCAACTTAACCTAATCATTATTTTTCTTTTCATCCTTTCCTATACTTACAATCTCTTATAAATAGATTTTAATTTCTAAGGTTATTTTACGAAATTTCAGTAGCATAACAGTATTATCTGCTCTAACCCTCATGCACTGAAAACACAATTCAATATTCACAATTTCAATATGCAATCTCAATGTAGTCACATTATTCAATTATTCTCAATTTAGGCATTATCAATGCAGTCATTGTATTCCTACGCCTTCCATTTATATTCCTTACCACAAGCAATTGCATAGTGCGGTTTATCAGCACCAATTCTACTCCTCACTTCCCTGCTACACAACACCACACAAACACAGTCAATTCTCAACATTTCAGTTATAGAAAGTGTATAATTTTTTAAGATCTACTATATTTCCTAATGAGTTGTAAATCCGATCTACTTCATATCTGTGCCTACAACTGTAACTACTGCCAAAACACCTTTTTTTCAATTCTGACTTCACCAACAATGTTATATTTATTTATACACTAGTACATGACCATTTATCTAATAAATTAAGCATGGTAACCCTTTCTCTCATCCTTGGCCGAATGCTTCCTCTCTCACAATGCTTGTTGTTTTGAAAATCTAACACCATATTCATGCTTATCTCATTCTCTATACTAATCCTACACCACTTTTGCATTGAACAACATCATATTCATGCATAGTTCATCTTGGCTGTAACTCTAAGGAAGAGATTCATTTGGTTTTGTTTCAGTTTAAGCCTAATCATGCACTTAAACATCATGAACACATCACTACCATTAAAACACAAAAATTCAAACTCTCTCTCACCTCTCCCTCTTGGATGAAACTTCAAGGAGCCCAAACATTATGAAAATGGCTTCTACACAAGTTGATTTGGAAGTATGTTGTAGAGCTAAGAGAGATGAACAAGTTTGCTTAAGGTAGTTTTGCGTTTTAAGGTAGTTTAAGTGGTGTTTCAATGGCTTTTCTCTTTCTTACTTAAGGTGTTTTAATGGTGGAAGATGAGAGAAAGAGGATGGATGGCAAGATGGAGAAGAAAGTATAAAATTCTAATAAAATAATATCTTGGGTTGCAAATTACTAAAATGCCCTTATAACCTTTCATTAATACTGAACATGTCCTTAACTATTTAATTTCTATTTAAATATTTAATTCAACTTCCAAAATATTTTATTTACTCATAAAATATATTTATTTAACATATTCTAATAATTGATTAGACATTTGATTGGGTTTGAGCGGTCAAACGGTGAAATTACAAAAAAGGCCCTAAATATTCAATTGCATAGTTTTTGACACTTTCGTGTGATTCAGTCTACAGATTAAAATGGCATGAGACTTCTTCACATAAGGATTCATTTATGACTGTCAGTTGGTCAAAACTCAAATTTGATTGACCGTTATTTACAAAAGTTTTCCCGTCCTATGGACTTAACTGTTATTTTTGAAATTGTTGTATGCTCTCCAAAACATGCACAAACAGATGAATTTTGAATTGCAAATTCTTATCATCTCAGTATTTCGCTCAAAATATCGATACTATCAAGTTTCACATCCATTAGAACAGTAGAAGTCCCATTGAGGCCCACAGTCCAATTCTCCTTTATACCTATAAAACATAAGGCATTTGAACCATTATGAGATATCTCATTTTTCTAGCTTCATTAACAGTAAATACAGATGGGAGAAAGTGTGAATCTCACATAATTTGTAATACTTCAAATGACAAGAGAATTAGTCATATGGGTGCACCAATAAATAAATAAATAAAACAATAAAACAAAATTGTTATAATAAGGAATATCTATTGAAAAAAAAAATAATTGACATTTTTTTAAAACTTTAATCTATATGGGTAAGAAATTGAGAAAAGATAATTGAAATTTTTCTAAAACATAGTGTATGCACCATTTTTGTCCGGGTCTTTTACAAATATTTTTAATTAATTAGTTTTTATATATATTTTTATTATTGTTTTTTATTTTATTATTTTTTGATTATTGATTTTATTTTTTTTTGTTTTTTTAATTTAATTTAGATTTAGAAATAAATTTTGATTTTGATTTTTTATTTTATTTTATTTTTTGATAAAAAAATAAAAAAGGGGAAGGAAATCAGAATTGATTTTGATAGGAAAGTAGAATTAAATGAAACCATTAAAAGATTGAAAATTAATTTGAATTTGGTGGAAAGAATAATTAGAATTGATATTGGATTTAAGATTCCATTCTTGAGATATAATTTTTCCTAAAAGATTGATTCTTGATTTTTAGGTATTACCAAAAATAAAAAAGAAAACCTAGGTCTATTTAAACAACATACAAAAATATACAAAGGGGGGGGGGGGGGGGGGGGGAGAGGACACGGAAGAACAAAAACCTAAAAATACACTTCTATCACCTTGCTAACCTCATCTCCATATTGCCGCCCTGTTTTCATCGCCACCGTCATCTTCACCACAGCTGATCCTGTTGTGCGCACTGTTCACCATTCATCCATCGCTTTGCTGCTCACTGTCTTGCATCGTTGAATCTTTGTGTTTCTGTATGCCATCGTTGTTGCTGCACCATCAAACCTGTTGTGATCCTTAAACCAAACAACGTTGCCTGCATTTACTTCTTCTTCTTGCACCATAGCCGTTGGAACCGAAAATAGCAGCTGGTTGTTCATTAAAGAAAAACTGCGGTGCTCAGTAATGCGTGCATCTGCTTGCTTCTAGGTTGTTTTATTTTGGTAATATAAATGCTTGAGTTGATTGTTTTGCTTTGCTATTTTAACCTCTTACTTGTACGTGTATTGATAAGCCTCTCCATTTTATTATTTATTTATTTGTTAACCATTCATTTGCTTACTTAATAGTTTAAGTTGATTAAGATGAAAAAAAAACTTTTGATGGTTATGTCCACGTGTAGTACTTGATTGGCTTTATTTTTGTTTAGGTGATTAATTGAATGCTTGTATGCTTATTGGTTATATGATTAATATTGTTAATTATTTGAATTAATATGACATGGATTGTTCATATAGTTTTTATATGCATGTTTGTATTACGATTTACACTTTCCATTGTTAATTTTTGTTTGCTTTATTTAAAAGATAGGATTGAATTGAGAAATAGATAGAAAGACTAAATTAGGTTAAGATGAAAAAAATGCATTTTTGAAAATTAAATTAATAATGAATATAAATTACCTGCAGATTGTAAAACAAATATGAATTGATCCGACGATGGAACTTTAAAGGAGCTGCGTTTAAGTAGTACTTTTAAAGATCTTAAGGTAAGAAAAATTCTATCCAAGACCTCACCAGCTTAATGGAGGGTCTAAATAGAACTTTCGATAAAAAATAATTTATATTCATTTTTTTAAAAACTAAAATAAATCTATTATAAAATTAAAACAAAAATAATTATTTATACGATTAGAAAGGACATTAATAATTTGTAACCATATAATAAAAATAATAACAGCAAGCAACAAAATAAGGAAGGAAAGTAAATGAAGTAACTAGAATTAGATTTTAAAATAATAATGAATATGAATTTGAGTTACTCGAATGATGAAATATCAAGAGAATTACGCTTAAATAATTTTTTTGAAAATTTCTAGGTTAGAAAGTTCTCTCAAGGCCTCACCAGCTTAATGGATGGTCTAAAGAGGGTTTTCGATAACTAATAGCTTATATTTGGTCTAAAAATAAAATAAGACGTATTATAAAACTAAAATTAAACTAATTAGTTACAAAGCTAAAATATAATAATAATAATAATAATAATAATAATAATAATAATAATAATAATAATAATAATAATAATAATAATAATAATAATAATAATAAAATGATAAAATAGGATGATATTAGTTAATAATAATTATTGAGATTGAGTATTGATTATTCTGATGATAAGATTCCAAAAGGTATTATGCTTAAATAATACTTTGAAAATCTTTAGGTCAAGCAATTTCTTTCAAGATCTGACCAGCTTAATGGGAGATCTAAAAAGAATTTTTGGGAAAAATAATTCATACTCATTCTCTAATAAGATAAATTAATAAAATTAAGCATTAATAAAATAATAGAAAACAATAGAAATAATAAAATGAAAAGATAGCAAGAATGAATTAGATAGGAGTCAAAATTAGAATTTTTCATAAAACATTAAAATGAATCCGATGACGGAGCCACTTCAAATAAGTCACACAGTACTACTTGAATACTTTTGAGGTGAGGAAGATTTTTTAAGTTGTCCTACCAGCTTAATGGAGGATGCTTAGAAATATTTTTCAATATTTAATTATTGAACTTAAGATTAGCTAAGACAAATTTGAGATAATCTAAAGTTAGTTGGTACCATTTTAGGATGGGCGTTGTGAGGGTGTTAATCCTTCTTTACGCGTAACCGTACTCTCGAACCCTAAATTTGAGATGTAGACCAATCCTTATCCATAGTTTGAATAAGTGACCAATCACACCTAAGTAGAATGGTTGGTGGTGACTCCATAGATTTTGTGTCTAGCTATTAGGTTTCTCTAAAACTTAATATGTTATGACACATAGTAGTTAAAATAAGTAAAAGTAAAATTTTAAGATATGACATTAAAAAGAATATTGTTTTAGAAATCACAATGTATTAAAAAAAAGTAAAAATTTAAGATAATACGCTAAAAAAGATATACAGAAAAATAATTCATATTCTTTTAGAATTTTCATATGAATGGATATAGAAATCAGAAAAATATAATTGATTTTTCAATTTTGATCTATTGGAAAAAAATTAATTTTTCAAAAAATTTAATCTATATTGCTAAAGAAATTGGAAAAAGGTAATTGATTTTTTTAAACCATAGGATATTATCTTTTTTATTTAAAGTAAGGAAAAGTAAAATTTTAAAATAATACATGTATTAAAAACAGAATTTAAAAAATACTACATATGTCAAAAGTTTAGAATATCCATATAAAACATGCCAAAGGTTTTAGTTTTTATATATTTTTAGAAGATTTTATACATACACACTTGATCACATCTCTCATTTTCTCTCCATCAATATTTACAAATTGGATTTTAAATAAGGATAAAAAATAGCAATTTTTCTATTTTTTATTTCATTTTTTCTTTTAGTAAAAATATTTTTTAAAATTTTTTGACTTACCGTTATATACCTTCTTATTTTTTGTTTTAACATACTTTTGGAAAAAAAAGCAGAAGTTGAAGCATTACCTTGGTGGTAAAGAAGTAAAGTGATAGAAACACGAGTACAACTATGGTTAGAGAGCTTTTATTTGCACTTCATTTTTCTTCTCACTACACTTTAACATTCATTATGACAAAAGAAATCCTTGTATGAAAAAACAATTTTGCCTAATGAAATTTTCCAAAATAACAACCCATTTTTCTTTACTCTCTTCATGTTCTTCTTCCTTCCTTTCCTCTATTATTAAAAATAAAACTTGGTGTTTGGTTGTTGTTTGGAGCAAGCACTTGTGCTAGACAGTAGTTGTGTTTAGCGCATGTCTTACATTAGAGACCTATTGCTGCGGCCATGGCCGTGTCATAGGGTGTTTCTTGCAATGGCCCTGGTTGCTGTGCAAGACCCATGGTCATGCGAGCAGCCATGGTCACAGGGTGCTTTTCACATGGCCATGGCCGCCAGTGCGAGACCCACAATCGTGCAAGCAGCCATGGTCGCTCGAGAAACCCCCTTCGCCTTTATCTGCAACTTCGATGGCAACAACAACAACAATTCATCCATAATATTTCATCTACAATTCAACCAAACAATAACAACAAATCAACTCCAAACTAAACAATAATTCATCCACAACACAACATTATTCCAATTTCAATATAGAATATGAAGAGATAATATGTGAGATGAAGTCGAAGATGAAGTTAGATGCAAACGATGGAGTACCAGAGAGAACGGTAAATAGTGAAGAGATAGGGATAAAATTGTAAATTTAGGGAAGTATATTTAGTATTTTATGAAGTAAAAATTATAAATGTAGTGTAAGGATAAAAACGACCCTAAAAAATGGTTTTAACAATTGAGCCCTTAACTTTTTTTGCTATCAATTAAGCCCTTACATTTCAATTTTCACTCAATTGAGCCCTTTCATGAATGGAAATCGTTAGATTTGTTATGTTTTTGGTCACATGTACTGTAGTATTTAATAGTTCTTGTATAGATTTAATAGTTTCCATTTACAAAATGTCTTAATTGAGTGAAAATTAAAATGTAAGTGCCCAATTGATTTCAAAAAAAAATTAAAAGCTCAATTGCTAAATGCATTTTTTCGAGGGTTTTTTGACATTTTAGCAAAAAAAGTTTATTTTAAATTTCTCCGGTGGTTAAAGCGAGAGTATGTGGGCAACTAGGCAGCCTAAGAAGGATCACAAAAGCAGGTGGAATAATCTACTATTTCTCCCTTATGTTATCACTAGGGGCGTAGATGAACTAAACATGAATGAACATTACTATGTTCATGTTTGTTCGTTTATATTTTTAACACTACTCGTGTTTATGTTCATGTTCGTTAAGCTTGTTTACGAACATTAATGAACATGTTCATGAACACATGTTCATGAATATTAAACGAACATGTTCACAAATACGTGTTCGTGAACATTAAACGAACATGTTCATGAACTTAAAACAAACGTGTTCACACTAAACAAAATAATTAACACAAACAAATAGTATTCATCCTAATATATACGATGTCAAACTAAAAAAAATCTGCACAAATATGTAATTTAAAAATTTATTATTATCAAACAGTAAACGAACACTAAATGATTCATTAAATGAAAGAGTTTTAAATGAACATCAAACGAGTTTGTTCACAAACCATATTTTTGTTCGCGATCATTTGTTAAGAATAATAAACGAATATAAACGAATAAAAACCAAACATATTCATGAACGATTTATCGAACGTTTTGTTCGTTTATATCATTAGTAATTACAGATAATAAACATATGGTCAAACTCTTGTTTCCCATTTACTTTATACATTTCTAAAGCAAATTTTGTGGCTCCAGTATGTACCTTGTGCCAAAGTAAAGATATTTGCATTATAAAAAGCTATAATTGCAAGCATAAAAGTAGGCAACAAGGAGCGAGGACAATTCATGTGAGACACCTTTTCCCTCTCATTAATGATCAATGACAGTGCCTTCAATTTCTTTTCTTTCTTTTATTTTTAATACTTCTGATTTTGAGCTACAAATTGAAAATTGAAAAGTATATATCCCTCCAAAAATTTGAGATATTCAAATCAGAATCTCAAGTTCTTACTACAAGATTTTCCTAACGGGGCCTCCATTCATATTCTTGAATTTATTATTTGGATTTATAAAGTGTTTGTTAAAATTACAAGGTGTTTTATATCACATTGGATATGAGATTAATTTTTGTTTGTGTTATGTGATTGGTGTTCACTTAAGAGAATTTAACGTGATGAGGATTCGAATACGAAACTTCTCTTTATGGATCGTTCTCATTCAAAAACTCAGTGGAGCCTTACACCGCTAAGCTGTCCATTTGGGTTGGATTCGTAAAGTTATATAAATGAAAATGAGTAGAATATTATACAATGATTTTAAAATTTTTGCAATTCAAAAGGTGGTGTGTTTTGTTTTTGAAAAAAAAAGAAAAGAAAGGAAAAATTAGTGGGCCATGATGAAGATAGAACTATGCAGCTCCACCACAAAGGCTGTAAAATTGTTTTTTTTCAAGCCCAAATCTCAAATTTAGGCTTTTAACAAATGAAGCCCGTGTATACAGAGCATTTATCCCTCAAGAAATGGCTTTTCATTTTTTCCTTCGGAAGATGAACATTTTGTAGACATTGATAAAGGAGGGCGGTAAAATATATTTTTAAATTTTGTTTGGATTTAATTTTTTTCTTTGGATGATTTTTAGAGGGTTTTTTCTCACATCCATATATTGTGTTCATTATTTTATGCATACAGTTTTCAAATGATATATTTTAAAATTAATAATAGCGTCTCAAAGATAAATACTTATCCGTAGAATTTATATATTTACAAAAGAAATATTCTTTATATTTGTATATATAAAATTCCAAATATAGTATAGGGAAAGAGAAAAGAAAACTGGCCTCCTCCTTTAAGATTGTGATTTGTGAGATAACAAATTATCTCCAAGATACTCGCATGTGATGAATAGATGAATAGTCAAAGAGAAACAAAATCTTTTGTTTGAAAGAAAAGAAGAGAAAAGGAAAGACAATAAAAATTTTAGTTTGATGATATTACCAAACCCTAGAATTATTAGGTATATATAGATGACAGACATGATAGCCCGCATGGTTATAAGCTAAAAAGGGTTGACTTCATACGACATTTTACAGCTAAATGAATCATTCCCACTTAAAATTGTTTTGTTTTTTGGGATGGAGGGGATTCAATCCATGTCCACGGCCACTACTAAATGTCTGTTTTGCTTTTTATAATGCACCAATCTAGCTACTTTTTGCAAGTTTTATTTATTTTTCCTTAAATTTTATTCAAATTACCATAAAACAATCTTTTTTAAAAAATTAATACACCTTTCTTTTTTTTCTTTATTTATTTATTTTATTTCACAAATCATGTTTTTTTTTTAATTTCGAATTTTATTTTCAAGATTTGCTTACTTTTTGACGTCTTTACTAAGTATAGAAGATCAATTTTATAATAATTTTTTAAAAAAATGGAAATTTGAGAAAATCAAACAAACACATGCATCCATAAGAGAGCGTAAATGGGTGTATACTTGATATTGCATCACTAACGAATTCAATATATACACGCTGTTACAAGATTAACTGTGTTGTCATTTTATTACATATTTCATACATTGTCTAAGAGCTGTCAACCCGCTAATGAGGCTAGAAAACCTTGTATTTTTTCTGCAACCAATACACGTCAACTGTTTAATATCCTAGCGTATTTCATTAGTGAAGGAAACCGAAATAAACATGCAGCGGAATTTAAATCATTCGGCTTCCACCAGGATCGATTTGGAGAGTTGCCTGATTAGGGTTTCGAGATTTTACCTAACGTTTTCTCTGATTTCTGTCGTTGGTCGAGTCACAAGCAACAACCTTTCGTTCCTGCCTCTATGGTATCCACACGAACGGATCTCACGACTCTTGAACGTCTCACGATCAGAAGCCTTAAAGAGCGTTTTTTATTCTTATAATCGATTTGCTAGCTTCGATTAAAAGAATACCTTTTCTGTTTTTAATTGTGCGGCTCTGTTTTTTAGAAAAACATCCTTTTATAGGTAGTAAATTTTACCCTAAAATTTACTGCCAAACAGAACTCTAATCCTAGTTAGAATAGGATTAACTATATCCTTAATCCAATTCAGAATAGGATTAAATATATCCTTAATCCAATTCAGAATAGGATTAATTAAGCTCCTCATTGATCCATTCTAAGTGTGCGACCCAATAGGTTCTCAAAACAATGGCAATGACAAAATTGTCACAGGCAATGAGCGGTATCTAGCAACACATCATTGCTACCCATGTAACGAGAATGTCAATGACTCGACATAACCTTACTCGTGATAGATGTTACCGTGTAGTCTAATCCCTTTATCCTTTGATGTCTTGATTAGACACAAGTCATGGAATGTGTCACACTTGTATAGTCTAATCAGTGTTTCTTGATTCCTGAGTAGACTAATTAAACAAATAAAATCAATATCTCATATTGACTTATTCGAGCACGGCCATGCATTTCTTAGTCTCACTCTATCAAAGGGCCCAAGACATCACTCTTGTTATATAAGAGGGATAAATCCTATCTTGATCACTCAACATCCCTCTACATAGATCAAGGCATACCCAATTACTACCTTTATAGTCCATCCTGTTACGAATGACATCTAGCAGCATTAAAGTATGCAATTCTCTATGTTGGGATCTCTGATGATCTCAAGTCAAAGGATCACATACACCATCATCACTATGAGAATCGCTTATGACACTCATATAACAATCCATGTAGCGTTCTCATGGAGGGTCGATCCAGTGCATAGTTCTCTAACATGTACTTATGTGATGACTTGATATCCTATATCCATGACAATGGTCATCAGTTAACCACATACTAGTCTTATCGTACATTGTTATCCTTGTTCACAATAATACTTGACTAGGGATATTTTAAGAATAGTGTGTTATTACTATTCTAAGTACATTATCATATAAGATTACATTACGCAGTTATAAGACAAATATAATAATGAGCTATAATAAATAAAATGTCATGATACATAAAAAAATGCCAAAGTCAATCATCTAATGAATGGTTCTAAGGGCATAATCCAACAATCTCCCACTTGCACTAAGACCATTCACTCATGTATCTAATACCTAATGACCTAGTGTGACGATCATGTCTCTGCTGCGTCAAAGGCTTCGTCAGTTGGTCGGCGATGTTATCGTCAATTGGTACTTTGCATATCCTCACATCTCCTCTCTCGATGATATCTCGAATGAGATGGAAGCGCCGTAGTATATGTTTGGATCGTTGGTGAGATCTAGGTTCCTTAGCTTGTGCGATGGCTCCATTGTTGTCACAGTAGAGCTCAATTGGATCTATAATGCTAGGAACAACTTCAAGCTCAGTAATGAACTTCCTAATCCAAACAGCCTCCTTAGCAGCTTCAGAGGCAGCTATATACTCAGCCTCTGTCGTAGAATTGGCCACTGTCGCCTGCTTTGAACTCTTCCAGCTCACAGCACCACCATTAAGGCAAAACACATAACCAGACTGCGATCTATAGTCATCTTTATCAGTTTGGAAGCTAGCATCAGTGTAACCTGTTACAATGAGCTCTTCCTCACCTCCATATATCAAGAATGTATCCTTAGTCTTTCTCAAGTACTTAAGAATATTCTTGACAGTGATCCAGTGACGTTCACCAGGATCAACTTGATATCTACTCGTCATGCTCAAGGCATACGAGACATCGGGACGTGTGCATAACATGGCATACATAATGGATCCAATAGCAGATGCATATGGAACTTTACTCGTACGTTCTCTCTCTTCTTGTGTTGTAGGACACTGTTCTTTTGAGAGAGTAATGCCATGTGTCATAGGCAAGAATCCTTTCTTGGAATCCTGCATGCTAAACCTTTTTAGCACTTTATCTATGTATGCACTTTGACTTAGGCCAATTAATTTCCTTGATCTATCTCTATAGATCCTTATACCCAGTACATAGGTAGCTTCGCCCAAGTCCTTTATTGAAAAGCAATTCCCTAACCAAGTCTTTACAGACTGAAGGGTAGGGATGTCATTCCCAATGAGTAGTATGTCATCTACATGCAACACCAGGAAGACAATAGTGCTCCCACTGACCTTCTTGTAGACACAAGGTTCATCTTCGTTCTTGATGAAACCAAACTCTTTGATTGCATCATCAAAACGAAGATTCCAACTTCGAGAAGCTTGCTTTAGTCCATAAATAGAACGTTGCAGCTTACAAACCTTTCCAGCATTTTTTGGATCAACAAAACCCTCAGGTTGTGTCATGTACACATCCTCGAGTAGCTTTCCATTAAGAAAAGCGGTCTTGACGTCCATTTGCCAGATTTCATAATCATGGTATGCAGCTATCGCAAGCAAGATCCTAATGGATTTGATCATCGCGACTAGTGAAAAAGTTCCATCATAGTCAATACCATGAATTTGTTTAAAACCTTTAGCAACCAATCGCCCTTTATAGGTATGAACATTTCCTTCCATGTCGGTTTTCTTCTTAAAAACCCATTTACACCCTATAGGTTTTACCCTTTCGGGTAAGTCAACCAAGGTCCAAACTTGGTTGGCATACATGGATTCCATCTCAGATCTCATGGCTTCAAGCCATTTCTCAGAGTCTGGCCCTGTAATAGCCTCTTGATAGGTAGTAGGCTCATCTTGGTCCATGAGCAATACATCACCGTTCTGAGTCATTAGAAATCCATATCTCTGTGGCTCACGATGTGTTCTAACTGATCTACGCAAGGCTTGTGTCTCTTGAGCAGGCGGTTGCTCCACAATAGCTTGTGGTTCTGGTTCCACAACAACTTGTGGTGCTTGCTCAGGCTCCATCTCAACATCGGGTACGCTATCTTGTAGCTCTTGAATTTCTTCAAGTTCTACTTTTCTCCCACTAGTTCTTCTAGAAATGAATTCTCTTTCTAGAAAGACACCTGTTCGAGCTACAAACACTTTGCGCTCAGTGGGATTGTAAAAATAATATCCTTTAGTTAGTTTAGGATATCCCACAAAATAGCACTTATCAGATTTAGGTGTAAGTTTGTTAGAGACTTGACGTCTTACATTAGCCTCACAACCCCAAATCTTCATAAAAGACATACTGGGACGTTTACCAGTCCATATCTCATATGGTGTCTTTGGAACCGATTTAGATGGAACACGGTTCAGTGTAAAAGCATCTGTTTCTAATGCATGTCCCTAAAAGGATTCTGGAAGATCTGTATGACTCATCATTGATCGAACCATATCTAATAAAGTTCGGTTTCTCCTTTCAGATACACCATTCCATTGTGGTGTACCTGGAGGAGTGAGTTGTGAGACAATCCCACACTCTTTAAGATAGTCATAAAATTCTTGGCTTAAGTATTCACCACCTCGATCTGATCGAAGTGCCTTAATGCTCTTGCCAAGTTGGTTTTGTACTTCATTCTTGAATTCTTTGAACTTTTCAAAAGATTCTGACTTGTGTCTCATAAGATACACATAGCCATATCTACTGAAATCATCAGTAAATGTAATAAAGTACATAAACCCACCTCTGGCCTATGTGTTTAAAGGTCCACATACATCTGTATGTACTAAGCCCAATAAATCACTTGCCCTTTCACTATGTCCTTTGAAAGGGGCTTTAGTCATCTTACCCATCAAACAAGATTCACATGTCTCATACGATTCAAAATCAAATGAGTCCAAAATTCCATCTTTATGGAGTTTGGAAATGCGATTCTCATTTATGTGTCCCAAGCGACAATGCCAGAGATATGTTGGATTTTGATCATTAGATTTAATCCTTTTAGCATTTATGTTATAAATAGGCATATCAAGATTTAGAATGTAAAGACCATTAATTAGTTGTGCACTACCATAAAAGATATCATTTAAATAAATGGAGCAACAGTTGTCCTTTATTATAAATGAAAAACCCTTCTTGTCCAAACAAGAAATAGAAATAATGTTTTTAGTGATGGAAGGCACATAATAACAATCATCTAATTCTAAAACAAGCCCTGTGGGCAATGTCAAAATATAAGTTCCTACAGCTAATGCAGCAACCCTTGCTCCATTTCCCACTCGTAGGTCGACCTCGCCCTTAGTCAACGATCTACTCCTTTTGAGTTCCTGCACATTTACACAAATGTGAGAACCACATCCAGTATCTAATACCCATGATGAAGAAGTAGATAGATTAACTTCTATAACATAAATACCTGAAGTGGTAGTCTCACTTCCTCTCTTCTTCTTTAGCTCTTCCAGGTATTTGTTGCAGTTCCTCTTCCAATGTCCGGTCTCACCACAATGGAAGCATTTCCCTTCTTTGGCAACCCCACCTTTAGGCTTCAGTGCAGTATCATTGGGCTTGAACTTGCCATTGGCTTTATTACCCTTTTTCTTGCCCTTTGCATTAGCCCTGCCCTTAGCTTTCTTAACTATTAAGACATCTTTGGGCTTGGCCTTTTTCATGTTGGATTCAGCTGTTTTCAACATGCTAAGTAACTGTGGCAAAGTCTTGTCAATTTCATTCATGTTGTAATTAACAACAAACTGACTGTAGCTGTCTGGCAACGATTGCATAATCACATCAGTGGCCAACTCTTGGCCCAAAGGAAATCCTAATCTTTCAAGGTTTTCAATGTACCCAATCATCTTGAGCACATGAGTACCAACGGGAGTCCCCTCTTCCATCCTACACTGAAACAATGCCTTAGAGACATTGTACCTTTCTTGCCTAGCTTCCTCTTGATAGAGTTGCTTGAGATGCTCGATCATATCGAACGCATCCATTTCCTCATGTTGCTTTTGAAGCTCAGGATTCATGGAGGCAAGCATAAGGCAACTAACATCCAATGCATCATCTTGATGCTTCTTATAAGCATCTCTTTCTGCCCTTGGAGCATTAGAGGGTGGTTCCTCAGGTAAGGGAATCTCAAGGACATACAACTTCTTTTCTTGCATGAGGACTATCCTCAGGTTCCTGTACCAATCCAGGAAGTTTGTCCCATTCAACTTGTCCTTCTCAAGGATAGATCGCAATGAAAGTGTGTTATTTGTGTTTGATGCCATGATAATCTACAACAGAAATATGCAAAATATAAGTATCATGAATGCATTCATTTAATTAAATATTTATTAAATGATGCTCCCACTATTTTTATCGAATCAACAACCCTCACTATTAATTCGGAAAAATTATCACATAATTTCTCTAGTGGGCCAAGATCCATATTTCACCTTATCTAGAGTTAGCTTTGGCTAATCACCCAAGATTTGGCTATTTAGGTAGGCAACACTTACCAATTACATCTCATGTAACTCTTGGATAGTTGGGTGAACAACACTTGTTCTAATTCATCTCATGAATGGAAGCCCAACTTTATGCCTCTAAATTCCCAATCCTATTGAGGAAATCTAGTTAAGTCAACCCAATTTATAGCCTTTGGATATCACTATTATCCCATCGCGTCTTACTAAGATAGATATGATATTCTGCTTTGGCAGACATAACAAAATCGATTCTAGTCTTGACGAGTGCTATTCATTGGTAGGCATCTATTATTGACTTAATTTAATTTGAGGGATTTTCTTAGTTTATTGAATAAGATCTCACCAATTTTACTTTTCTAAAATTATCATATGATTTTCATATCATAAACGTACAAAATAAACCATGCATCTCATGCAATTAAGCAATAAAATAAATGTGACATAGTTATAGCCCAAACTAAATGGATTTCCCAAGCCAATGAGAAACCCTAAGGGTTAACCTAAGGGTAATAGCATCTTCTCCAAGTGCCTCTTTAGTCATCGTTTTATGGTTGTCAGCTCCATTACTGTTGATCACCATCAACTCATACTTAGCTAAATTCTAACCCTATACTACGTTACAATTACATAGTTTAAGAGAAACCTCGAGTTACATTCGAGAGGAGTAAGATGAGAAAAGAATGTACAACTAGAATTTCAAGAACAAGGCACGACACGCAGGTCGTATTTATTAAAATTTACAACCACCAAAATACAATCATATTGGGCTAGGGCTATAACTATGCACCATGCTCAAACAACAACCACCGTGTTTATACAAACAAGTGTAATGCAATTTCAACTTTTAATTTTATTAATGAGGCACATTTGAAAAGAATTATGACCCGACTACGGGGTTCCCAGGGGCGGCAAACCCCAGGCTAACTTAGATCCTGGCACGTCCGGTCCTTACTATTTTATATCAATTGTATGATTTAAGATGTTACATAAGTAAGTAAGTTTAGAGACTAAGGCCTTCCTATAGTTTATGTTACTGCCTGTCATACTTGCCACATTGTGGTATAAGTTTAGCCACGTCGTGCATGTCCTCGCCCACATTGTGTATGTTTCCATCCTTTGTGGGTAGGTTGGTCCTTCGTGGTGTATGTTCGCTGTATGACTCTGATCAGGTCTACAGCCCATACCATGGCCATAGGTATTCCGTTCCCTCTTCGGAGGATGAAGTAAGTGTCATGACCGCATACTGTCTATATGATTCTGCCTAGTCTCCAAGAACTGTATGATATGTTTTATTACTTTTGATATTAAATTTTTAAAGTAAGATGCATGTTTGATCATTTATGAATTTTGATATATATATATATATATGTATTAAAGAATTCATACAATGTTTTAAAGTATGAAATGCATTATTATGGCATTTGTTTCTGCATATATCGATGCTATGATTATTTTAAATGCATTTCTTACGGGGCTTTCCAAAAAGCTCACCCCCTACTCTACCAGATTATTTGCAGCGATCATCTCGTTGCCTGTTGCGCATATGATGTAGACTGAGGGATACGTCTCTCTTCCGGCTACTTTTTATACTTACGTAAGGTATACTCATAATTTGATACCAGACATCCTGTATGGCACAGATATTTGTATATAAATAATACTTTTGGGATGTAATCGATATCGTATGAATGTAAACATTATTCTGAGGAAGAGGTCCATATAATGTGAATGAAATATTATGATGTTTCTATGGTTGAAAAAGTGTGACGAGATACTGGCAGGAATGCAACCTAAGTAAGAAATTAATATTAAATGTATAAAAAAATTTAGCCCAAAACTCCCATGTTTCTGGGATGTGACAAGTCTTTCTTGGTATTAGAGCAAAGGTTGTCTAGTACTGTCAGTGTCGATAGTTAGGATAAGATTACATCCCAAGTGTCTGTGCTTGTTTGGTTATAAAATTGAGTATATCTGTTAAAGTTTTGATTAAAACACAAGGTTTATACGCAGGTATTTGATCACGCATTTTGAGTGGGAGACGAGGTCGCTCCCAGAGGCAGGCTCAGCCACCTCTATCACCTACTCCCCAACCAGAGAGCCCAAATGCTAGAATAAACAGGTTAGAACACAGTATGAAAGAGGGGTTTGACAGCATTGCTGCTATGTTTACTCAACATTTCGGAGCGAACACCTCAGCTATAGGTGCCACAGTGCCCACACCTACTTCACCACCTCCTCCTCCACAGGTTCCTCCTGCACCCCCCGCTCCTCAACCTTCAGTCCCACCGCTTAGAGATGATAGAGATACAGGCAGATTACGAGACTTTCTTAAGATGAATCCCCCAGAATTTAAGGGGATTAAGGATCCAGTTAAGGCCGAGGAGTGGTTATTAGAATTGGAACTAACTTTTGATTATTTGGGGTGCACAGATGCTGAGAAAGTCAGTATGGGTTCTTATATGTTGAAAGGCCAGGCTGGATACTGGTGGAGAGCCACTAAGAGGCAGTTGACTACTCAACATACAGTGATTAGTTGGGATACTTTTTTGTCAGTCTTCAGGACCCAATATGTCCCCCGTACTGCCCAGAAGAAAATGCAGACAGATTTTCTGAATTTAGTACAAGGTAATAGGTCGGTTGATGAGTATGAGAACCAATTTACGATGCTGATGAGTTATGACCCTGAGGCAGTCAAAGATCAGGAGCGTCGTACCGAGAGATTTTTGTCTGGATTGAGACCAGCCATCCGAGACAGATTATTAGGGCTTCGTATTACTGAGTTTGAGGATGCTCTCGGACGGGCTCAGGATATTGAGAGGGGTCTCGATGTTACACAAGAACAGTATGGGTTCAGAAGTAAGAGTAAGGGTAAAGATAAGAGGACAGATAGTTTTCGAACAGAACAAAGGTGGAGTTCATTTAAGAGGTCGAGGACAGATAAGTCTCGAGCAAGGACTAGCAAGCCCAAGACTCCTACTGATACAGTAGAGATCATCAGAGGCTCCCAGAGGGTTTTTAAACTGTGCAAAGATTGTGGTTAGCCACATGGTGGGCCATGCCATTGGGTCATAGGAAATTGTTTTAAGTGTGGGGAAAAAGGTCATTTGATCAGGGATTGCCCACAAATGCAAGATAAGACCCCACAGCCTCTAGAGCCATTACGACAGCAGCTAGAGACACGGGCTCCACAGAGACAGGCCCCACAGAAACGAGCTACAGGAATTGAGAAGGGTAAGAAGCCTGTTACTCAGGGGCGTGTATTTGCTTTAGACAGGGAGACTGTCGATAATTCCTCTGCAACTATAAGAGGTAATCTTCTTGTCTGTAAGCATGAGGTGTATGTTTTATTTGACCCAGGGTCCACGCACTCATTTATATCACCACAGTTTGCACACAATCTTCATTTAGAAACTGAGCCTTTAAGTCATATATTGCATATTTGCACACCCATGAATGATTCTCAAATGACAGATATGGTGTGTAGGAATTGTGAAATAAAGGTTAGAGATAGAGTAATGTTAGCAGATCTAGTTTTGTTAAACATGCATAGTTTCGATGTAATTTTAGGCATGGATTGGTTAGAAATCAATCGTGCAAGTCTAGATTGCTACACTAAGACTATAACTTTCTCTTTACTTGACAAATTTGATGTATGTTTTGCTGTTAAGAAATAAAGTATATGATGTTATGTTCGATGAAGTTTTATAATGTTTATATGTTTGAAATTTCAAATAAATTTATTTGTGTGAAGGTTATATTGCCTTTATCTCCGATATGAGTCGGGAATCTCCACATATATCAGATATACCAGTGGTATGTGAGTTTTCAGATGTGTTTTTGGATGAGTTACCAGGATTACCATTAGAGAGAGAGCTGGAGTTCACTATTGATTTAGTGCCGGATACCCAGCCTATCTCTAAACCTCCTTACCGGATGACACTAGTGGAATTAGAAGAATTAAAGAAGCAGTTGCAAGAGTTGTTGGATAAGGGTTTTATTAGACCAAGCGTATCTCCATGGGGTGCTTCGGTACTGTTTGTGAGAAAGAAAGATGGTAGTCTCCGGTTATGCATCGACTATAGGTTACTAAATAAGGCTACAATTAAGAATAAATATCTCCTGCCAAGAATAGATGATTTGTTTGATCAACTGAAAGGGGCTTCGGTGTTTTCTAAGATTGATCTGAGATCAAGCTATCATCAGTTGAGAATTAGGAAGGAAGATGTACCGAAGACGGCCTTTAGAACCCGATATGGCCATTTCGAGTTTCTGGTGATGCCTTTCGGTTTGACTAATGCCCCTGCCGCATTTATGAATTTGATGAATGATGTGTTTCGGGAGTGTCTGGATAAATTTGTGATTGTTTTTATAGATGATATTCTAGTATATTCTAAGTCCCGGGAGGAGCACGAGCAGCATCTGAGGATTGTGCTCCAGACTCTCCGAGATAAGCAGCTTTATGAGAAGCTTAGTAAGTGTGAATTTTGGTTGGATCGGATAGCTTTCCTAGGACATGTAGTATCTAAGGACGGGGTGTCAGTTGATCCGTCCAAGGTTGAAGCAGTACTCCAATGGGAGAGACCAAAAACAGTGACTGAGATTCGGAGTTTTCTGGGATTGGCGGGGTACTATCGAAGGTTTGTAGAGAGTTTTTCTCGGATTGCGGCTCCGTTGACTAAGCTTACACGCAAAGGAGTCCCGTTTGAATGGTCAAGTCAGTGTGAGTAGTGTTTTCAGGAGCTTAAGCAAAGATTAACTACAGCACCAATCTTGACCATTCCGAGTGGATCTGGAGCCTTCGTTGTATACAGTGATGCTTCCAATTAGGGTCTAGGTTGTGTGCTAATGCAACATGGTAGAGTAGTCGCGTATGGTTCACGCCAGCTTAGAGACCATGAGCGTAACTACCCTACGCATGATTTAGAGTTGGCCGCAGTTGTTTTTGCTTTAAAGATATGGCGGCATTATCTGTATGGTGAGAAGTTCCAGATCTTCACTGACCACAAGAGTTTGAAGTATCTATTCGATCAAAAGGAACTTAATATGAGGCAGAGACGTTGGATAGAGCTTCTTAAGGATTATGACTGCAAAATTCTGTACCATCCGAGCAAGGCGAATGTAGTTGCTGATGCTCTAAGCAGAAAGAGTATGGTTTCTGTTATGATGGTTAAAGAATGGGAATTGCTAGACCAGTTCGCCGAGCTCAATGTTAGTGTTGAAACAGTAGATGTTGGGTTTATGGCTAGCCTTCAAATTGAGCCAAGTATCTTAGATCTGATCCGGTCAGGGCAAAGAAATGATCAGAGGCTATTGGATATGGTTAGCCAAGCAGAGTTAGAGTTGCAGTTAGATTTTTCGGTCAGTGATGATAGGTTATTGAGATTTAAGGGCCGTATATGTGTTCCAAACGATGATACCCTAAGACAAAGGATTTTGAGAGAGTCCCATTGTTCTCGTTACACTATGCACCCAGGCAGTACTAAGATGTACCATGATTTGCGTAAGGTGTATTGGTGGATTGGAATGAAATGAGACGTAGTAGAGTTTGTGGCCAAATGTTTGACCTGTCAGCAGATAAAGGCTAAGCACCAGAAGCCAGCAGGACTACTTAAGTCTTTACCGGTGCCTATATGGAAATGGGAGCACATTACGATGGATTTTATTATGGGCTTACCGAGAACCCGAAGAGGTCATGATGCAATCTGGGTTATTGTGGATAGATTGACTAAGAGTGCCCATTTTCTTGCCATTAAGAGCACGGATTCACTGAGTACATTGGCAGACTTGTATGTTAGCGAGATTGCTCGATTACATGGGGCTCCCGTAAGCATCACTTCTGATAGAGATTACAGGTTCACCTCTCGATTTTGGACTCATTTTCAGGAAGCCATGGGATCTCAATTGCATTTGAGCACTGCCTACCATCCTCAGACAGACGGTCAGTCCGAGCGGACTATTCAGACCTTAGAGGATATGTTGAGGGCATGTGCACTGGATTTTAAGGGTTCATGGGATGACCACTTGCCTCTCGCAGAGTTTGCCTATAATAATAGTTATCATGCCAGTATCGAAATGGCACCATACGAAGCTCTATATGGCAGGAAATGTAGATCCCCAGTGGCTTGGGAAGAAGTGGGTGATCGTAAGATTTTAGCCCCTAATCTTGTTGAAGAGGCAACTAAGAGTGTTCGGATTATTTATGATAAACTCAAGGTTGCCCAAAGTAGACAGAAAAGTTATGCTGATGTACGTAGACGGCCACTTGAATTTCAAGTTGGGGACTCTGTATTTGTGAAAGTATCTCCAAGCAAGGGTGTCATGCGTTTTGGAAAGAAAGGAAAGTTGAGTCCTCGTTTTATTGGTCCATTTGAGATATTGGAGAAAGTTGGGGATGTTGCTTACCGGTTAGCTTTACCACCACAGCTTTCTGGTATACATAACGTCTTCCATGTCTCTATGTTAAGGAAGTATCATCCGGATCCCTCCCATGTTATCGAATACACACCATTGGATATTCAGGGAGATATGAGCTATGTGGAGCAGCCAATCCGGATCCTTGACAGAAAGGAAAGGGTACTTCGATCTAAAATTATTCCATTGGTTAAGATTCTCTGGCAGCACCACATAACAGAGGAAGCTACGTGGGAGCTAGAGAGTCTCATGAGAGAAAAGTACCCGCACTTGTTTGATGGACCAGCTTGAATTTGGAGGACCAAATTCTTATAAGGTAAGGAGAATGTGAGAACTCGTTATCTTATACTATAGTTGTACATCTACATGAATTAATTATCAATAAAGAAATTATTGATAATATTTTGAGGAATTAAATATAAAAGAAATAGTGTCTTTTACATAGAAAATTTTAATTTTTGATGATAAATATAAGTATGGAAACATATTACATAAAGGACGGAATAAATAATTAAATGAATGTTGGAAAATTCTGATTTGGAATAAATCAGAAAAATGGTGTGGCATGAAGAAACAAAGAAGATTAAATAGCTTGACTTGGAGAGTCAAATGAGGGGGACGGTATAAGGAGATAAAAGGCATATAATAGAAAAGGAAACATGACTTCGGTTTGGACAAGTGAATAATAGGAAAACAAGAGAATAAAATATGAAGTAACTAATAAAGGAAGACAAGGAAAGTCTTCCCACGTTTTTATTTGGTTGACAAAAGTGTTGATTTTGTTAACCTTCTTTGCTCCACCGAAGACAAATAAAAATAGACAATAAAGGAACAAAAGCAAGGAAAATGATAAAAAAATTTATTAGCTGCAAAAGTTGGCATAGAAGTCAAAGAACGTGGGACTGCAAACATGAAGAAAAATTTGTAACAGAAAATGAAAGTGTAGTTTCGGCTTGGAGGACAAGAAGTATAAAACAAAAGAAATGAAATAGGAAATAGAGTAGGGCTTTTAATGAAGCTAGCAAAAAAGTCCAACAAATATATATTTTGTGCTATATAATTCTCTTCCCATCGTGAATTCCTCTCCAGCCAACATCATCACCGAAAGTATTCTGCTTCTTACAAACCGTGTAAGTACTTCTATCCATAGCAGAAACCATGCTTAACCTTTAGCAAATAAACCAAGCTTTTGGAGGAAAATAAGCCTTGGATATTAAGCTTTCAAAAACCTCAAAGAAGCTAGCATAAAAACCTTCAAAATAGGAAGAGATTCACATGCACAGATTGCTTCTTTATACAGGTAAATTTCCAGCATCAGTTTTTAAGATGATTGTTCCTTAAATTGTAGCTTTAGTGAGCAAGAATGTATTGGTTACAGCCTTGTTAGAAGTAAACATATATAGGATGAAAATTCTAGTTTAGTTAGGAGGATTTAGAATGAAAATAAGATGATGTGATGATGATTTACGTGAAAATGGAAAACCAGTAATACATGAACCGAAACAGTCAAGAAATAAATTCTGTTTGAAGAAGGGTGATGGAGGTTAATGTTGAATGAAGGTTACGTGAGCCAAGGGGGAAAGAAGAAGAAAAATGAATCGATAAAATGGTGCTCCATAAAGTCAAAGAAAATGGCTGGAAAAAAGAAAATAAATTGGCTGGTTGTGTATCCGAAAATGCAAAGGGAATGTGTGACTATAAAGTCCAGCCGAAAATGAAGAAAAACTTGATAATAGGACTGAACTGGTTGCTGACTTTTAGATGAGGAAAGAGTATAAAATTAATAGCCTAAAAGTATAGTATGTAGGGTAGTGTTATAATAATAAAAAAAAATATACAAAACAGAAAAGAAAGAAGTATGCTGTCGGTTTGGACAGCAATGAAGTAGAAAATAAATAAATGTTAGTTGAAGGAAGTTACGTGAGCTAAGGGGGGGAATAAGAAAAGAAAAGATGTGACCTTAGTCAACAAAAAGGGCTGGAAGAAGGAACATAAAAATTAGACTTGTACAACTGAAAATAGGGATGAAGAATAAGGATAATGTTACAGCAGAAAGAAATGAAAAATTAAAGAGAGAAGAAAAGGCTAGCCTTGGTTGACTTTGTGTGTGTGAATACTAGACTTTTGGCATACTAGATATGACCATGATGTAGGAACCAAATGGGATCCAACATAAATGGAAAACAGAAAGTGAAGAAGGCTCACGCCTGGGCAGTAAATAACAGAAAAGAAAGAAAAGATGAAAGAAAGGGTTAAGTTTAGGTTGACTAAATAGCTAGGTATAGTACCAATGAAGTTAATACATATAGACATTTTAAAGGAGTAAACTACCTAGCCAAAATAAAGCCAACTTGGGCAGGAAAATAAAAAGAAAAGGGAGCTCTCAGTTTGGATATAAGTGGCAGAAAAATAAAGGAAAAGAAAAGAACCAATAGAGGTTAAGTTGACCTACATGGAAAATAAGTGATACATATATACATTAAGTGGAGAAGATACCTACATTTAACCAAGGCCATTCGGCCACAAAAATAGACTAAGAGGAATAATGCGTTTTAAAGAAGAAAATGGGAGAAATTGGCTGGAAATATACATGGATAAAGTACATAAATATCATAGAAGAAAATATAAGACATAAGCTAAATAAGCTTAGTCATCTAAGGAGGACATTCGGCCATGCAATCTTTGAGGAAATGTTGACTTAGTAAAAAGGCTAATGATGCCAAAACAAGAAAGGAAAAGCAAATAAAATATTTACCTATGAGAAAATCATAGGAAATGTTAATATTATGAATAATGATGAGATAAATAGTAGCTAGATAAGCAAAAGAAATTTTTATAAGTTATACTGAAAATTAATTACAGTAAAACTGTTATCTTGCAGTTTATAATTCGAAAAGATAGGAAGCACGTGGGTAGCAACATAAGACGTTGCTCTACAGTGTACTGAGGTAAGGGATGTAATTTAAAGTTGTGATGGTATCCCTTACTTTCATCGTAAATTTTAAAGAAATGTTTGAAGCATGAATTTCATTCCGAAATAAATTTTCATGATCTTTTGTTAATTTGTTAAATGAATCTTATAATTTCTATGCATATTTTTCCATAATGTTTTAAGTATGACATGAAATAAATATGTTTTCTGAAAAAAGCATCGGAGTGGCAAACCTCAGGCTAACTTAGATCCTGGCACGTCCGGTCCTTACTATTTTATATCAATTGTATGATTTAAAATGTTACATAAGTAAGTAAGTTTAGAGACTAAGGCCTTCCTATAGTTTATGTTACTGCCTGTCATGCTTGCCACATTGTGGTATAAGTTTAGCCACGTCGTGCATGTCCTCGCTCACATTGTGTATGTTTCCATCCTTTGTGGGTAGGTTGGTCCTTCGTGGTGTATGTTCGCTGTACGACTCTGATCAGGTCTACAGCCCATACCATGGCCATAGGTATTCCGTTCCCTCTTCGGAGGATGAAGTAAGTGTCATGACCGCATACTGGCTATATGATTCTGCCTAGTCTCAAAGAACTGTATGATATGTTTTATTACTTTTGATATTACATTTTTAAAGTAAGATGCATGTTTGATCATTTATGAATTTTGATATATATGTATTAAAGAATTCATACAATGTTTTAAAGTATGAAATGCATTATTATGGCATTTGTTTCTGCATATATTGATGCTATGATTATTTTAAATGCATTTCTTACGGGGCTTTCCAAAAAGCTCACCCCCTACTCTACCAGATTATTTGCAGTGATCATCTCGTTGCCTGTTGCGCATATGATGTAGACTGAGGGATACGTCTCTCCTCCGGCTACTTTTTATACTTACGTAAGGTATACTCATAATTTGATACCAAACATCCTGTATGGCACAGATATTTGTATATAAATAATACTTTTGGGATGTAATCGATATCGTATGAATGTAAACGTTATTCTGAGGAATAGGACTATATAATGTGAATGAAATATTATGATGTTTCCGTGGTTGAAAAAGTGTGACGAGATACTGGTAGGAATGCAACCCAAGTAAGAAATTATTATTAAATGTCTAAAAAAAATTTAGCCCAAAACTCCCACGTTTCCGAGATGTGACAACCATATATTTAGCGCCAAATTATTCCACCAAATATGCTTGCTGAGAAATTTTTTCGTGACGTTTTTTATTTATTTTTTGTGACATTTTTGTTTTTGTCATTAAATAAACACTTTATACATGACAAATTACAAAATGTCTCATTTTGTAAAAACGTCACTATATATTTGGTGCCAAATTTTGCCACCAAATAGAAATTGTGGAATTTTGTTGTGACGTTTTTTGATTTTTTGTGATGTTTTGTGTTTTTGTCATTGGTTTTAAGAAACTATGGTGACGACAATTATTAATGACGATACAATTTTGTCATATAAATATATGGTAATACATGATGACATGAATAATGTCATAAACTTTTTATTGATTTGATGACGATATTTATTTGCCATTGGTTTTACATTACATAGTGACGTACACATTTGTTACCAGAAAACAATTATTAATGACGATACAATTTCGTCACATAAATGTATGCTAATATATGACGACTTGAGTAACGTCACAAATTTTCTATTGAGATGATATTATTTATCAGTTACTAATATAATTAAATCAGTGTAATTAATTAGTGACAATAATTTATTTGTCATGTATATATAACATAATTAATGACGTGTAATAATGTCACTAATTTTGAAAAAAAAAATTAAATTAGTTAGCAAAAAAATTTAATTTTTAACTAATTTAAAATTTTAAATAAAATTAAAAAATAGGTTCAATGAGAAAATTATTGGTGACATATTTACTGAAAATTGTCATGTTACAAAATTTTAATTTACATATATGCACAATTTATTTTACCTTTTCAGTGATCAAAGATAGATAAGAAAAACAACAATATCATTTGTTTAAATACAATTTTCTATGCTTTTATTTTATTATTTACTTAATTTCGTAATTATATGATTATTAAATTTTTAATATTTAATTTATAACTCAAAAAAATCTGATAAAAAATTTATAACTCCAAATTAATCAAAAGCATAATGTACCTATAATTTTTTTCCATTTTGAGAAATTGTTCATAGTTAGAGTTAACTTGAATATTGTTTTTAACAAAAAAAACTATATATATATATATATATATATATATATATACATATACCATATATGCAGTAAATTATATTATTTTAAAATATATATTTTAAAATTATACATATTTTTATATATGTATTGAGATAAAGGCTTTTAATATGATTATTACTATTACTTTTATTTATGTACCTTGTGGGTCAATTCAAAAACTTTAATGATAATTTTTTATTTAACTTACACTATACATAAGCAAGCCTGTTAATAGGTCAAAACAGACTAGGTTCGACCCATGACGAACATAATTACTTTTTTAGCTGTCAGATTAATGTTTGGCACTTTTATTAAAATTGTTTAACAAACATAACTAGATATATATTAAAAAATTAAAAATAAAGCTAGTTTGGAAGTTAAAATATGTGATAATTTCATTAAAAAATTAAAGAAATTCATTTTCTATAGATAAAAAAATAATTTTTCATTTATTTATTAAATGATTCATAATTTCACTTTTCTCCAAAGTTAAGATATGGAGCATTGACATCTTCACTATCATATACATTCAAAAACAAAACATGACTAAAAAAAATACATTCAAAAAAATATATTACCTAATGAAATAAGGAAACAATATCCAACAAACAACTCTTTTTGAAGAAATCCAATAAACAACAATTTGTTTAACATAATAAGATTATTATTATACAAATGATAAAAAAAAAAAGATGAACAATATTTGGAGAATGCCAAAATGGGCGGAAGTGAAAGTGCAAACGTCAACAGAGCAAACATGAAAACGAATTAATCAATGGACATTAAAACAAAAGTAGTACCAAAAAGGATAAATAGATAACGGGACACGTTTGCTGTGTAATGCCAGTAGATTGGTCCACTGTTGGACAACGTGCCCAAATGCCAAACCCCCTAAATGGAAAAAAAGATCTGCTTCACTCATAGTCACAAGTAGCCTTACACACCGGCCTCCCAATCCCCTAGGGTTTTTCTCAACTACTCGCAAAATCGAACCAGAGGTTAAAGAGACGGTGTCCTTTCGCTATCCGCCTTGACTGAGCATCCGGCATCATCTTGGCCCTCGATTTCACCCTCTGTAAAGCTTTGTATCTTTAACACTAACCCTTTCTCAAAATGGCAGTGAAACCCTCCAAGGCTGACAAGAAAATTGCATACGATGCGAAGCTATGCCAGTTCTTAGACGAGTACACTCAGATCTTAATCGCCGCAGCTGACAATGTGGGTTCAAACCAGCTCTAGAACATTCGGAGAGGTCTCCGAGGTGACTCAGTTGTTCTCATGGGCAAAAATACTATTATGAAAAGGTCTATTAGGATGCATGCTGAGAAGACCGGCAACCAGGCTTACCTTAACCTTATCCCATTACTTCAGGGAAATGTGGGTTTGATCTTTACCAAGGGTGACTTGAAGGAAGTGAGGGAAGAAGTTGCCAAGTACAAGGTTGGAGCTCCTGCTCGTGTTGGTTTGGTTGCGCCCATTGATGTGGTTATTCCACCTGGCAACACTGGGCTTGACCCTTCACAGACCTCTTTCTTCCAGGTGCTCAATATTCCAACAAGTAGCCCCACACTGCGACTCAACTCTCTCACAGCTTCTCATTATTCCCTCGCCTTCCCATTAGCTACGTTGACAATTGACGCCCTTGGCCTTTCTCGCCTAACTCCCATTTGTCACCAGGTATTTTTATTTTGTTGTTGTACCATTTCTCCACGATAACAAAATAAATCAAACTTTCCATTCCATTTTCCATCTCAATTTCTTTCGAGATCTCCATTTTCTTGAGGCTTCTGTCAGGATTTTTTATTTTTAAGTGTCTGTCAGGATTGATTTCAAGCTAATGTTTAAAACCAACAATGTCGCATCTTGAATTTTTGAGCGTCAAATTCGCACCCTAGCGCCTGGAACCAGCGTATATTTCTTACTTTTTGGTTTTCTCATTTTTTATATTTTGATTTTTCTTGCCTTCCACCTGTTTGATGATTTCTCTCAACCTTTTTTTGTTAGCATGCACAGGTTCATTGTGCTTCGATTCCTTCTCATTGTCTCTCCTTTGTAAGTTTTTTTTTTAGTTACAATTTGTAAGTTTTTTGTCATTTGTAGCCATGAAATGTCTTCATTAATTTTTTATCCAAAGTTGAAATTCTTGTATTGTTAAAATAATTTTCAATATATACATAATTATTTTATGTTTTATCACATAATTATCTTTTTTTTATCTGATTTAATTGGTGCAAATCACTTAATTAATTATTAATTTTATTTCAATAGATATTGCAAAAAGTATTTGATTAAACCAAAACTCTTAATACTACCACATTTTTCTATTTTGCTTTCCCTCTCCCTCCAAAATATTTTACAGTTACATAGCTGGGGAGCTTTTTTACGCATTCCACTTCCCTTTCTTCAGCTTGTCTTCCATCTTCTGCAATCAGAGAAGTAATGTAAGTCCCAATTTTTTATGCTATTTGTTTTCATCCCCTTCAATAGAAATTAATGGTTTTTAATGTTGGGTTTATTTTGTTTGCTGGCAATTGTTCACCTTCTCTGCCTTGTCTCTTCCACCATCTACAATGAAAGAATATTTTTTTACTTCTTATTTTGTTAAAGTTCCTTTATTTAATAACTTCTTGTTTATTTCATGATACTGGGTTTGTCTTAGTCTTGAGGTTCTACAAGACTGTTCTTTAAGGATTCTATGTTTTTTTAATGTTTTTTTTAATAAGTTACTTATATGTTTCAAAAGAAGCTTGGTAATATTAAAGCATGTATTTTTAGATTTAGATTAAATATCCTAATTCATTAGGATAATAATACAGGTGAGGTTGCTTTCTTTTGTTTCTATTTTTTTATTTTTTGTTTATTTGAGTGTATTATAATCACACTGTGGTGAATTAATAATCTTTCTCCTAGGATAAAAATTTAACTCCCAAGCTTTAGTCTTGTTCTCTTAATTAGAGATGGGATTACATGTCTTTCTAAATAAATGCTTTACTTTGCATATGCCAATGGTGTGAAAGGAATAGCATAGGTAGAACCAAAATCTTTTTGAATGAAATTGGTGTAAGATGACAAAGACGAGAGTGACACTTGAATGCGACTCTCATTTGCATTTTTAGTTGTACTTTGAAGTGTGATGGCTTTTAAGGAAATTAAACTACCAAATATAGGGCCTTATTTAAGTGAATAAACATAGGGGGCAAAGGTGATTGGAAGGAAGTTACAATTTTGTTTATTAAGCTTGTTGTCTATATGCTAGCTAAGATGTAATTTTCGCCCTCTTTTGCTCAGTGGTACTGTTGTGAATTCAAAGGATAAACTCTCTGCTAAGTCTCGTTTCTCCCTTCAAAAGATGTAAGAAGCAATTATTAGAGGTGGTTGATTTTCCTCATCAAGGTGTGTATTATATCCGTATCCTTTGCAATCGATTCAATAAATGTTTTATATCTTCTGGCTATCTCTCTTTTTTTATTGATTGATTGCAATGGTTTTTTTTTGTATGGAATGTCTATTTTAGAGTTCTAATCAATTGTAATTGATTCTGTCTAGACACTTTGTAAATTTAATTTAGGATGTTATGTGATGAATATGCACAGGATATTGGATAATTAATTTAGGCTTTGAACTGGTTTTAGAGTGTGATAATCTATGAAATGGGTTTTCTTTGTGATAATTTGTCAACATTAGCTATATCTAAAACATCTACCACCATAGGCTACTGTAAATATGGTTTGGAACCTTTTTTTTGATCTCATGTATGTATATATGAAGAATATTTCAGGATTTCCTGCCTTTAGTTGCAAACATGTAGATGTAGTGATTACAAAGATTAAAGAATAGCAGATAATTAAAGAAACTACTTTTCACTATAAAAATCTCAACGCATTCCTAGATAACAATCACCCAACAAGCCTTGGTAATTCAACAACCAAAAGACCTTATCACCATTCTTAGTTAATGGACTATAGTTACTAGAGAAAATGTTGCAGAGAGGCCCCTTTATGAATAGTGAAAGCAGTTTATGCACCGCTGTTGATCAGGAAATGACAAAACAGAAATTGATGTTACAAATTATGATTGGAACCAATCAATTTAAGCCAAGTGTAGTAGTACCTCAGATTAATTAATGTTGTTTTCATCATTCTATATAAATAATATTAGAAACTTTGAAGCTTCAATGCAGAAAAAGAAACAAAAATTAATTTATTAGTACAAGAAGATGCAGGAACCCTAATTTCCTAGGGTTTTATCTAGGCTAGATGAAAAAAAGTGAATTAATCATGCTATAGTTTACTAATAAGGTTAGGGTTGTGAAAAATTACATTAACAATAGTTACTCCATTAACTAGATAGAATAGAAATGCATAAAAGATTTTACTAATTTTTTTTACTGTTTTCATAAGGTAATTTATATCTATGTTACATGAAAATGTTTTACTATTTTTCACAATGTAATTCTTTTTATGCTTAAATTATTTTAGGAGCAATTTATTAACATGGATAAAAGTTGGATGATGGAGTCCAAATATTCTGACAAGTATGTTTTAGGAAGTGTCACAATTCATGAATTTTGTACGTCTCAAAATGGGAGAACAATGTAAGATTCGTTGTCCTTGTCAAGATTGCTTAAATGTGTTTAGTAGAAGTCAAGATGAGGTAGAAGATCATTTACTTTTGAAAGGTATATCAAAGAGATACACTAACTGGATTTATCATGGTGAGCAATCTGAATTTAGGATGCCAACTTTCAGAAATGTAGCTAATGAGAGTACTAGTTCAGATGCAACGATAGTTAATGATGATGTTTTGGATGATGGAATGTATGATCTATTAGAAGATGTTTTTCCTAGAGTGGATGAAGATGTTTTTCCTAGAGTGGATGAAGATGGTCTTAATGAGAGTACTAATTTGGGTGAGGAAAAAGTTGAAAAATTCAACAAACTTTTGAATGAGACACAATATGGATTATTACCTGAATACACCAACATGTAAAAGTTGTCATTTATTGTAAAATTGTTGCATATAAAAGTTTACTGCCAAATGAGCAACAAGGCAATAAATATGATATTCGGATTATTGAAGGAGGCTTTCCCTACTAGTACAATTCCTTCATCGTATTATGAGGCAACAAGAACTTTGAGAGACTTAGGATTAAATTATATGCCAATTTATGTATGCAAATATGATTGTGCTTTATTTTGGGAGGAGTTTAAAGATAGACAAAGTTGTCCTACGTGTGGGACGCCAAGGTGGAAGGTTGTTGAGAAGCAAATTGCATGGAAAGTCTTGCATTATTTTCCAGTGAAACCAAGACTCCAAAGATTGTTTATGTCTAAGAAAACAGTAGAAGATATGCGGTAGCATGAAGAAAAGCTTGTTGATGATGATACACTAAGACACCCAGCTGATGGGGATGCCTGGAAAGAATTCAATAAGGAGAATGGTTGGTTTGCACATGATCCAGGAAATGTTAGACTTGGCCGAGCAACTGATAGCTTTAACCCTTTTGGGATCATGAGCTCTACCTATAGCATGTGGTTCATTGTGGTTATGCCTTATAATCTTCCCCCTTGGAAATCGATGAAGGAGCCTTTCATGATAATGTCATTACTTATTCCTGGACGAAACTCTCCAAGAAAAGATATTGATATCTTTATGAGACCATTGATAGATGAGTTGAAAGATCTATGGGAAAGTGGGGTTCAGACTTATGATGCTTACAAGAAGGAATATTTTCAAATGCATGCTGCAGTTTTATGGACTATAAATGACTTTTCGACTTATGGGGATTTATCAGGTTGGTGTACAAAAGGATATTTGGCATGTCCCGTTTGTAACGATGATGCTCCTTCACGAAAGTTAAGAAATAAAATCTGTTATATGTATCATCACCGTTACTTGCCTCCTGACCATGTTTGACGAAAAAGCAAAATGTTTGATGGTAAGGTAGAAAATAGGCCAAAGCCTAAGGACTTATTTGGGAGTGAGTTGTTACAACAATTAGAAGCCATGAAAGATATTAGTTTTGGAAAGCATCCAAACAACAGGAAGAGAAAGCGTACCATGAAGAATTGTTAAGTCAGTTTTTAAATTTCTTATAAAACAAAAATCCAAAAAAAATCAAAGTAAGGTTGTTTGGAAATGGCGTGAACTTGGTGTAGTCATGGGAGTAGTTTCAATTTTCTCATGTTTTAGGTAGATTTTGGTTTGGTTTTAAAGAGCTTTTTGGTTTTGTTTTTGTTTCTTTTTAATGTCTTTTAAGCTGTTTATTAGTTGGTATTAGTTTCATGCATTTAGGACTTAGTTCATTAGGTGTTAGATTAAAGTTTTAGGTAGCATTTCATTAAGTTCTATTGTCATTTTGTTTTTACAATTTTCTGTCAATTTTGGTGTCATTTCTTAGGATCTTTAGCTGCTATTTTTAGTCCATTTAAGTAGTTAATCATCCATATTAGTTTCATGCGTTAAGAGTTTTAATTTCATAAGTGTTTGGTTTAGTACTTATAGCATATCATTAGAGAATTCTTTCACATTTTGTTTTCAATTTTTTTACTATTGTTGGGCGTCATTTGTAGTATTTTGTTGGGGTTTGTTTTTATCATGTTTCAAGTTCATTCCTAGTAGTTTAATGTCATAATTACATCATATAATTTTTAGGAGTCATATTGAATTAGTCTGCTTAGTCATTTCATAGCTTGTTCATGCATTATATCTTGATTTCTTGATCATTTTTGTAGGTATTGTTTTAGCATTTCATGGCTGTTTGGTGTTTAATTTAGGTGCATTTCATTAGTTTTGAGACATGAGTACTTATCTTAGGATTTTTGGGGAGCTTTAGGAAATTTTTTGATAGCATTTACATCACATTTTCCATCAAACTTCCTCTTTAGACGTCTTTGTTAGTGTTCCTGTCCAGTTTTTGTGTACTCACTGTTTTAGGAATTTGTAGGCCATGTTTAATTAATTTTAGGTCATTTACTTAGTGATGCAAGAAATGAAAAAAAAATAGTACAAGATTTTCAGGGAATTTCTTTTTTGATTCTATCCACCTCGCATTTTAGATATATCAGCTATTGCCTGTAAGCATTTTCACAAAGAACATCCTGATTATTGGGACTACAAAGTATATTCACCAAACATTAAAAGTCCAACCATTAATAGAAAAATCTTCAAATCTACAATTGTTTTGCATATCATTAATGGTTTTTTTTAATAGGTGTAGATTCTAACCCCTCTACAAGGGTACGTGGCCCAACTCAAGGGATTGGACTAGAAAAATTTATAAGAGGAAAAAATAAGAAGGTAATAGATATACCATCAAATAAAGGTAGACCTATTTGTGAAGTTCAATCAGCTAAAATATCATCTGAAATTGGAGTCATTACTCGACAATTCATGCCAGTCCCAACAAAATGGAAAGATATGAGTGCTACAGATAAGTTGCATGCCTTTGAGAGACTTAATGTAAGTGTAAAAAATTTATTACATAGATTAAATGTAGATTTTTTTTCTATTTATTTTTTAAATGTAGCAATTAATTTGATTTTTTTTTGTTTTAGACAAAGTTCGAGATGAAATTGTGTCACGACCCGTGACCACATTTTTACCCTTCTTATACACAACTTAACCGGTTGGGCTGTCTGCGATACTTCACTTGTACTGACTGTTAATAAATTTTACATAATATTATTTATATTATACACATCCCCTATCGTAATAAATCAGACAAGTAGTACTGTTGACATGTCTAAATACAGAGAATAAATGATCATACCTCAAATAATCAGTCGGTCTGACACATTGTTCTTCGTGTACAGCCAGGATCCACAATCCACTGATCTCACATTCATCAAAACCTGAGATGTTGAAAATTAAGGGGTGAGCAAAACCACGGCTCAGTAAGAGAATTATATGCCTCACTTGATACTCAGCTTCCTATATGCTGAAAATCTTTTTCATTTTTCTATGGGCTCTAGGCTCGCATGTAGGAAAGATACTACAGTCGGCTAGGGATCCGAATGGAGTAAGGTAGGTATTTTAGAATACCATACTTGTTACGGAACCTAGAAGCAACTGTAGAGAAAAATTTTTTTTCTTTCTTTTGTTTTGAATTAATAAATCCTTTTCCTTTTTAATCTTTCATAACCTTTTTCATATTCCTTTCAAAATAATGCTTCTACGAAATAAAGCCTTTAAATAGAATAATTAATATCCGTATATTCCTTGAAAAGAATATTAGTTAAATCATCATCTTATTTCTTTAAAACTTATTTCATGTTTAATGTACTCTCTTAATTAGTTCTGTCCGTTAAAAAGCAGAAAAAGCTATTAAAATCTATTTCATTCTTTGACATTTGTCGAATTCACGAATCACACTCACTTACTTATCGTCACAATATCCTACGATTTCTCATACTAACATCGGAACACGTGTAGCACTTAGTTCCCGAAGGACTCTAGAGGTGGCTCCCACGGTTCAATCATCGAGTCTCTGCTCGGTATGGCCTGTACTGAAACATCAGAACACGTGTAGCACTTAGTTCCCGAAGGACTCTAGAGGTGGCTCCCACTGTTCAATCATCAAGCCTCTGCTCGGTATGGCCTGTACTGAAATATCGGAACACGTGTAGCACTTAGTTCCCGAAGGACTCTAGAGGTGGCTCCCACGGTTCAATCATCGAGTCTCTGCTCGGTATGGCCTGTACTGAAATATCGGAACACGTGTAGCACTTAGTTCCCGAAGGACTCTAGAGGTGGCTCCCATGGTTCAATCATCGAGTCTCTGCTCGGTATGGCCTGTACTGAAATATCGGAACACGTGTAGCACTTAGTTCCCGAAGGACTCTAGAGGTGGCTCCCACGGTTCAATCATCGAGTCTCCGCTCGGTATGGCCTGTACTGAAACATCGGAACACGTGTAGCACTTAGTTCCCGAAGGACTCTAGAGGTGGCTCCCACGGTTCAATCATCGAGTCTCCGCTCGGTATGGCCTGTACTGAAACATCGGAACACGTGTAGCACTTAGTTCCCGAAGGACTCTAGAGGTGGCTCCCACGGTTCAATCATCGAGTCTCTGCTCGGTATGGCCTTTTCCGTTTGACATATTCCATGTCATGTAAAATATTTCCCTTTTTAACATGTCACCTATCATTTATGGATTTTAATATAGACGTTAATCTTGTCGTACTATAAACCCTGGAGGGTAAAGGACTAACCCGATCAAATCTATGACCATAATCTATATTGTCCTTGGTGGATCACGGATCAGGTGTCGACCGGGACTAAACATGTCACATATCATGTATCAGCATGATAAGAATACCAACCAGTCTCAAAACCGTATTTTTTTATCGGAAAATACACCTTATGGAATTTATACAATTATATAATTCCATGATTTAAAACCATAAGGGTTATAATCCTTTAGTGAATATTGATAAAAATATCCATAAAATATTTACTATATTTCACTTCATCTTTCGTCTCGTAATTCGTGTAATTTATCTATTTCGAGAATTTTCGGTGATTTCATTATCACCATTCTCGAATACATGAATATTCTAAAGTTCCATCTCATTATATTCATATTTTATGAAATTTAGAAATTTCCTCATGTCTCGTGATTTACTATCGAAATTCGGAAATAAATCATTTAATATGATTTTATAAAGTTTTTCTAAAATTTTCGGCAGCATAACGGCTGCCGATTCACTAACCTCCTGCACGGAAAATACAGTTTAAAATCTTTCAGCCAGTACTTCTTCCCAAATTATTTTCAGCAATTCATGCATCATAATAATTTTCATAAAATAATTGCATAAAATATTTCAAATTAAATTATGCAGACTGAGTATCCTTACAGTGCTGCACATGCATCCCTTACCTTTTTCCGGGTCGGCGACTTCCGCTTATCGATCGCGCCCGCGCTCCATTTCTCCCGATTCCTTATCTCGATTGCTGAAAATAATTTCTGGAATTAAAATTCTAATTTTTTAGAATTTTTCATAATTTATTTAATTTTTTTCTGAAATTAAATTCTCGGAAAATTTCTTACCGAATTTGTAAAATCCCGGGTTGTCGAATTTCCGGGAATTTTCCGAATTCCCAAATTTTCCTTTTTCCTCTTTTTCTTCCTTTTTCCTCTTTTTCTTTCCTTTCTTTCTTTTCTTTTTCTTTTTTTTTTTTTTCTTTTTCTTTTTCTTTTTCTTTTTCCTTTTTCCTTTTTCTTTTCTTTTTCTTTTCTTTTTTTTCCTTTCTTTGGCCGGACCGGTTCAGACCGGTTTGTGCCTCATCCCGCCGGTTCGGCCGGTTCGGTCGCCGGCGGTCCTCCTTTCCGCCGGTTCACGCCTCCCTCAGCTTGCCGGAGTTGCGGAGACGCCAGATCTGGTCTCCGTTTCTCCCCATTGCCGGCGACAGTGCCGGACCTAGGAGGGTGGGTTTCGGCTCCTTTCTTCCTTCGTTCTTCCTTCCTCGGCCGCCGTTGGTCTCGCCGGTGGCCTCTTTCATCTTCCCCTCACCTCCGCCGAGGTTCGGGTTGGGGTGGCGGTGCCTGGACTGGCCGGCACCGCCGTTTCCCTCCTCTTTCCTCTTCGCTTTTTCCCACCGTTTCTGTTTCGTTTTCTTTTCTTCTTTCCGTCGTCGGCCACCGTCGTTCGCTTCTCCTCTCACCGGCGACGCCACTCCTTCCTCCTCTCTTCCCTCACTCGGCCGGCGGTGGCACCTCTGCCACCGGTGGTACGCCCGGGGAGGGTCGGGATTTCTCCCCCCCCGATCCTTCCTTTCTTTTCTGTTTTTAGTTTTATTTCCCTTTTTGGTTTATGTCTTCTTTCCATTTTTAGTATACAATATACTATACATTATACCATATATTTTATACATATAATATATATTATATGTTATACATACATTATTTCATACATAATATTATACAATATATATTATATACAAAATACATATTGTACATTACAAAATACATGTCTAGTATATATGTGTATATTTATATATATACTTAAAATTAAGTAACATTTATATATATAAATTATATAAATGCTATAATAAAATATTTATACATATAAACTTTAATATAAAACCATACTTACTTTTCTTCTATATGTATTTACATAATTATATATACACATAAAACATTATATTTATATACATATGTATTATTTGAATTTATGAAATAGTATATATATATTTCTATATATATAACAACGTATTTTAAAATATACTATATAATATTTTGAATACATATGTATTGGTATAAAAATACATTTATATAATAATATATAATTATATAAATATATTTCATTTATTTTCTTATTTTTCTTAATTAGATTTGGATTTTAATTTATCCAATTTAATTCTTTTCCTCTCTCTATTATTTTTATCTTCACTTCCTCATTTCTCAGGATTTTCACCAATATCCCGTTTCTCGCAAATTTATATTTATTTCGTCTTATTTAATTTCTCTAATATTTATTTTCAATATTTCTAATTTCCAATAAATGAAAAATTTACGGTTATCACAAATTGGATGATGAAACTGTTAAAAAATCAATCTTGGCAAATTTGTCCAAATTGTCAAGAAATGAGAAATATAAGCTACACTTGCACTATAAAAAGTTTCCAAACGATGAAGTGGCACGTCAAAATAACCCTCTAAAGTATAACTTGTCTCAAGAGAATTGGGAAAAACTTTGTGATTTGTTTAATGATCCTACATACAAGGTTTGTTTCTTATTCACATCAATTTTGTATTTGGAAATTTATTTTTCATATTTATGCATAGTAATATTCATATGCCATGAATGTTTTTATATTTTATTTTGCATTTTTATGTAAATGAAGAGGAGGTGTGAGATAAATGCTGGAGTTCGAAGCAAAGTCAAGTTGATTTATAACCAAGGATCGAGGGCCTTTGTGGCTAGTCGCCATTCAATGGTAAATTTTTATAGTTTAAAAGTTCTTAAACATTATATGTTTTTTATATTATTACCTTTTTTTTAAAGAATTGTTCTATTTATGTAGAGCAAAGATGACCAAGAACCCAATAGGATAGAATTTTTTAAAGCGACTCATTCTTCTGAGGAAAAAGAATGGTCAACACCATAGGTTTAAGAGGCTTATGTAAGAAATATAAATTTATTTTTGTTATAGTATGATTCTTTTAGTTAATATTATTTATCTTAATTGTTAGGAGAAAATGGTGGAGTTAGAATCAACTCCTACCGAGGAAGGAACAGAACCTAAGACCATTGATGCTATAGTGGATGAGGTCTTTGGTACTCAGTTGGGATACGTCAAGGGACTTGGTTATGGACCGAAGCCAACTAAGAACAGCTCAAAGGAAAATGTTTCAGAGTTGAAAGGAACTCTAAAAAAAAAAACATAAGATGAACTTCAAGACTATAAATCAAAATTTGGGCATTTTGAAAGCCAAATTAAAGCAATGAAAAATGCTTTGATAGCTGCTAGAATTCAAGTCCATGTCCCCCAATCTTCAGGTATTTTTTTTCTTTCTCACATTTTTTTTAGCAAAAAGCACACTAAATGCCATTGTATAAGTCTAGGCATTTAGAATTTAAGATAAATGATTAAACTATTTGACATTATTACATAGTGAAAGAATGAAGTTTGTTTAATTTATAATTTTACTTGTGGTTTAAATTTGAGATGAACTTCACAATATGATAAACAGGCATGATCTTGAAAGTGAGAAAAGTAAGTCTACTACAAATTGTTTGCTATATTTTCTCTTAGTTTGTTATATTCAATTAAATTATTGCATTGGAACTTAAGCTTGCTATGTTACATTATTTTATTTATCTTGCTGTATTACAATCACTGCTACAAATTGCATGTTGTAATATAACTATGAACTCGAGCTTGCTTACTGCATTAAATTGGTTGTATATTGTTGTATTACAATTATTGTTATAAATTACTTGCAGTATTACGCCAGGGAACTTGAGGTTGTTTGTTGTGTTAAATTGTTTGTTATATTTACAATTGCTATATTAAAATTACTGCAATGAATTACTTGTTGTACTATACTTGGAAATTTGAGCTTGTTTGTTGCATAAAATTTGTTGCTGGATTTACAATTGTTATATTACAATTATTGTTACAAATTGCTTTTGCATTACACCTTCGAACATGAGCTTGCTTATTTTATTACATTGGTTTTGTATTTATGAAATTCATGATAGAAATATATGTGTAGTGCTTTTTAATTACTGTATTTTTGACAAAGTTTTACGATAAGTCGTAGATTATTGCTCTTATTTTCTTTTAATAATAATTTATTATTTTTCTTATCAAATTATGTAATATATTGTATTGATAGTTTGTTAATATTTGTTTATCACAGTTTCAAGTGACACTAACTCACAATCAACACAATCGCCCTCGACTCAAGAATTGGATTGAGAGCTACAATTCAAGTTTGTTCTAGCTATTCTTATATTTGGTATATTTTGTTTCAAACTTTCAAACTTATTAGGTGGTCTTCATTTTTATTTATATTTCTGAATATTAGATAATCTGGATCGTATTAGCTTTACTTTATTTTAAACAATATTATTTCTATGTGATTTACATTGACTTTATTGAAGGTATTAATTACATTCAAGAACCAATGCAAATGCCGAAACAGTTATTTATATTGCAATATTATTTAAGCGAGATCTTGCATGAATAATACTATTTTTATTTAATTATTTTAGAAAAATATAAATATTATTTATAATTAAAGAAATGTGATGCATAATATTGTGACATTAAATATTTCGTCACTATTATAAAATCAAAACATCATGACATTTGAGATTTTATTATGACGTTACTTTACTAATATAGGTGACGTTAATTTATGTCACCTATAGCGTGATGATTTTATATTTCGTCACCTAAAATTAGATTTGTAATTATTTTTACTGACATTTGGCATTTTTTATGACATTATTATAATATTATAGGTGACGACAATTTAAGTCACCTAAAGTGTGACAAATTGATATTTCGTCATAAAACACCTAAAATTTTAACTACTTTTAGTGACATTTAAGAGATTTTTATGACGTTATCATACTACTATAAGTGACAAAAATTTATGTCACCTATACAGTGACGAATTGATATTTTGTCACACAAAGCCTAATATTTTAACTATTTTTAGTGACGTTTAGAAGATTTTTATGACGTTATTATACTATCATAGGTGACAAAAATTTATGTCACCTATAGTGTGACGATTTGATATTTCGTCACTGATATATAAAATTCTATCACACTTTGGTGACGATATCGATATTTAGTGACGAATTTTTATACTAATTTATGACGCATTCAGATGTCACAAAAGAGTAACTATTATGTGACAGTTTATGTTATCGTCACGTTAGAGTTACGCATATGTGACGAAAATTATAAGATCATCACGTTTGATCTTTAGAGACGGCGCAAAGGTGACAATCGTCGTGACGATAAAAATTTTGTCACCAAAATCTATTGGTGATGAAAAATTAATATTTTGTGACGTTATTTTGTGCATCATAAATTGCCAAATTTGTTGTAGTGTCCCACTCCTCTCGTTGTTCTCTCGATCTTCACAACAGCCAACAATGGCCTCCTCACAAATGGCCAACTTGCCAACAATGAAAAGAGGTAATGGGAGTAGTTGGAGTCGGCTTCTTCAAGAAGCCACAATCTAAAACAATATTTTACTCCTTTTGTCACACGTGTTTTAGTTTATATATTTATTTATTTATTTCAATTGTTTTAGTTTGTGACATATATATATAATATATATATATATATTAGATGCTTGTATTTGTAATATATATACACACACATAATATCTTATACTTGCACTTTACACATAACTATAAATATACATATATATATATATATGTTTATTTAATTTAATGTTATAGTTTATAGAATTATTTAGAATTAATTCCTATGGTTTAAGGTTTAATTTTAATATTATAAAATTATGAAATTTTCACTATTCACTTACTCTAGTATTTTAAAATTCACTACAACAAATTTGGCATTTTATGACGCATGAAATAATGTCACGAAATAGTATTGTTTCACCACTAATAGCTTTTAGTGACGTAAATTTAATCATCACGACAAACGTCACCTTTGCGCCGTCGCTAAAGGTCAAACGTGACAAACCTATAATTTCATCACTGATGCGTAAATCTAACGTGACGATAACATAAAGCATCACCTAATGATTACTCTTTTATGACGTCTTATTACGTCATAAATTAGTACAAAAATTTGTCACTAAATATTGAAATCGTCACAAAAAATGTAATAGAATTTTATATATTAGTGATGAAACCTCATATCGTCACACTATAGGTGACATAAAATTTCGTCACCTATAGTAATACGATAACGTCATAAAAAACTCCTAAACGTCACTAAATATAGTTAAAATTTAAGGTCTTGTGTGACAAAAATATGAATTCGTCATACTATAAGTGACATAAATTATTGTCACCTATGATAGTATAATAATGTCTCGAATTCCACTAAGTATAGTTAAAACTTTAATTTTAGGTGACGAAACATAAAATTGTTACATGATAAATGACACAAATTAACATCACCAATACTCGTAAAATATTGTCATAACAAAATCTCAAATATCACGATATTTTGATTTTACAATAATGACTAAATATTTAATGTCACAATATTACACGTCACATTTTTTTAATTATAAATAATATTCATATTTTTCTCAAATAATTAAATAAAAATAGTAGTATTCATGCAAGATCTCGCTTAAATAATATTGCAAAATAAATAACTGTTTAAACATTTGCAATGGTTCTCAAATGTAATTAATACATTCAATAAAGTCAATATAAATCACATAGAAATAATATTGTTTAAAATAAAGTAAAACTAATACAATCCAAATTGTCTAATATTTAGAAATTTAAATAAACATGAATACCACCTAATAAGTTTGAAAGTTTGGAACGAAATATACCAAATCTAAGAAATAACTAAAACAAACTTGAATTATAGTTCTCAATCCAATTCTTGAGTCGAGGGTGATTGCATTGATTGTTAATTTGTGTCACTTGAAACTACGATAAACAATTATTAACAAGCTATCAATACAAGATATTACATAATTTGATAAGCAAAATAATAAATTATTATTAAAAGAGAATAAGAACAATAATCTATGACTTATCGCAAGACTGTCAAAAGGACAACAATTAAAAGCACTACACATATATTTCCATCATGAATTTTGTAAATACAAAAACCAATGTAACACAACAAGCAAGCTCATGTTCCAAAGAGTAATACAACAAGCAATTTGTAGCAATAATTGTAATACAATAATTGTAAATCTAGCAACCTATGTTATGCAACAAGCAAGCTCAAATTCCAAAGTATAATACAACAAGTAATTTATTGCAGCAATTTTACTACAGCAATTGTAAAACTACAAACAATTCAACACAACAAACAACCTCAAGTTCTCAAGTGTAATACTACAAGCAATTTGTAACAATAATTGTAATACAACAATTGTAAATACAACAACCAATGTAATGCAACAAGCAAGCTCGAGTTCATTGGTATATTACAGCAAGCAATTTGTAGTAGTAATTGTAATACATGAATGTAAATACAACAAACAATGTAGCATAATAAGCCCAAGTTCCAATGCAATAGTTTAATTGCCTATAACAAACTAAGAGAAAATATAGCAAACAGTTTATATGCCAAATAGTTTGTAGCAGACTTGCTTTTCTCACTTTCAAAATCATGTGTGTTTATCATATTGTTGAAGTTCATCTCAAATTTAAACCACAGGTAAATCTCAAATTTAAACAAAGTCCATTCTTTTACTATGTAATAATGCCAAATGGTCAAATCTTTTGTCTTAAATTCTAAATGCCTAGATTTATACAACGGCATTTAGTGTGCTTCATGATAAAAAATTGTGAAAAGGAAATGAAATACCTGAAGATTGGGGGATAGGGACTTGAATTCCAGCAGCTATCAAAGCATTTTTCATTGCTTCAATTTGACTTTCAAAATGTCCAAATTTTGATTTATAGTCTTGGAGTTCATCTTGTGTTTTTTTTAGAGTTTCTTTCAACTCTGAAGCATTTTCTTTTGAGTTGTTCTTAGTTGGCTTAGGTCCGTAACCCAGTCCCTTGATGTATCCAGACCGAGTACCACGGACCTCATCCACTATAGCATCAATGGTCTTAGGTTCTGTTCCTTCCTCGATAGGGGTTGATTCTAACTCCACCATTTTCTCCTAACAATTAAGAAAAAAAAATATTAACTAAAAGAATCATACTACAACAAAAATAAAATTATAATTCTTAATTTCAAAATTCTTACATAAGTTGCTTGAGCCTCTGGTGTTGACCATCCTTTTTCCTCAAAATAATGAGTCGCTTTAAAAAATTCCATCCTATTAGGTTCTTGGTCATCATTGTGCTACATAAATACAATAAATTTTTTAAAAAATAAAGGTAATAAAATAAAAAAATATATAATGTTTAAGAACTTTTAGAATATAAAATTTACCATGGAGTAACGACCAGCTACAAAGGCCCTCGATCCTTGGTTATGAGTCAACTTGACTTTGCTCCGACTTTTAGCATTTGTCTCACACCTCCTCTTCGTTTACAGAAGAATGCAAAATAAAATATAAAAAATAGTCATGGCATATAAATATTATGTGCATAAATAGGAAAAATAAATCCTACAAATACAACATTTATGTGAGTAAGAAACGAACCTTGTATGCAGGATCACTGAACAAATCACAAAGTTTTTCCCAATTTTCTTGAGGCAAGTTATACTTTGGAGGATTATTTTGGCGTGCCACTTCAACGTTTGGAAACTTTTTATAATGCAAGTGTAGCTTATATCGTTCATTTCTTGACAATTTGGACAAAATTGACAAGACAAATTTTTTAACAGCTTCATCATCCAATTCATCTCAAACTTTGTCTAAAAGAAAAAAATCAAATTAATTGATACATTTAAAAACATAAATAGAAAAATAATCAACATTGAATATATGTAATAAATTTTTTACACTCACATTAAGTCTCTCAAAGGCATGCAACTTTTCTGTATTCTTCATATCTCTTCATTTTGTTTGGACCGGCATGAATTGTCGAGTAATGATTCCAATTTCAGAAGATAATTTAGCTGATTGAACTTCACAAACAGGTCTACCCTTATTTTGTGGTATATCTATTATCATCTTATTTTTTCCTTTGATGAATTTTTCTAATCCAATCCCTCGCATTGGGCTTCGTACCCTTGTAGAGGGGATAGAATCTATAGCTATAAAAAAACCATTAATGGTATGCAAAACAATTGTAGTTTCAAGAAAATAGTAGTGAGTTTTCTTTCTCTGTGGGGAGTAAAAAACTGTTCATAAACCTTATAACATCCTTGACTTCTATTAATAGGAGTGTGGAAAAACGTGCATACCTGTTCAACCACTTTACTAGTGCAAATTAGGTGAGCAAGACTAAGTTAAAATTGAGTGACACTCGTAGTCCTAGATGTAGTAGTTGAAGTGAACAAGTTATGATATTAATATTAGGATGCTTTCACCATTGAACAAAAGTCTGGCAGCATTATAGAAGCCTAGGAGAGCAACTTTATCAAAAAATAAAAAGTTCATACTAAAAAACAAAGGCAATTTCTTTTTAGCAAGTATGAATAGCAAGAATATGAAACTAATCCTTGTTATAAATTCAAGTTTTGGGTTCATGTTGTTTCTTTATTGACTCATTTCACTGGAATATATACCTTTTCCAAATTCAAACTTTGAGTTAAGTAGTTTTTCTAAATTCAAACTATAAGTTCAGTGGCTTCCTCAATAGGCTTGAAGTTTGTTAGACTTAAATTCCTAACAATTCTGCCCCAGCTAAAATACTGTTATCGAATCTTATCTAAAATTTATTAGCAATCACATAATCAAACACTTTGCAAAGCATAAGTGCCCAACTTGTTGACTCTAAATCCCCATGGTTGTAGCATAATAAGCAGTTCATAACAGGACATAAAATCCAACAAGTCCTTAGTTAACATAAACTACATGAAATAGATTGAAGCAACTATCTTTTAAACTTAGCATGTTACAAGAAAATCCTAAATTTGAAACAGGTAAATCAGTAACAAGTATGGACCTCTTAATATAAGCAGAACAAATTTCAGGCAGCTAAACTCGTGAAATATCTACTGGTAACTTAGTAAACCAGAATAATCAAACTAGACTTGTTTTTGGTGTTCTAAAGCTTTTGTGGTATGTGCTAGATAGAATAATCTCAATTATTAGATGATTTCAAGTTCAGACAATATAATAAACACAAAAAAAAACATTTAGAATCTAAATCTAATTCGATTGTTTGATTAGTGGAACAACCTTTGTCTTGTCGACTTTGGACTCATTTTACTAACTTTATACGCATATTAGCAGAAGAAACATATGACCAAAGAAGAAAAAAAGGGATGATGCAAGATTGGTTAAGATATATAATAATGATTGTGATTGGCCGATTGAAAGTAAATGCAGTTCAATCAATTCTAAAATGACTAAAGAGATAAAAACCCCTCTTAACATGCAAAAAATACATCACAGCTTTAACAAACCAACTAGAGCTTATCATCATTATTTTCATGTGTATTACAATGTATATCAAGTTTTCAGGTTTCAAACAGCAAGCAATTTACAGTAGTAATTATAAATAAATTCTAAATACAACAATCAATGTAATACAAGATAACCCATTTATAAAGAAAGATGAAATGTAACTTTACAATTCTTGAGTTTCTTTCTAGTCTGCTAATAGAAGTATAGTTATTAATACAGCTTTAACAAACCAACTAGAGCTTATCATCATTATTTTCATGTGTATTACAATGTATATTTGCAATGTACTACAGCAAGCAAGCTTTAGTTCAAGTGAACAATTGATGGTATTAATATTGGGATGCTTTCACCATTAAACAAAAGTCTGGCTGCATTATAGAAGCCTAGGAAAGCAACTTTATCAAAAAATAAAAAGTTCATGCTAAAATACAAAGGAAATTACTTTTTAACAAGTATAAACAGCAAGAATCTGAAACTAATCTTTGTTATAAATTCAAGGATAGGGATATAATACACACCTTGATGAAGAAAAGCAACCACCTTTGATTAAATTTACTTCTTGCGCCTTTTGGAGGGAGAAACAAGACAGCCTCTATACTTTGAATTCACAACAGCACTAACAAAAGAGGGCAAAAATCATATCTTAGCTTCACATTATTAATAACATATAGACAATAAGCCTAATAAATAGAATTGTAACTTTCTTCCAATCACCATAGCCCCTTATAGTTATTCACTTAAATGGGCCCTAAATTGGGTAGCTTAATTTCATTAAAAGCCATCACACTTCAAAACACAGGTAAAAAATGCAAATGGTAGTCGCACTCAAGTGTCACTCTCAATCCTTTTATGTCAACTTACACCACTTTCATTGAAAAGGATTTTGGCTCTACCTATGCTATTCCTTTCACACCATTGGCAAATGCAAAGTATAGCATTAATCCAGAAGGACATGCAATCTCATCTCTAATTAAGAGAACAAGACTAGATCTCAGGACTTATATTTTTATCTCGGCAGAAAGAAAGATCATTAATTCACCATGGTGTGATTATAATACACTCAAAAAAATAAAAAGCAGAAATAAAGAAAGCCACCTCACCTGTATTATCATCCTAATGCATAACAATTTTTAATTCAAATTAAAAAGATATTAATATAAAAATGCAGGCTTTAATATTACCAAGTTTCTTTTGAAACATATAAGTAACTTATTAAAAGAAAGGCTAAAAAACCATATCTTAAATTCTTGAAGAATTGTAGAACCTCAAGACCGAGAAAAATCCAATATCATTAAATAAACAATAAGTCAATAACTATAGGAACTTTAACCAAAAAAACAAACAAGTCAAAACAATAAGAAGTAAAAAAAATTCTTACTAGACAATACCATAATCAATCAAATTAAAAAAAGGGAGATAGCCAATTGCAAAAGATAAGGATATAATATAAACCTTGAGCAATGGTGGTTGCTAAAAAAACAATGTTCTTCTCTCATTGCAGAAGATGGAAGAGACAAGGTAAAGAAGGGGAACAATTGCCGGCAAAAAAAAAAAACCCCAACATTAAAAACCCTTAATTTCTATAAAAAAGGATGAAAACAAAAAGCATAAAAAATTAAGACTTACCATTACTCCTCTGATTGCAGAGGATGGAAGACAAGCGGAAGAAAGGAAAGTGGAATGCGTAAAAGAGTTCCGTAACTATATAACTGTAAAGTGTTTTGGAGGGAGAGGGAAAGCAAAACATAAAAACGTGATATTAAGAGTTTTGGTTTAATCATATTTTTTGAAATATTTTCTAAAATAAAATTTATGATTAATTAAATGATTTGCACTAATTAAATCAGATAACAAATGACAAAAACATATGATAAAACATAAGATAATTATGTATATATTGAAAATTATTTTAGCAATACAAGAATTTCAATTTTGGATAAAAAATTAAAGAAGAAATTTAATAGCTATAAAGGACAAAAAAAAAACAGTACAGATTGTAACTAAAAATACTTATATAGGTAATACAATGAGGAATCGAAGAATTAGCTAAGCAGTAAAAGAGGACAAATCCATGCTGTTGATTACTCTGCCACTGACTTCACCGTCGCATCAATTTTTTCTGCCTTCTAGTTATTGGATGTTTCAATCCCATGGCTTGGAGTGTTGTCGACAACAGCTGATTCCTTAAAACCTTTTTCTTTGGGTAAGATCGTGTGACGCCCTACCTGGCGGTGGTAATAGCTGACATAGTTGGGATTTTTTGAAAAATGGATGGATCTTGGCAGCTAGGATGCTTCCTGGGTATTCGGTTTTTGCTTAACACCCATTTTTAACTTCCCTCTTTCCTTGCTAATTTGATTGCTCTCCCTTTTTAACAGATTGGAAACTTATTTTTTAATCACAACTCTGATTAAATTCCTTTATCTTAGGGATTATGACCACCTTGGCAGCTGATTTGCTACTGCCGTGGTGGCTGTAGCTCAGGCACAGGGGAGGGGCTGGTCTGCCTAACTCGGCTACAGTTAAAAATCAGCTGCTAGCCTTCTCATTTGTGCAGCCAATGTTGTAGCTGGTGTCGTGCAAGGCACCAGCTCGCAGACCCATAGTCTTTGCTTAATTGAGATTGGGATAACAGCAGGGATTTGTATTTTTAATCGAGAACAAACCGGAAAAGAAAGTGAGTGTTACGAGGCGATCTTTAGCTTTTACTTCTGAGGCTACGGTCACATAGCAATGCAGGGGTTATACTTGACATACAAGGACACGTATTTGGCTATTACTGGTGGGTTAGGGATTTTTGAAGCTGTGAGCGGTCAGGTTAAGCTTCAGCAAATCGTTTTTCCTTTCAAAATTTTCTACACATTTTATTTGAAAGGCAATGGTGAACTCCCAAAAGACCTGGTTTGTACCCCTGTTGCACCGAACCAAGCTATTGAAGCCACCCCAGCTGCTAAGGCTTGCGAGTCACATGCCACCATTGCAAATTTCACATTGCAAATTTCACTAATTAAATTTCACAATCGAACAACTCTATCTTATTTGGTAATGTTGTTGTAGTCAAAGTCATCTATCTTGATCAAACATAGCTTCAATTGTAATGTCAAATGGTATTATCATCGAATAAAACAAAACACTTTTATTTGTCTGCACTCTCCGTTTAAATTTTGTCCACGCTCAGTCTAATTTTTTCTATGACGAAGCTTTTGATCTAATTAAGAGAAATACAATGGAAAAATAAAAATGTTGAAATCCAAATTCTTACAAAGGGAAATATAATTATTTACATTAATACTTAAAATCACTTATATATTTTTAATTTAATAAAATAATTTATATTTATACTTAAAATTGTACAACTATTGTCACTGTAAGTTTTTTTTATTAATCATATATTTCTTTAAGGAAGTATATGACTAATAAAGTGTTTTAAAAAAAAGAAACTATTTAACGTAACATTTTTAATTGAATTCAAGAAAATAATAAATTAATTATAATTTTTTATAAATTTCGTTTTAGCATTTTAACTTGTGTTAATACTTACTAGACTATATTCACCTATTAATATTTTATTTATTTATATAATTTTAAACTAATAAAGAGTAAAAATATACATAAGCTTCAATAAATCGTTTTTCCCTTCAAAATTTTCTACACATTTTATTTGAAGGGCATTGGTGAACTCCTAAAAGACCTAGTTTGTACCCCTGTTGCACCGAACCAAGCTGTTAAAGCCACCCCAGCTTCAATGCCACCTTTGAAAATTTCACTAATTAAATTTCAGAATCGAACAACTCTGTCTTTATCTTATTTGGTAATGTTGTTGTAGTCAAATTCATCTATCTTGATCAAACATAGCTTCAATTGCAATGTCAAATGGTATCTTAGCAGTATTAATTATTTTTCTCTCTTTGTTTTTAGTATTTGGTTGTGATAGTGAGTAAGATTATTAGACCTAATTAAAGAAATAAATGTGTTGTTCTTTATAAAGCTTTTGTGTGATGGGATTATTTTTGGAGTACATTTTTTAAGAAAGTTTTGTATTTTTTTTTTGGTTTTAAACCTATATGGGTTAAACTAGCAAATGTAGAGCAACTTCTGTGGCCTACATGTGGCCTAGTCATCAGTGAGTAACTCCAATGCATTAAATAATGACTAGCATTATACATGTGTGTTGTGGGTTTTTTTTTTTTAATATGTGGCATTCATGAATAACTTGAATTAAACAATTGAAGTATCAATGGTAGGTCTTATTCTTTAGCCCAACAAGCAAAGACTATGGGTCTCCACAAGCATTGGAAATATTATATTGGCAAGTATTCTTCGGAGGTAATATTATAAATATATTAATTGTTCATAAATTAAAATTTGTAATATGACAATTTTCAGGAAATATGTCACAATAATTTTCGCATAAACCGATCTTTTAATTTTATTTAAAATTTTAATTTAATTAAAAATAAAATATTTTCTTCTAACAAATTTAAATAATTTTAAAATAATTTTCTAATTGACCTGAATAAATAATTTTATTTAAAATTTAATTTTAATTAAAAAATTTTATACTAACAAATTTAAATATTTTTTCAAAATTACTAACATTATTACACGTTACTAATTATGTTACATATACATGACAAATAAATTATCATCACTTATTAATTACACATTGATTTGTTTATGTTAGCGACAAATAAATAATGTCATCAAATTAGTAAACAATTTGTAAATTTACTTATGTCATACATTACCATACATTTATGTGACGATATTATATCGTCATTAATAATTGTCTTTTGGTGACGAATGTGTTTGTCTCTATGTTAGTGTAAAATCAATGAAAGACAAATTTCGTCATTAAATCAGTAAAAAATTTGTGACATTACTCATATCGTCTTATATTACCGTATATTTATATGATGAAATTATATTGTCATTAATAATTGTATTTTTGTGACGCATGTTTATGTCACCATATTTGTTTAAAATAAATAACAAAAATACAAACGTCCCCAAAAGTAAAAGAAAATGTCATAAAATTTTTTTCACCATTTATATTTTGTGCTAAAATTTAATGCTAAATATTTAGTGACGCTATTATAAAATAAGACATAATATAATTCATCACATATAAAATGCTCATTTTATGACAAATAAACAAATGTCACAAAAAAAATTAGAAATCATCACAAAAAAAGTTTCCCACCAATATATTTAGTGGTAAAACTTGGCGCCAAATATTTCGTAACGCTATATGTGACGTTTTTATATATATCGTAATATAATATATTAAAACTGTAGAGAAGCGTGATGAATTATAAGCGTTATGTTTATGTCACCATATTTGTTTAAAATAAATGACAAAAAATAAACGTCCCCAAAAGTAAAAGAAAATGTCACAAAAATTTTCCCACCATTTATATTTTGCGTTAAAATTTAGTGCTAAATATTTAGTGACACTATTATAAAATGAGACGTGATATAATTTGTCACGTTTAAAGTGCTCATTTTATGACAAATAAACAAATGTTACAAAAAAATTAGAAATCGTCACAAAAAGGTTTCCCACCAATATATTTGGCGGTAAAACTTGGAGCCAAATATTTCATGATGCTTTAATGTGACGTTTTTATATATCGTCATATAAAATATTAAAACCAAAGAGAAGCGCGACGAATTATAGTGTTCGTCACGTATGATATACTTTGCGTGACAAAAAATTATGCGTCACTTAGAAAAATTGTTACAAATTGTAAAATTTGTTGTAGTGATTAACTTTGAATATATAATTTAGTTAAATTAATTAATTTAATACATAGCTAGAATTAATTTGTCACTACAGTGCCAAGTACTTAGCCCTACTTAGACAACACAAGTTTTAAGTCGACACTTAGGCCCTGTAGGGTTTGGCTCGATTATGTTGCCTTGGAGTTCATGCCAGCAAATTCGCTCACTTGCATGTTTGCTTCTTTGCATCCCTACAGTATTATCTGAAATGCTACTATTGGATTATCAAATTTTTATCAAGAAGTTAATTAATTAATTAATTAAGGTTGGGAAAAATCTCGGTTATCACATTCTCCCCATCTTAAGAAATTTGGTTCTCCAAATTTGACCATAGTACTCTTAGAATGATTGAGGGTACTTATTCTTTTCTTGGTCTTATTCATGTACTTGCTCTTCACTATGACTTTATTCAATTATCTATAATCAATATATACCTTAAATTGCCATCTTTCTTTTTAATAAAGAGAACTAAAGTGTCCTATGGACACACATTCTGCTGTATAAGTCCCTTGACTAGCAACTCCTGTTATTGTTTCTTCCACTTCAAATATTCCAATAATATCAGTTTATACGAAGTTTTTGAGATTGATTGAGTACCAAGAAGGGTATCAATAGTGCACTCAATCTCTCTCACTAGTGGTAATCCTTTTTAATTTATTTGGAAGATGTTAGGGAAATCTCCACTAAGTGAGATTCAAGATGACTCCGAACATTCCTTATTTGTATTTTCAACAACTACTTGATGGCTTTCATAAGGAAATGTTACTTCTACTTCGTTCGTCACTGCTAAATGACATCATGATATTTTCTAATAAGGAAAAGGTTATGCTCTTCCTATAGTAGTCCACACTAGCAAGAATGGCTGCCAACCAATCCATGCCCAAAAGAATGTCAAATTCATATATATTTAATAATATAAGGTTTGCCACTAAGTCCCTCTCTCTTACAATTGGATTATAGTCCTTATACGCAATATCAATCATCATAACTCTTTCACAAAGGAGTAACATGCAACAAATATCCAAGATGCTCGGGCTCTATACTTGGTGTCCTAGCAAACATAGGGAATATAAATGAATGCATGGAGTTTGGGTTTATTAAAACAAATTTTAAAAAAGTAAGGATTAGAACGTTACCCTTAATCACTTAGGTGGAAGCGTTAACTGCTTCCTAATCCAATGCAAAGACTTGCCCTACTGCCACTAGTTTCTTGCCTCTATCAGGGGTCTTTTTCAGCTGACTTCTTTGCCCTTCATTCTTTTGTTAAAGCCTTAAATTTTAGGTAGTCTCTTTTCATGTGCCCTTGTTTCCCACATTTAAAACAAGCTCGTGTCATGTAAGGACCTGCGTGGCACTTTGTTCTCGTAGAATTCAAGAGGTGGCCCCCGTAGCCTTACTCACAATGTATTGTCCGCTTTGGTACCCCACAGGTCCCTTACGGTTTTGTCCTGAGGTGCCTGGAGTACCTCCTAGGACATTTAACACCTTGAGAGCATTCCGCATGTTTCGATCCCTTAACCACTTGGGATTCTTGAAACATGCTAACCATTAGGCCTAGAACAATTGGTTAGGAGTGACTTGACACTTGAGGAAGTCTAGGGTTCAAGTCGCTCCGGATGCGAATTGAAGTGGTGGCCCTTAATGGGTGCACTCTGACAAAGCCGTGAGGGGTAGTGGCCCAAAGTGGTGCACCCCAAAGCGGACAATATGATTAAGTGACTTGCTCGGGGCGGTGGCCTGGGTCGGTAACCTGCAGGTGCACCCTGAGGTGTCACAATAAAAACGCATATTTTTATTGTAAGGACCTGCATGGCACTTTGTTCCTGTAGAGGATGTTGTGGTTGTTGCGAGAGAGGTGTTTCGAGTGTTTGAAGTGAAGGTGAATTACTTCCATGTTGCTATGTTTGGAATGTGGTGAGAGCCTTCAAGTTTTGTTCCACCCTAGCTAGACGTGAGTTCAAGCTGTCCAGCTACGGAGGTGGTTGAGGCTGTTATGCCGGCTTACCTAGTAGAGGTCATCTACGTGGTCTCGCCATTTAGTATAGTTTTCCTACACAAAACTCATACTTTAGTATCGTGCTTAGGCACAATTCGCTGTTTATATTCAGACAACATAGTGATTTGGGATGTAAATTCAATTTTAACCCACCTATACTGATACAAGATTAAATAACAATGCTCTGATACAAATTTGTAACGCTTTCAGAAGCTGAGATTTTTAGGCTAATTTTTTTCTTTCTTTACTGTGTTTGTCACTCGCCAATGTAGCTAACACCTAACAAGTATATTACTATTCATTTATTTGTTTAAGACTAGTTATCTAAAGTCTCATTCAATTGTCTCCTAATGCGTGCCAAAATCGAAACTAAAAAACTCAATCCCTTTATATATACCTATTGTCCAACTACACATTATAACACAACAATAATTCAACCTGTGACACAATAATCATCTCAAGAAACCATCCAAAGCATTAGATTTTCATCAAGATACACTATCGAGTTACTATTTATTGCAAGGCACAATTATATATAATTCTTGATACAATCCTAACACTTACATCCCGATCCATGTACATTGTGTATACAAAAAGAATCTTATTGTCTGGGATATAAACAAAAGTAAAGACAGGTTATACCTCAATACAAAAGCAGTAACTTAGTAGCATGCAAGTCGAGCTCTTAGTGCAACAATCTTGCACTCAAGCCTATTTGTAGCAACCTGTGAGGGAAAGGAAGGGGTGAGCTAAAGCCCAATAAGAAAATATATACAAGAGATTCTAGGCTCATACTATCCTGCGTGTGTGCATATGCATGTTAAAATCGAGTAGTGATCTTAAAAATTATGTCTTATGCACATGCAATGAGAAGACCTAGCTAGACTAGACATTGAAGTTCTTGTGTTATGAATACATCAAATGCACCATAATCTAGTTTCTAAATGCAGTTTACAAAGAAAATTGAATTTTCAATATAAGTACAAACATAAGGTATAATATCATTATACAAATAGGGTTAAATCGTGTCAGTGTTTGCATCAATTACAAAACTGAAATCCTATACGAAAAGGAATAGGAAATTCATTCTTTTCCTTAACAATTCCATAATGCATATTTAAAAGCATTTATTAGGAGACGAGCATCATTCTTGATATTGGGCAATATAACCAAGATTTGGTAAGGTAACCAAGTAAGCTTTCTATGAAAGTATCTACTGTAGCTAGCAATGGTCACAGTTCCATACTAGGGCTTTATTTATGATCATGAATCATCCTAACACCAGTAATTATTTAGTGTGACGTCCCCGCCACTTCATCTTTTCACTTAATTCTTTCTTATTATCTTATCTGACATTATTTGATTTAGTTTATCCAGTGTCATTCTTTCCTTATTCTTAAGCTAATTATCTAATAGCTCATACAATTTTATTCACTTTCCATAAGCATAAAAATGATATATATAAAAACCATTCCATTCCCACAGGATCTCCTACATCATCTTATCTTACATCCCTAGACATCCTATATACATATTGGTTACTTGTACTGTACTGTAACTGAATTACAATTTACTGTACATAAACATATAAGTATACCTTCTATGCTAACTGGGAAGCGTATCGAGAAGGTACACTGCAATCTTTCAAAATTAAGCTCCTCAAATCGGAGCGAGGCTCACTTCAGATAATCTGTAGGAAAAATAGTCGTAAAAGGGTGAGTTTACGCTCAGTAAGAAAAATATGTAAAAGAGCGTACTATGCCTCTATATGCATTTTTCCTACTTGGCTCTATAATGTCATGTAAAGCATTATAAAGCATGCATCATAAACATCTTTCATGCATTGTTTGCAACCATGCATATTTAATTCAAATGACATGGCAAACATACTTTGTATGCTTCTTTTAAAATATAGCATACGTATAAAACATGCATCATATACTTGAAACATACATCGTACTTCTTTCTTTAAAACATCATACTTCTTTACTTTAAAACATACATCGTATATCCTTTGAAATAGGATGGAGACTATGTACAATTATTTAAGCGATTGTATCGTCATATAAATCCTTTATACCCATTTATATGACTCTAATCATGCATTAGTACATTGGTATACAATGTATAGGTCAGGGATTCTCTCCTGCCTTTAATAATCCACAGTGAACACTAGTCGGGTGTCACTTATGGGATTGAGGACCTGACTAGGGTTCCTCGCTCAACATACATATTACTGAGGACTTGATCAAAGTCTCTCAGCCATCAGAAACACATGATCGCTACGCAGTCCATAGTCTCAAAACATTTATTGTATACTTCTTCTTTTCAAAAAACACCTTAGTGTTTAAACCATTTTGGCTTTGAAATTCTCTTTTCATACATGGCAGTCGACTGGTCTTATAGGGCAGTCGACTGCTCCTTCATAATTTCTTTTATCGAAATTAATTTCATTTAAATTTTCGATATTTTCATCTTTGAAAATACATGGGGGCAGTCGACTGGTCAATATAGCAGTCGACTGGTTTTCAAACAGAATGCTTCTTAAGAAATAGCAGTCGACTGGTCATTAGCAGTCGACTGGTTTTGGAACAGAATGCATTTTTGGCAAATAGCAGTTGACTGTCCCATATAGCAGTCGACTGGTTTGAAACAGAATGCTTTTTTGGAAAATAGCAGTCGACTGGCTTACATAGCAGTCGACTGGCTTACATAGCAGTCGACTGATTTATCTCGATTTTCGAAAAAACGGCGTTTTGGTTGTCTCTAGGCAGTCGACCTCCCTTTATGGCAGTCGGCTGCCCCTAGCCTAATTGGTACTAGGAGATAAGTCCGAAAATGTCATTTTTCCTGCATGAAATCTGCTGGTGTTTCTTTCCAAACCACATCAAAACATCATAAAACATGCGGACATAGCCGCCTTACGTCCGTTACATAAATTTCTTACCTTGATTCCTTCGAAAACGCAAGATCACTTAGCGCGTTACCCTAGCTTTCACTCCTTCAAAGCTGTAACATCAAATCAATTTAAACCTTTAATTAACCATCATACATACATCATACCAACTCAGAACAACTTCATATCATGAACGAAATTGCAAGAATAATCTCCTTCTCTTACCTTTACTAGAGACCAAAATCTCAAACTTTGAAATCTCTTCCAATACTTGGAATCAATCCACCAAACTTTGGATATCACTTAGTCTAGTGACAAGGATCGATTCTTATTCAATAAACTAGTTGGATCGATGGAAGGATGGGATGGTTTGTCAAGGAGCTATGGAATGGAAACTTGGAAACTTGAATGGAACGAGAGGGAGAGCTGGGAGAGAAGCTGGCGTAGGTGATAGCTGATGGGGATGATGAGTCATGCACTTGCATTAATTGCATGCTCATCCCTTAATTCCTCTCAGCCCTTGACTATTCCTTTTTGACCTATTAATTTCCTCTTTTCCTCCTTCTCATCTCAGCCATTCATCCATTGATTATCAAATAAAAATCTGATTTTATTTTCTTTCATACTTCAATTATTTTCCTGATATTAACATTAAGTCTTTGGATAAATTAACATTCAACTTTATTATTTCTTCCATAATCCATACATCATTCATACATCATTCATACTTCAAACTTTATATTTATTTAATCATCTTGATTGAAATACTTTACAAACATGGAGGAATTACATGGAAATTGGGGATCTCACATTTAGTAGCTAAGGTACATGTCACGACTAGTTGTCGAACAATTCATAGTCCTTTACATGTATATATTGATATCCATTGCCACACGGGTGGACTCCATGATGTTTATGCATATACAGGTGCCTAAATGCGACACATGCATCTCACCATGTCACAAAGACACCTTACCATGCAAGCATCTCAAAGTCTCAAAATCCGTACAAAGATATCTTTTAAAGCACAATTTGCATTTTTAAAGCATAGTTTATTTAAAACATTTGTAGTTCAGAAACATCAATGTATAAATCATGCTTTGAACTTTTATCTCAACAAATGAAATCATTTTAGCAAATCTGTCATGACTACAACATTGTCTACTTATTTTAAACTAACTTGACACTTTTATAGAACCATGTTCCACCTTGCCCCGAGCATGCTAGCCTCGATGGCAAGTATCGTTTTTGAAATGTATAATGTTCAAAGGCATCATGTATGTATAAACTAGACCTACGAGATCTAGCTAAGTTAATTTTTAATGAAAATCCATTAGCATAACCTTTTAGAAAATGGAACCTCCTGCAAGTAGTTTACAATAAATCACAATCTAATTTCAACAGTTTAAATCTACAAATCAGTCCTCAATAGTATTTAAAATCCACAAACAGTTCCAAAGCAGTATTTAACTCCATGAAACAATTTCAACATTTATTAAATCCAAAAGTAGTTTGAATCAATTATTAAATCTAGAAATAATAGTCAAATCAGTTATTAATTTCAAAAACAGTTCCAAGTAACTTCAAATCCATATATATAATATAATTTGCAAAATCAATTATATCATTAAACTATAGCCGCCTATGATCACCTATTCACCATGACATATGAACATGATTTAATCACTTGAAACAAAAAATATAAATATAATAACCTTTGTATAAAATTCTTACATTAATAAGTACCAATATAATCACAACATCATCTTGCATATAAATCTTACCTCTTATGCCAATGCTTAATACTTAGCAAAATCACTTAAACACTTGGTTGATTGCCACTTCTTTGTACCTTCTTCTATGTGCACTTCTAGGCCTTGAGTCTCTAGAAGACCTTGTATTTTTTCTACAACCAATACACGTCAACTATTTTGTAACATCCCAATTTCCACTAAATAACATGTTACTCACTTATAACTTACATTTACTACCGGTTGGGCTGTCAGTGATGCTTAACAACTCTTGATACTCTAAGAAGATTTTATCCTCTTATTCCTTGTAAATCATATAAAGTTATGAATTATTAATTTGTTCACCTACAAATGTTTATACATTCCTTCCTATTTAAAGTAGTACTATACCATAAACTGAATATATAAAAGAATACAACATTCCTTCAATATCAAATCTTGGGAAGATAATTCTCTTTGTCCTATCTCAACAATCTGTGGAGTGGAAAATAAGGAGTGAGCGACAACGTGCTCAATAAGGAAGGTGTATGCTGCTTTACAAATATAAAGACTATATTCTCAAAAACCATTTAATTATCCTAACGATCAAACTCATTAGGAAACAATGAATACAGTTAAAATGAAACAGGATTCAACAGATCCTTTCATAACTCATTTACTTGAGACTAGGCAACAATTTAAATCATGCAAAGAACACAAGTCATCCACTTTTGGGGTGCACCCGTAGGCCATCGCCCCTCACGGCTATCTCAACTAGATATATGACCATAATCTATAGGTGGTCCTCGGGTCCACTTGCCAAGTGACCTTGAGACCGCTGATGACTTGGCGGGTCCATCAGTCCTGTGACGCCCTAGGGTGCACTCGTTGGTCTATTTGACCCGAGCCATCGCCCTCGATGGGTCACGCAAAGTATATGTATAATAATGCATGAACTCATGGCCTATTGTCTCAAAATCAAGTTATATCACATGAAAAACCTTTATGGAATTATTTCATAAAGTCTATCATTCCCAAAAATGATTTGATTTCCAAAAGGTTTGATAAAATAGTAAAGCAGCCCGCAATCTCAACATTTTCCGTGTGAGAAGGGCACGGTTTAACTGGCTCGCCCATGGCTAGTTCGCCCATAGTCAGCTCGCCGATAGTCAACTCGCCCATTGGTCAACTCGCCCAATGGTCAACTCGTCCAAAAAGGGTTTCATATTTCTATTTTTGGAAATATTAAAATAATTCGTTTTTCGTTTAAGAAATTACACTTTAAAACCGTTCGCCAGAGTCAGCTCGCCTTTCACGGCTCGCCCCTGACTAATTCGACAAGACGGTGAATTAGTATTCTCCCGCCACTTAGCTTTTCAAAACAGAAGTATGTCTCGTTGATATCAGTTCGCCCGCCTTATATTTAAAACAAGGGCCGCCCGCCCAAACACATTAAAAAGGGTTCGCCCAACTATGGCTTACCCGGATTTCTCTTTAAAACAAGGGCACTCGCCCAGTTCTCATAAAAGAGAGCTCGCCACTTGGATCGCCCGAGTTTCTGCCTAGAACAAAGATACTCGCCCGCCTTAATCAATTCGCCCAACAAAACAACATATGGCGGCTTGTAGCTCGCCCGAAATCAAAACAGTTTATCAACCAATGCATGTCAGAAAATAAAACAATTTCTAATATTTTCTTAACATTTTTACTCCACAGGACATGCATTTGCATCACATACTACTTCCTTACCTGATCTCACGAAGTCTTGCTTCGCCCTGCTTCCTGCTCGCCTTTATCAACTCTTACTTCTCAGCTGCAAGGTAAATAGTAATACCATTAATATTTCTTTTCAACTATTTCAACTACAGCTCGCCATTCTCCCATCATAGCTCGCCATCCATTAGTGGCTTATTCATGGGAGTTCGCCCAACATGGGAGCTCAACTCGCCATACTTATCAATTCAGTTCGCCACTCCTGGCTTTTCATTCATAATTGGGCTCGCCCATGAATTGGATAACCCTTGGCTATCTCGCCCTCTTGAACAACACTTTGGCGAGTTCTCTATTACCTACTCGCCTCATTGGCGATCATTGGTCCTTGCCTTACTTCCACATTCCATATTATCCCATAACCATTGGCGAACGTGTTCTCGCCTAGTTATATATTGCATTGTACTCGCCTCACCCTTTGGGCGAATACTCCTTGCTCGCCTATTGTTTTTCTTAATCATTTCCATCTAATTTCTTATATATTCCCATAGTATTTAACTACTACCAGGTTATATCTACGTTTATCAGATTATAAACATAGAAATATACCCTCATCTATCAAAATAACTATAAAGATATGGAAGCTCACCTCAACTGAGTTGCATTTCTTGGAGCAGAGTGCTTTCTTGCCTCAATTAGCTTTACTTCGCTTATTCCTCAGTTCTTCACACACTGGATAAATGTTTAGCTAACCAAGGATGAATCTCACGGCTCACTTATGGAAATAGAGGAAAACTAATGGTGAACTTGCAACGAAAACAGAATGGGCGAGAATGATTTTGAGGAAGATGAAGTTGCTTCCATCGATTTTTCCTCATGAACTCTGCTTATATAGCCGTTCCGTTTCGCTTAAAATCTAACACCTGTTTCCTTATCCTGTTTTCCTCATCATTTCATGCAATTAAAACCAAAGAAAACTGCAGCAAAAAAAAGAGCGGTAGTGACGTCCCTACTGCAGCTCTATTCTTGACTAATTTCACTTGCCATTTATTGCCTAATCCCGTTGTCAGGAGAAGCAATTGGTGAGAAGTCCACTATTAGCCCCTTTCCTTGACTTTTCCATTTTCTTTTCTTCTCTTCTCCACGCCATTTCTCTTCCAGCCAACGGTTATTGGCTATCATCTCATTCATTTCTTTGTTTGTCCTCTAGCCATTAATCCTTCATTTAATGCTTTCATACTATAATATCAAAATTATATCTCAACAATATCTTGTTACACTTAAATATTTGTTTTTCTTTCTTTAAACACCATACTATAAATCATCACTTAAATTGAAAAGTGGAAATTCACATTCGGTTATTCTTTAATTTCACTAAAAGAGTTTATTTCCACTATCAATAATGTACATATATGGTATACAGTATAATAAAATTCGGATTTTACATATTTAATATCCTAGTATATTTCACTAGGGCACTGGCGATTAAATTTAATATAATTCTTACACCAAGAGTTAATTCTTCCTTGTTATACTCATAATTTATATACATACATATATACATACATACATATATATTTATCTATGAGTGTATGTGTGTGTGTGTGTGTGTGTATATATATATATCCACTTAAATATATATACTTATATATATGTGATTCATGCACAAAGAGTTCTACCTCTTTTTACCAAGCCTTCGTCACACTTTATATTAACCTAACATCATATATATATATATATATATATATCAGTTATGTTCCCAAAATCCTCATATATATAGTTTTAATATCAACATACACCTCATCAATAATTCATTCAATTTAATAAGGTTAGTTCCTAACCCTAACAATACCTATTTTATCACAACTCCAATATTAAATTCGTTACCCATAACACCTTACATTAATCTCTAGCAAATATATATATATATATATATTCTAGTAAGTTTTATAGGAAAACTCCTTACCCCTTTGCTCCTTAAGCTAATCGAACCTCACTACCCTTGTTTTCTAGCCATGAAGCTATTGTTTCCTTCTTTTCCAAACGGCGGCCAACCTGTATTTTTTCAACAGCCCTATCAAACACTTCCAACCAATTGTCCTGCTTCTCTTTTCACCGTTTAACTACTGTGAAACTCCTTGAAGTTCTGTCTTCGAGTGCCAAGAGTGTTAACCATTTTATTTTACAACAATAGCCCTTATTTAACAGCTCAACATTGAAGGAAACCGAAACATACATGCAGCGGAATTTAAATCATTCGGCCTCCACCAGGATCGATTCGGAGAGTTGCCTGATTAGGGTTTCGAGATTTTACCTAAAGTTTTCTTTGATTTCTGTCGTTGGTCGAGTCACAAGCAACAACCTTTCGTTCCTGCCTCTATGGTATCCACACGAACGGATCTCACGACTCTTGAACGTCTCACGATCAGAAGCCTTAAAGGAGCGTTTTTGATTCTTTATAACCGAATTGCTAGCTTCGATTAAAAGAATACTTTTCTGTTTTCTAATTGTTGTACGGCTATGTTTCAGAAAACATCCTTTTATAGGCAGTAAATTTTACCCTAAAATTTACTGCCAAACAGAACTCTAATCCTACTTAGAATAGGATTAGTTATATCCCTAATCCAATTCAAAATAGGATTAGTTATATCCTTAATCCAATTCAGAATAGGATTAATTAAGCTCCTCATTGATCCGTTCTAAGTGTGCGACCCAATAGGTTCTCAAAACAATGGCAATGACAAAATTGTCACAGGCAATGAGCGGTATCTAGCAACACATCATTGCTACCCATGTAACGAGAATGTCAATGACGCGACATAACCTTACTCGTGATAGATGTTACTATGTAGTCTAATCCCTTTATCCTTTGATGTCTTGATTAGACACAAGTCATGGAATGTGTCACACTTGTATAGTCTAATCAGCGTTTCTTGATTCCTGAGTAGACTAATTAAACAAAAAAAATCAATATCTCATATTGACTTATTTGAGCACGGCCATGCATTTTAGTCTCACTCTATCAAAGGGCCCAAGACATCACTCTTGTTATATAAGAGGGATAAATCCTATCTTGATCACTCAACATCCCTCTACATAGATCGAGGCATACCCAATTACTACCTTTATAGTCCATCCTGTTACGAATGACATCTAGCAGCATTAAAGTATGCAATTCTCTATGTTGGGATCTCTGATGATCTCAAGTCAAAGGATCACATACACCATCATCACTATGAGAATCGCTTATGACACTCATATAACAATTCATGTAGCGTTCTCATGGAGGGTCGATCCAGTACATAGTTCTCTAACATGTACCTATGTGATGACTTGATATCCTATATCCATGACAATGGTCATCAGTCAACCACATACTAGTCTTATCGTATCATTGTTATCCTTGTTCACAATAATACTTGACTAGGGATATTTTAAGAATAGTGTGTTATTACTATTCTAAGGACATTATCATATAAGATTATATTACGTAGTTATAAGACAAATATAATAATGAACTATAAATAAAAATGTCATGATACATAAAATTGCCAAAGTTAATCATCTAATGAATGGTTCTAAAGGCATAATCCAACAAACATAACTCCAAATGCAGCACCTATCGAGTCCTTAGTAACCCAAACCTGCCTCACACCCCTGTCTTAACCCCTGATCCATCCCTATTCTGCCTCCCTTATTTTGTCACGACCAAATGTCCCTAGTTTAGTCAAAATGCTTCACGTCGCCTACTCCCTTTCTGTGGCTCACCTACTATATTTTTTTCCTACTATAAGGTAGAGAGTACAGTAGCTTCTAGCTGCTGTTTTGTTGATAAGAAATGAATACCCCTTGTAGCTCCCATTTTCACGTTCTACTGGTACTTTAGTTCCCTCTCTTTTCTTCTGTATATGGTGTGCAGAAGTGAAGCCCCTGTTTTTGTAGCTTTCTTCAACCTCACCATACTCCTTCAATATCCCTTAGTTTAGCCCACATTTCCAGAGCAATTTGGGTTTTGTTCAGCCTTCTTCTTTTCCCTTGTTCTCAACTCTCCCTTTCTTCAGGCCAACAACTCCACTACTACACCACCTCATCCCCTCCCTTAATCGGCCTAACACAGCTCTTGAAAATTAATGTTGAATGTTTCTAGTCCATTTTCAACCCCTAACCACCTAAAAACTCAACTACAGTCGAAACACTCATCCCTCTCCTCTCATTGTTCTCTCGATCTTCACAGCAGCCAACAATGGCCTCTTTACAAATGCCTAGCTTGCCTACAATGAAAAGAGGTAGTAGGAGTAGTTGGGGTCGGCTTCTTCAAGAAGCCACAACCTTGAACAATATTTTACTCCTTTTGTTACATGTGTTTTAGTTTATATATTTATTTATTTATTTATTTCATATTGTTTTAGTTTGTGACATAAATTTATATATATATATATATATATATATATACACACACACACATAATATCTTATACCTGCACTTTACATATAACTATCAATGTACATATATATATATGTTTATTTAATTTAATGTTATATCTTATAGAATTATTTAGAATTAATTCCTATGGTTTAAGGTTTAATTTTAATATTATAAAATTATGAAATTTTCACTATTCACTTACTCTAGTATTTTAAAATTAACTTTGAATATTTAATTTAGTTAAATTAATTAATTTAATGCATAGCTAGAATTAATTTCTCACTATAATGACAAGTACTTAGCCCTACTTAGACGACACGGGGTTGAAGTCAGCACTTAGGCCCTTTAGGGTTTTGCCCATTTTCGTTGCCTTGGAGTTCGTGCTGACAAATTCACTTACTTGTATGTTTGCTTCTTTGTATCCCTACACCATTATTCAAAATGCTATTATTGGATTAACTTGAAGTCCCTGGCCAAGGCAAAATATGAGTTTGAGTATATGAGTTTGAGTTAATGTTAATAGCTCAAGGGTAAAAATCAAAATTTGTATAGAGTAGACATCAAGCCAAACTCTATCCTTTTTTGAGATATTAAGTTGAAATGATCAAATTACATTGAGATGCTGTGCACTAAATAGGTTGGTTAAATAATTTGACTTTTTCTAACATTTGGGTTGTCATTATGCATTGCTAGATGCCACTCTTGATCTATGAATTTAATGAATAATTTAATTCATTGCCAACATGTTGGATACCAAATAGGTCGTACACACATAAGATAACCATATGGATTAAATTAAATTGATAAGCTCAAAATTTTGGAAGTTCCTAATTAGACTTATTAAGAAAAAATTATAATTGGGCCTAATTAAAATGTTTAATTAGGTAGACTTAACAAAAGAGTTTAATTAAGATATAGGCTAAATTATAATTATAATAAGTTCTGAGGCTAAACGACAATTATTCCAATTAAGAGGGAGACAAAACCCTACCCTATAAAAGCCTCATTATGGCTAGCCATCACAATGATAGAAACCCTACACATGTGAGGCACAAATCCATTGGAAAAGTTCCCTTGCCACCACCCCCTCTATCTTGTATGTTCTTGTTTTCTGAAATTCTTCTAGGCAATTAACAATTGAGGAATTGTTTCTTTTAGCTAGAAGATTAAAATTGAGATATAATGGTGAGATTATGAATCTTAATCTACTAGCTTAGAGACAATCATAATACAATTTAGCCTTTTGTGAGATCAGTTAGTTATCTATGTGGATTACCATTAGAGGCTGGATAATTGAATGACAATTGGTGCGATCTAGCCTACTTGGAGTAGGTGATTGGCTTGGGTCTTCATAATCTTGGGTTATGAGTCCTTAAGATCAAAGTATGAAATTGTTTGAAAATCCAAATTGTTCATGTTTATGTTGATTTTAATAAGCATTAAGTGTGATCCCATACTTTGGTTTTAGCATTGTATGTTTACATTTACGCTACATACTCTAATAGATGTATGTTTAATTTGATTGAGCATGAACCAAAACCAACAAACAAACCTTCACATACACATCCACGAAGGTAGACCTTGCAATTTGTGTTTATAATTTGTGCTTATGTCATGTAAAATCGTGTTCATATTGTGTAAAACACGAAAATTTCGTGTTGACATAGAAAACACAATGTTGGCTCTAACCAGGATGGGGGTGAATCGGTTTTCTACTAAAAATGCTAACTAAAAGGTTTTCTAAACACTTTGCTTAATTTCACGAAATTTATATATCAAATTAAATAACAAAATGTAAAGAGTGTAGGGATAAGAAGAGCAAACACAAAGTTTATAGAGGTTTGGTCAATCTCATGCCTATTTCCTCTATCCTTGAGCCTCTTGCGAAGGTTGTTATTCCACTATTTGTAGAATCGCTTACGCAACTTTTCTTAGATTGGTGAGACCTCTTACACTTCTTTTTTATGGCTAAGGAAGAAAGAACAAATCCCACTTACTAGTGGTTGCCCAAACTCTCACAAGATTATCTCACAAAAGGTACACTCCCCTTGATTACAAGACTTGAGTTAGGATAAAAGTGTTTGTGTAAACAAATAGACGTCACAAGGTAGGTGTTTACAATGGTGAAGAGCATAATAAAAGAGATAGAAGAATTTCAGAATTTTGAGTACAAGAGTTTTAATTTCAAGCTTCAAGATGATTCTCAAATGTTTTTTGTTGGCTCTAATGTCTTTAATATAGGTATTTATATGCCCCATTGTGTTCAATAAGGTTGGTGCAGCATATGATGCTTTTCTTCCCATTGAAACCCTCAAAATAGAGTAGTTGAAGGCTTTTTGCACACAAGGGGATCAATCCTTTTATGAGGGGGATTGATCCCTTCCTTGAATCCTGCAATATTTGTTGAGCCAAAACATAGGGGATCGATCTCTTAATTAGTGGATCTATCTGCTAAGCTTTTTGCCAAAGGGGAATCGATCTTGCTAGAGGGGGTTTAATCCCTTGCTTTCATGGATAGATTTTTGGGGCTTTTTAATTGAAAATTGGTTAATTCTTTTAATTTTATTAATCCCAAAATCATTTTTCAATTCCATTTAAATGTAGTAGGCATAAAATTGAGCCAAAAAATTTACTAAGTAATTTTCTAAAATTTTTTTCAATAGATCCTTGAGAAAATTACTAAGTTTCTTTGTTGACAATGAAGAGTACAATTTTTTTAGCCCATAGGTAAAAACTATCAGCACATAAATCAAGTCTCATATATGAAGCAACATTAAATTATTCTGGCATGCATTTTTTTCAACATAACAAAGTCTGAATTTTCTCATCTTCTTTTTCATATCATAGTAGCTTTAAGATAAATGATCATCTGCTAGCAGCATACCCTTCATAATTCCAAAGAGATAGTCAAATAAATTAAGTAAATTTTTAAAAGAGGAAAACGATTTAATTTTCAGGCTTTAACAAAGGAAGTCCAACTAGTAGCTACAAATTTTTGTTGCTAGAGCTCCATATATTTTTTAAATATTAATTATGTATTAGTATGGCAATTTCTCACTAGTAACTGGATTTTAATCTCTAATGAATTAAGTAAATTACAACAAAGAAAAAATGATTTTACTTAATAAATTGAAAGGCTTTAGTGACGAAAATCAAGCTAATAGAGACAGATTTTCAGTGTTGAAGCTTTTTAATTTTTTAAATATTAATTATGTATTAGTGATAGAATTTCACCGTTAAATTTAAAATCCAACTAATATATTGACGCAAACCATTTTAGCAACCGCTTTAGTGACAGAACGCCTGTTTCTCTTTAATTAGTGATAGAATTTTGCTATTAATTTCATCACTAAAAGATTAAAAAACTAATAAGTTCCACCGTAATTCTATCGTAAATCGATCACTATTAACAACTTTTACTAACAAAAAAAAAATTCGGTCGATAAAATTCCATTATTATTGCCATATTTTCTTCTGGTTTTAGTGGATCTTATAAGGAAGGAGATATTGACCTTTTTTGAGATTTCCATGAATTTGGACTATCCCATCCTAATAATTAACTTTGAGTGTCGTGCTCCCAAAATTCTTAACAGAAAATTAAAGGGAGCAAAATTTAATAGAAACAAATAGGTTTAACAATCTTAGACACGATATAGTAATATGAGATGAAAATGATACAAAAAAAAAGATACAAATGTGACACGGATTAAAATTAAGTAAAAATTATATACAAATATGATAAATGCTAAAATAAGATTTTTAATTTTTTGTGTCGATACAAATTTTAACACGAAATTTTTGTGTTTTACATAATACGAACACGACTTTTTATGACACGAAAACGAATTTTAAACATGAATTGTTAGGTCTAGAAACAAAGCTTTGTCTTTTAACAGATTTGATCCCAATTGCCTTCAAGTAAGGCTAGCTAGTCGTTCTAATTTAACCATGAATCTGTCTTTTAATGTTTTAAGTGGTGAAGAAGAAAATGGCATATAGAAATAGAAAAGAAGAGATCCCAATAGAAAAGAAGAGATCCCAGTCCCACCCACCAAATCCAAATTGTAGATTTTGAATTGAATTTGCAACAGCTATACGTTTGTTCTCTAATTTTCGGTTATTTTTTTTAATCATAAGTATTCAGATCTGTTTTATTGCCTGAGATTAATTTTGTTTGGATCAATAGCAATGAACGATAGATTCTTCCCATTGATGATGACTCTAATATTTGAATCATAACAACTTTACTTTACTTTTTTCAATACTTAAGCTTTGCTTGGTACAAATGACGGAAAGAAGTGAGGATGAAAAATTTGATAATATAATGATTAAGTTTTATTACCACTTTTTTATTTTGTAGCTTAACTATTAGATTAATAAATTTTTTATCCTCACATCTTTTCATCCTTCATATCAAGCAAAGCTTTATTGGTTGGAGATTTGAAAAACAACTAAAAATGTGTTGCAATCACATGCAAAAAAGATTGCCGCGCACGCGCATGGCAAAAACCTTGAGCGTCTTTGTCATACCAAATCTACGTACTTTGACAATTAACTTTACAGTATGGCCCTGCACCAATTGCAAGTTGTAAATCCTTAATGCAAGGGGAGTGGCGGTACACAAAGAGAAATTAATAACTGCATTTATAAGATTAATCAATATCAGATTGAGGATAACAAACGAAAGCTGGAGCTCATCTTGAGCACAAATGATTGTTCATCATTTGATTCATATTGTACCATAATTTGCCATTTGTTGGCAGATCTCCTTACTTATAGACGTCACAAATTGTATTTATTATTGATTTTTTTTTATAATAAATTGTGTTTGTGCTGTAAAAAAATATAAAAATTTTATATCAAAATTCATTTTAATATATCAAACATAATTTTTTTAGTTTTTTTTTTATATTTTCATATCCAATCTTTACTAAATTTTAAATTTTGTATTTTTTATTCGTATCATTTTCATATTGTATTACAAATATTTTATTAAATTTTAACATGTGATAACCGTAAATTTTTTCATTTATTGGAAATTAGAAATATGAAAAATAAATATTAGAGAAATTAAATAAGGGGAAATAAATAAAATTTATTTACGAGATGGGAATATAGTTGAAATTCCCGAAATTAAGAAAAGTGAGGAAATTAAATGAAAATAAAAAAAAATAATAATAAAGTTGGAGTTATTGAAAATAAGAAAAAGGAGGAATTTAAATTGGATTAATGGAAATCCAAAATTAATAAAATAAAAATGCGTATATTATATATTTATATAATTAAATTATATAAATATATCTACACATGTTTTTATATAAATACATATGTATGTATATGAATATTAGTATATATTATGAAATAAAATATATACTATTTTGTCTTAAATAAAGACATGTGTATATTATAAAATGTATTTATATAATTATAAATATATATGTACAGATATATATATATATGAAATATATATATATTATTATTTTAAATAAAAGTATATGAATATATAAGAAAAGTAAATGTGGTTTTATATAAAAGTTTATATGTATAAATATTTTATTATAGCATTTATATAATTTGTATACATATATGTTATTTAACTTTAAGTATATAAATATACATATATATATATATTTATACTAGATATACATTTTTGTAATACTTAATATACATATATGTATATGTATGTATCTCTTTAAATATATATATAGTACAATACTATATAAATAAGCAAATATTATTTTATTTAAATTGTATAACATAAATATAAAGTAGATATATTGTTATATTATATCTATATAAATAATTATACTATGTATGAATTAATATATGTGTAGTATATAATATATAGTATATGTATAAAGTATAAAATATGGTGTATAATATATATTAGGTTACATACTAAAAAGGGAAAGGGATAAACCAAAAAGGAAACCAAATAAAAAGGAAAACAAAAGACAGAATCGGGTTTCCCGATTCTGTCACCGGAAGAGCCGCCCCCGTCAGCGGCCGCCGGAGAGGGAAAGGAGGAGAAGGAAAAGAAGCGTCGACGCTGGCAAGGGAAGAGGAAGCCGACGCCAACGCCGGCGTGAAGAAACGGAGGAAAATCGAACGGGAAACAGAAGCAAACGCCGGAAGAGAAAAGAAAATGGCAGACGGCGATGTCGACCAAATCGGTGGCCGGCACTACCACCGAAGCTTCACCGGAGGAAGACGAAGCCGATGGAGGCCACCGGAGACGCAATGGACGGCGGAGAAACGCCGGCGAAGAGGAAGAAGAACCGAGGCAAAACCGCCTCGATCCGCCGCCGTGCCGCCGATCCAGGGCAAACGGAGGGCACCGGCAAGTTCGTCGTGCAGTCGGCCAGCTGAGGGACGCCCGAACCGCCGGAGAACCGGCCACCAGCGAGGAACCGGCGAGGAAAGAAGCTGGACCGGTCTGAACCGGTCTGACCGGGAAAGGAAGAAGAAAAAGAAAAGAAAAAGAAAAGAAAAAGGAAAAAGAAAAAGAAAAAGAAAAGAGAGAAAGAAAAGAAAAAGAGGAAAAAGGAAGAAAAAGAGGAAAAAGGAGAATTTTGGGAATTCGGAAAATTCCCGAAAATTTGACAATCCGGGATTTTTCAAATTCGGTAAGAAATTTATCGAGAATTTAATTTCAGAAAAAAATTTAAATAAATTATGAAAAATTCTAAAAATTAGAATTTTAATTCTAGAAATTATTTTCAGCAATCGAGATAAGGAATCAGGAGAAATGGAGTGCGGGCGCGATCGATAAGCGGAATTCGCCGACCCGGAAAAAGGTAAGGGATGCATGTGCATAATTTAATTTGAAATATTTTATGCAATTATTTTATAAAAATTATTATGATGCATGAATTGCTGAAAATAATTTGGGAAGAAGTACTGGCTGAAAGATTTTAAACTGTATTTTCCGTGCAGGAGGTTAGTGAATCGGCAGCCGTTATGCTGCCGAAAATTTTAGAAAAACTTTATAAAATCATATTAAATGATTTACTTCCGAATTTCGATAGTAAATCACGAGACATGAGGAAATTTCTAAATTTCATAAAATATGAATATAATGAGATGGAACTTTAGAATATTCATGTATTCGAGAATGGTGATAATGAAATCACCGAAAATTCTCGAAATAGATAAATTACACGAATTACGAGACGAAAGATGAAGTGAAATATAGTGAATATTTTTATGGATATTTTTATCAATATTCACTAAAGGATTATAACCCTTATGGTTTTAAATCATAGAATTATATAATTATATAAATTCCCATAAAGGTGTATTTTATGATGAAAACTACGGTTTTGAGATTGGTTGGCATTCCTATCATACGGATGCATGATATGTGATATGTTTAGTCCCGGTCGACACCTGATCCGCGACCCACAGAGGACAACATAGATTATGGTCAAAGATTTGACCGGTTTATTTCTTTACCCTCCGAGATTTATAGTACGATAAGATTGATGTCTATCATAGACTCCATAAATGATAGGTGACATGTTAAAAAGGAAAGTGTTTTACATGACATGGAATATGTCAAATGGGAAATGTGATATGTGATGTGTGACATGTGAAAAGAACATGTTTCATATAATATGAGAAGAAAATCAATTGAATTATAGCATTTTTATAAAATGCTCATTTCGGTACTGATTATAGTACTGTGAGATGATTCTCATAAGACATGAGATACAAACCTCTAATATGTTTAAAAAAAAAAGAAGAATTGATATATCTGACATTCTCACCATAAATTTAAATGAAACATTAGATTATAAGTGTTTCACGAATTCCGAACCGTGGGAGCCACCTCTAGAATCCTTCGAGAACTAAGTGCTACACGAGCTTCGATGTACTAAAGGCCAAACCGAGCAGAGACTCGATGATTGTACCGTGTGAGCCACGGACGAGTGATGAAGCTAGGCAATCGTTGTCTGATGGGCCCAGAGAGGTTGCCATGGCCGATTGTGCTGGTTCGTCACAACCTCTAAAACCTCAAGTGGACTTTGGGCCATAGAGGACAGTACGGATGTACTAATGTCCAAACCGAGCAGAGACTCGATGATTGTACTGTGTGAGCCACGGATGAGTGATGAAGCTAGGCAATCGTTGTCTGATGGGCCCAGAGAGGTTGCCATGGCCGATTGTGCTGGTTCGTCACAACCTCTAAAATCCTTCGGGAACTAAGTACTACACGTGCTCTAACGAAATATGAGAAATCGTAGGATATTGTGACTATAAGTAAGTGATTGTAATTCGTGAATGCGATGAATGTCGAAGGATGAAATAGATCTTAGGCATATGACACATGATGTATATGATTATTGGATGATGTCTATATATGCCATTGAATATGTACTACTTGAATGTTTGTGCTTCCACACATAATTATACTTTTAATAAGAACGATGCCTTGTATAACTGTGATAACCGTAAATTTTTTAATTATTGGAAATTATAAATATTGAAAATAAATATTGGAGAAAATAAATCAGAGGAAATAAATAAAATTTGCGAGAACGGATATTGGTGAAAATCCCGAGAAATTAAGGAAGTGAAAGAATTGGAAAATTTGTGTAAAGGGAATTAAATTAGATAAATTAAAAATCCAAATTAAATAAAGAAAACGAGAAATGAAAATAAAGTATTATATAATTACAAATTATATAAATGTATTTTTATACAAATACATATGTATGTAAATACTATATAGTATATTAATAATTACATGTTTGTATATATGAATATATATATATATATATAAAAATATATATATATATACTAGTTCATGAAGTTACATAATACATATGTGCTTAAGTATAATCTTTTATGTATATATAGGTATATATATACATATATATTTGAGAAATGTTTATATTTGATTTACATTAAAGTTTGAAAAATATATATTGCAAATACAAAACATATTATATTATAATATATATATATATATATATATATATGTAAAGATTAATTATTTTAAGTATATAAATATATACTTATATATCTATGCTAGATCTATAATTTTAATACACAAAATACATATTTTATATGTAATATATATAATACTATATTATATACATATATGATAATAATAATATTATGTGTATTAAATATATAATATAAGTACATGACATATATGTATTATTATATTAAGTGTATAAAATATAGTATACTAAATATACTAAAAGGGGAAATAGAAAACAAACAAAAATAGAAAGAAAACTAAAATACAAAACAGAATCGGGAACCGATTCTGTCTTCCCGAAGTGGCACCGGCCACTGCCGCCGGAGAAGGAAAGGAGAAGGGGGAAGAGAAATGTCGACGCCGGCAAAGGAAGAGGAAGCCGACGCCAACGCCGGCGAAGTGAAACGGAGAAAAAATCGAAGGGAAACAGAAGCAAACGCCGGAGAAGAAGAGGAAATGGCCGACGGCGATGCCGGCCAAATCGGTGGCCGGCACTACCACCGAAGCTTCACCGGAGGAAGAGGAAGCCGATGGAAGCCACCGGCGACGCAATGGACAGTGGAGGAACGCCGGCGAAGAGGAAGAAGAAACCGAGGCAAAACCGCCTCGATCCGCCACCGTGCCGCCGATCCAGGGCGAACGGAGGGCACCGGCAAGTTCGTCGTGCAGCCGGCCAGCTGAGGGACGCCCGAACCGCCGGAGAACCGGCCGCCGGCGAGGAACCAGCGAGGAAAGAAGCTGGACCGGTCTGAACCGGTCTGATCGGGAAAGGAAGAAGGAAAAAGAAAGGAAAAAAAAAAGAAAGGAAAAAGAAAAGAAAAAGGAAAAAGAAAAAGAAAAAGAAAAAGAAAAAGAAAAGAGAGAAAAAAGGAAGAAAAAGAGGAAAAAGGAGAATTTTGGGAATTCGGAAAATTCCCGAAAATTCGACAATCCGGGATTTTTCAAATTCGGTAAGAAATTTCCCAAGAATTTAATTTCAGAAAAAAATTAAATAAATTATGAAAAATTCAAAAAATTAGAATTTTAATTCCAGAAATTATTTTCAGCAATCGAGGTAAGGAATCGGGAGAAATGGAGTGCGGGCGCGATCGATAAGCGGAAGTCGCCGACCCGGAAAAAGGTAAGGGATGCATGTGCAGCACTGTAAGGATACTCAGTCTGCATAATTTAATTTGAAATATTTTATGCAATTATTTTATGAAAATTATTATGATGCATGAATTGCTGAAAATAATTTGGGAAGAAGTACTGGCTGAAAGATTTTAAACTGTATTTTCCGTGCAGGAGGTTAGTGAATCGGCAGCCGTTATGCTGCCGAAAATTTTAGAACAACTTTATAAAATCATATTAAATGATTTATTTCCGAATTTCGATAGTAAATCACGAAACATGAGGAAATTTCTAAATTTCATAAAACATGAATATAATGAGATGGAACTTTAGAATATTCATGTATTCGAGAATGATGATAATGAAATCATCGAAAATTCTCGGAATAGAGAAATTACACGAATTACGAGATGAAAGAGGAAGTGAAATATAGTGAATATTCTTATGAATATTTTTATAAATATTCACTAAAGGATTTTAAACCTTATGGTTTTAAATTATGGAATTTTATATTTATATAAATTCCATATAAGTCTATTTGATGATGAAAACTACGGTTTTGAGATTGGTTGGCATTCCTATCATACGGATGCATGATATGTGATATGTTTAGTCCCGGTCGACACCTGATCCGCGACCCACAGAGGACAACATAGATTATGGTCATAGATTTGACCAGTTTATTTCTTTACCCTCCGAGATTTATAGTACGATAAGATTGATGTCTATCATAGACTCCATAAATGATAAGTGACATGTTAAAAAGGAAAGCGTTTTACATGACATGGAATATGTCAAAGGGGAAATGTGATATGTGATGTGTGACATGTGAAAAGAACATGTTTCATATAATATGAGAAGAAAATCAATTGAATTATAGCATTTTTATAAAATGCTCATTTCGGTACTGATTATAGTACTGTGAGATGATTCTCATAAGACATGAGATACAAACCTCTAATATGTTTTAAAAAAAAAAAAAAGGGGAGAATTGATATATTTGACATTCTCACCATAAATTTAAATGAAACATTAGATTATAAGTGTTTCACGAATTCCGAACCGTGGGAGCCACCTCTAGAATCCTTCGAGAACTAAGTGCTACACGAGCTTCGATGTACTAATGGCCAAACCGAGCAGAGACTCGATGATTGTACTGTGTGAGCCACGGATGAGTGATGAAGCTAGGCAATCGTTGTCTGATGGGCCCAGAGAGGTTGCCATGGCCGATTGTGCTGGTTCGTCACAACCTCTAAAATCCTTCGGGAACTAAGTACTACACGTGTTCTAACGAAATATGAGAAATCGTAGGATATTGTGACTATAAGTAAGTGATTGTGATTCGTGAATGCGATGAATGTCGAAGGATGAAATAGATCTTAGGCATATGACACATGATGTATATGATTATTGGATGATGTCTATATATGCCATTGAACATGTACTACTTGAATGTTTGTGCTTCCACACATAATTATACTTTTAATAAGAACGATGCCTTGTATAACTAAGGATGAAAAGTAAGCATGAATAAGTTATGACATGGGTGCACTTACGAAATGGTAATAAACCTTAGTATAATCCATGCATGCTAATTTACAATAACTCAAGCATGTATGATACGAATATTAATTATTTTATTTAATTGCTTTATTTAATAGAAGCATTTTTAAAAAGAATATGAAAAAGGTTATGAAAGATTGAAAAGGATTTATTAATTCATAACAAAAAGGAAAAATTTATCTCTACAGTTGCTTCTAGGTTCCGTAACAAGTATGGTATTCTAAAATACCTGCCTTACTCCATTCGGATCCCTAGCCGACTGTAGTATCTTTCCTACATGCGAGCCTAGAGCCCATAGGGAAAAAAATGAAAGAGATTTTCAGCATATAGGAAGCTGAGTATCAAGTGAGGCATATAATTCTCTTACTGAGCCGTGGTTTTGCTCACCCCTTAATATTCAACATCTCAGGTTTTGATGAATGTGAGATCAGTGGATTGTGGATCCTGGCTGTACACGAAGGACAATGTGTCAGACCGACTGTTTATTTGAGGTATGATCATTTAATTCTCTGTATTTAGACACGTCAATAGTACTACTTATCTGATTTATTACGATAGGGGATGTGTATAATATAAACAATACATTGTAAAATTGTTTAACAGTCAGTACAAGTGAAGTATCACAGACAGCCCAACCGGTTAAGTTGTGTATAAGAAGATGAAAAATGTGGTCACGGGTCGTGACAATAACTAAGGATGAAAAGTAAGCATGAATAAGTTATGACATGGGTGCACTTACGAAATGGTAATAAACCTTAGTATAATCCATGCATGCTAATTTACAATAACTCAAGCATGTATGATACGAATATTAATTATTTTATTTAATTGCTTTTTTTAGTAGAAGCATTTTTTAAAAAGAATATGAAAAAGGTTATGAAATATTGAAAAGGATTTATTAATTCATAACAAAAAGAAAAATTTATCTCTACAGTTGCTTCTAGGTTCCGTAACAAGTATGGTATTCTAAAATACCTACCTTACTCCATTCGGATTCCTAGCCGACTGTAGTATCTTTCCTACATGCGAGCCTAGAGCCCATAGGAAAAAAAGAAAAAGATTTTCAGCATATAGGAAGCTGAGTATCAAGTGAGGCATATAATTCTCTTACTGAGCCGTGGTTTTGCTCACCCCTTAATTTTCAACATCTCAGGTTTTGATGAATGTGAGATCAGTGGATTGTGGATCCTGGCTGTACACGAAGGACAATGTGTCAGACCGACTGATTATTTGAGGTATGATCATTTAATTCTCTGTATTTAGACACGTCAATAGTACTACTTATCTGATTTATTACGATAGGGGATGTGTATAATAAAAATAATATTATGTAAAATTGTTTAACAGTCAGTACAAGTGAAGTATCGCAGACAGCCCAACCGGTTAAGTTGTGTATAAGAAGATGAAAAATGTGGTCACGGGTCGTGACAGATTTAGTGGTATCAGAGCATTGGTTGGCCTGATGTCTGTGGATACTTTGGAAAGAAAAGAGTTAAACATCCCCTGTAGTACTGTGTCGTCTGAATACATAGAGAAAATAAATGATTGTAAATGGGGTAAAATGATTTAAAGGGAGTGAGAAAGTATAAACTGAGAATGTTAAAGAAGAAAATAGGCTCAGAAATTACCGAAAAATTGGTGATCCTTCTAATCTATATGAAGGCCTGTTCGGTAAGGAACAGATATGGACTTGGTGAGGGCCCCACCAGTACTTTTCTGTCCGAACCGAACTGAGACCTGAAAGTGATGGTATAAAATAGGGGAATAAAATATCATCATTAAATAGACTTTAAGATCACCGATTGAGGGTAATTTGAAGAGAGAGAAAATTTTTAGCCAAAAATGACCAAAATACCCCTAACCCCAAAATTTTATTGGGAGTCAAAATAGATCACCAGAAGTTGGAATTGATCGATTTGACAGAGAAAATTAATGTTATAAAGCTGAATTACAAGTAAATTAATCCTATTGTGGATTTTAGTGAACTTCTTTGTCGAAAATCGAATGAGATCTAACTTGCTGTTATAAGTATCAGAAAGGATACTATCAACACATAGATGATCAGTTCATTGATTTGAATGTATATTGAGGAGATAGAAATAAATGTCGAAATGACGAAAATGCCCCTATATTGGGCGATGTCGGAATAGTGATAAAACCGAGCTGAATTGGAATCCATTGATAGTAATGGAATTATTAATGGCATAGAAGATGTCATATGAATCTAACGATCCCTATTACTGATTCCACTAACACTTAGATTACGGACACGAAAGAAAAACCCCGAGTGGACTGTGGGCCATAGGGGATAACAGTATGGTTGAGTGAGGCGGCCAAGGCCCCCCACGAGTGGACTTTGGGCCATAGTGGTAAATCCTGGGCTTCACAATAAAACAATCCGTGAGGGACTAAGTGCCACGTCTGTGTGACGGGGGCCACCTCTAGAACCCAGAGCGGACAGCACGGATGAGTGGTGCGGCTCGGGCCCCTCCGGCTTGAGACCGGCAAATCCGAGGCATCACAATAAAACGTGTACAGGCGGACGGCGAACGAGCCGGGGCCTTATATGATGCGATCCAAAGAGTGTAGTGGAATGTCATCAAATGTTTGGCCCGGTTATTGATTGAAAGGGTCGAAAAAATTAAGAGTGTATTAAACGGGATCGTTAAATACTATGAAAAGTGAAATGATTACAAGAATTGACTGATGAGGTGAAAAGTACAGATAATGAAATACATACTGGTGTGATTACTTATGGTTCTGTACGTTTTCATTTCTTTGAGGTATCAAACAGATAATCGTACATAGAACCGACGTACCTTGGAATATGTGCTACAGAATGAGGTACTGTTTGGAGTACTGTGAATTAGAGGATAATTATAAGAACAGTCAAGTGATAAAAAGAAGATGACCGCTAAGCTAAGTTCTTCAGGACCCTTGAGACAGAACTGTGATGGGCGACCCAATGGTGGGCGACCCGTAGTGGATCATGTGTCGTGAGATATAGGTGAACTATCTCATCGCCAACTCACTAGTAAGGATAAAACCTGAGGCGAAAGGATCGCCTAGGGGATGCTCGTCAATGGTCGAGATGAACAGGCGAGGCCCTTATAAGTATCCCAACGGTAACACGAGTGTAAGGAACTAGGTACGTAAGGGGTGCCAAGGTTCAAACCTCGTGGAGAATATACTCAAGGGAACTAAGCCTGAATTCAGTAAATGGAAATGGTTTTAAAGTGAATAACTGAATTGAAACGAGTAGCTGTAAAGTGTGTTGATAAACATTGTACTTGATACAGCTTACCAGAATGAGATTCGTAACGCTGTAAAGTATGACTAAGTAATGAAATCAAGGTAGAGTATGTATCAAAATGATTTGAACATTGAATGTCTCTGCCTTGAGAATATACTGTGAAATGATAGGACACCATGATGAAGGTCCAAAATGATAAAAGAAGTGTGGTTAAAGAAACTATCGGATCAGAATCCCGATAAATTCCAGAGTAACATAGATTGAGAAATTAGGTGAATGTTGACTCGATTGCGGATATGAAATTTATTCTTAAGCTTGTATCGAAGAATATAGAAGAAATCCAACAAGCTCAAGAAAATAATTTTTGGAAAATATTACGGATGATGAAATTCACAAGTATCGATGTAAAGAAAGGAAATACAAATGATATGATTTGAGGGTGAATTAAATGATGTATTAAAATTTTTGGTTATACACTAAAATTCTTATGAAGAACAAATAAATATTATATGGAAGTGATGCCTTAAATATGATTTAATCGGAGATGTATAAGGAGCTTATAAGAGCAATCTTTGTAAAAGGCATATTCAGATGAAAAGTTAAAGAACGATGGTCACAAGATGATAAGAAAGGTACGATTAAAGAAAGTATCAGATTTGATTTCCGATAAAACTTCCAGAGTTATATAAATTAGAGGAATCAAGATAACATTGACTCGATTTTGAATATGATGTTAAATTCTAAGTTCATATCGGAGGATGTAGAAAGAATCCGAAAAGCTTAAGAGAATAACTCTGGAAAATGTGTGAATAATGAAATTCACGTGTAGAGGTCTGAATGACGAAAATACAGATAATGAAAAATTGAGAATAATGAAATTGTCTGTATAAGTATAAATGAGAGAAATAAAAATGATATTGAGTTGTAGATGAATTAAAAGGATGTATTAATTTCCTATCATTGATAAAGTTCTGGTGAAGAACAAGTATTCATCTACATGAAAACAGACGCTTTATGGAGCTGATTAAGGATGTGTGAGGAGTTAATAAGACTATCCTCCGTATAAAGAGTCCTTAGATAAAAGAGTGAAGATTGGTGTCTATAAGATGATGATTTGAACTCGGAGTGAATTTTACGAGTTCCGATTGAAGCTACAAAGATAATGAGTTGCCTTGTAAAGTATATAAGCCTAAAGAATGAGGCATCCTTACATGAGTAAATTGATGAAACACTGATAGAGTCTAAAGTATAAATGGAACATGAGTAGCATTGTGATATGATCCTTAAACTCTTAAAGGCTGTGGAACTATGCTAAGATTTGCAACTAAGAAATTTGGCTAGACAGTATCTCCTCTTGAGATATAAGATCTCGAGACGACAGGATGACAGTGAACCTGTCTATGATATAAAGATAATGATTGAGATACGAAAGTAATGAGTCTAGCTAAATACTACTGTCAGCCTATAAAAGAGTGATGAGACTAGCTGCTCTATAGAGGAGACTAATTAAAGAAATTAAAGTCGGTAGATGGATAGTGTAAAGAAAAAGATGGTATGCAAGATTTTAAAAAGATCTTAACAGTATAGTACCATATCAATCGAGAAAAACGACAAAAAAGGATGAGAGTAAAAATATGAAAACGAAAATGAAAGTGCAATAAGGAAATAAGTTGCACAACGAGAAGGGAACATCAATATGAAACAGTTCCCGCAGTTAAGACTGAAAGTGAATTATATTGGTTATCACATGGCTGTGGCAAGATGTAAAATCAAAGCCAGAATTGATAAGTGAAAGTAATGATACTCCAAGGAGTAAGATAATTGATATGTTTACTGCCAGTAAAATGTTTGTACACATGACCACCTCGAAATGATAGAGATGGTGGAATTGTATAGATAATGTGGTGCTTAAATGGATAATTCGAAGATTCAATCACAGAATCTAAATTATGAAAATAGTATATTCTCAGGTATATTCTAAAATTTAAATGATATTGAATATACCATAAGAGTAAGAGATGTAATGACCATACTACATGAAAAGAGACATGGAGAGAAAATGATTGTCTCATGATTTATTACTGTAAGAGATAATTAACAGTAAAATTTGCAATGATATACAGCCTTGATGGAATAAGTGTGAAAATGAACATTGTGGACAATAAATCCAAAAGAGAAATGATGATATGGAAGTGATTAAAGACTGATGATCTAAATAGAATCACTTTCCCTTATCAGACATCTAGATTCTCTAGTGCCTTAGTCGAAGTATAAGTGTTTAACGGTGTGAATGTGTATGTACAGTTCCAGTGAGCCTTACATGTGATGGGAGTCTCTGTGTTGCCATATGCTAATGAGAGATAGCAAAGGGCTTTGAGATCCCAAGTATATTGATAGCACCGCTCCGTACTGATATATATATTTATACATATGAGCGTGAGATATAACCGCTCCATGATATTGAGAGAGCGTGTGCATGAGATGTGAAAGCTACTGGGACACTTACACATAATTGATTGACATGAGTACATGATAGTACCAAATTATGTCGACTCGGCACTAAGTGAGAAGAATGGATGATGAACAGCATAGATCAGCTGTAATATTAAAATATTATGTATGGCTCTTATATGAAAAGAGTAAAAGTGAATAACTCTCGATTTGAGAAAAGAAATTACATGAGCATAGACATATATGATGAAAGACAGCATGTAGTGGTCTAAAGTACTATTGATATTGAGAGTGTACTGGCAGTATTATTTGGAGGATGAACTAAAGGTCAGAAGCCATAAGTATACGGCATGTACCATCTTTGGACTTAAGTTAAATTCGGAGGACCGAATTTCTTAAGGTGGGGAGGATGTGATAACCGTAAATTTTTCCATTTATTGGAAATTAGAAATATGGAAAATAAATATTAGAGAAATTAAATAAGGGGAAATAAATAAAATTTATTTACGAGATGGGAATATAGTTGAAATTCCCGAAATTAAGAAAAGTGAGGAAATTAAATGAAAATAAAAAAAAATAATAATAAAGTTGGAGTTATTGAAAATAAGAAAAAGGAGGAATTTAAATTGGATTAATGGAAATCCAAAATTAATAAAATAAAAATGCGTATATTATATATTTATATAATTAAATTATATAAATATATCTACACATGTTTTTATATAAATACATATGTATGTATATGAATATTAGTATATATTATGAAATAAAATATATACTATTTTGTCTTAAATAAAGACATGTGTATATTATAAAATGTATTTATATAATTATAAATATATATGTACAGATATATATATATATGAAATATATATATATTATTATTTTAAATAAAAGTATATGAATATATAAGAAAAGTAAATGTGGTTTTATATAAAAGTTTATATGTATAAATATTTTATTATAGCATTTATATAATTTGTATACATATATGTTATTTAACTTTAAGTATATAAATATACATATATATATTTATAGTAGATATACATTTTTGTAATACTTAATATACATATATGTATATGTATGTATCTCTTTAAATATATATATAGTACAATACTATATAAATAAGCAAATATTATTTTATTTAAATTGTATAACATAAATATAAAGTAGATATATTGTTATATTATATCTATATAAATAATTATACTATGTATGAATTAATATATGTGTAGTATATAATATATAGTATATGTATAAAGTATAAAATATGGTGTATAATATATATTAGGTTACATACTAAAAAGGGAAAGGGATAAACCAAAAAGGAAACCAAATAAAAAGGAAAACAAAAGACAGAATCGGGTTTCCCGATTCTGTCACCGGAAGAGCCGCCCCCGTCAGCGGCCGCCGGAGAGGGAAAGGAGGAGAAGGAAAAGAAGCGTCGACGCCCGCAAGGGAAGAGGAAGCCAACGCCAACGCCGGCGTGAAGAAACGGAGGAAAATCGAACGGGAAACAGAAGCAAACGCCGGAAGAGAAAAGAAAATGGCCGACGACGATGTCGACCAAATCGGTGGCCGGCACTACCACCGAAGCTTCACCGGAGGAAGACGAAGCCGATGGAGGCCACCGGAGACTCAATGGACGGCGGAGAAACGCCGGCGAAGAGGAAGAAGAACCGAGGCAAAACCGCCTCGATCCGCCGTCGTGCCGCCGATCCAGGGCAAACGGAGGGCACCGGCAAGTTCGTCGTGCAGCCGACCAGCTGAGGGACGCCCGAACCGCCGGAGAACCGGCCGCCGGTGAGGAACCGACGAGGAAAGAGGCTGGACCGGTCTGAACCGGTCTGACCGGGAAAGGAAGAAGAAAAAGAAAAGAAAAAGAAAAGAAAAAGGAAAAAGAAAAAGAAAAAGAAAAAGAAAAGAGAGAAAGAAAAGAAAAAGAGGAAAAAGGAAGAAAAAGAGGAAAAAGGAGAATTTTGGGAATTCGGAAAATTCCCGAAAATTCGACAATCCGGGATTTTTCAAATTCGGTAAGAAATTTCTCGAGAATTTAATTTCAGAAAAAAATTTAAATAAATTATGAAAAATTCTAAAAATTAGAATTTTAATTCTAGAAATTATTTTCAGCAATCGAGATAAGGAATCGGGAGAAATGGAGTGCGGGCGCAATCGATAAGCGGAATTCGCCGACCCGGAAAAAGGTAAGGGATGCATGTGCAGCACTGTAAGGATACTTAGTCTGCATAATTTAATTTGAAATATTTTATGCAATTATTTTATAAAAATTATTATGATGCATGAATTGCTGAAAATAATTTGGGAAGAAGTACTGGCTGAAAGATTTTAAACTGTATTTTCCGTGTAGGAGGTTAGTGAATCGGCAGCCGTTATGCTGCCGAAAATTTTAGAAAAACTTTATAAAATCATATTAAATGATTTACTTCCGAATTTCGAGAGTAAATCACGAAACATGAGGAAATTTCTAAATTTCATAAAATATGAATATAATGAGATGGAACTTTAGAATATTCATGTATTCGAGAATGGTGATAATGAAATCACCGAAAATTCTCGAAATAGATAAATTACACGAATTACGAGACGAAAGATGAAGTGAAATATAGTGAATATTTTTATGGATATTTTTATCAATATTCACTAAAAGATTATAACCCTTATGGTTTTAAATCATAGAATTATATAATTATATAAATTCCCATAAAGGTGTATTTTATGATGAAAACTACGGTTTTGAGATTGGTTGGCATTCCTATCATACGGATGCATGATATGTGATATGTTTAGTCCCGGTCGACACCTGATCCACGACCCACAGAGGACAACATAGATTATGGTCATAGATTTGACCGGTTTATTTCTTTACCCTCCGAGATTTATAGTACGATAAGATTGATGTCTATCATAGACTCCATAAATGATAGGTGACATGTTAAAAAGGAAAGTGTTTTACATGACATGGAATATGTCAAATGGGAAATGTGATATGTGATGTGTGACATGTGAAAAGAACATGTTTCATATAATATGAGAAGAAAATCAATTGAATTATAGCATTTTTATAAAATGCTCATTTCGGTACTGATTATAGTACTGTGAGATGATTCTCATAAGACATGAGATACAAACCTCTAATATGTTTAAAAAAAAAAAAGAAGAATTAATATATCTGACATTCTCACCATAAATTTAAATGAAACATTAGATTATAAGTGTTTCACGAATTCCGAACCGTGGGAGCCACCTCTAGAATCCTTCGAGAACTAAGTGCTACACGAGCTTCGATGTACTAAAGGCCAAACTGAGCAGAGACTCGATGATTGTACCGTGTGAGCCACGGACGAGTGATGAAGCTAGGCAATCGTTGTCTGATGGGCCCAGAGAGGTTGCCATGGCCGATTGTGCTGGTTCGTCACAACCTCTAAAACCTCGAGTGGACTTTGGGCCATAGAGGACAGTACGGATGTACTAATGGCCAAACCGAGCAGAGACTCGATGATTGTACTGTGTGAGCCACAGATGAGTGATGAAGCTAGGCAATCGTTGTCTGATGGGCCCAGAGAGGTTGCCATGGCCGATTGTGCTGGTTCGTCACAACCTCTAAAATCCTTCGGGAACTAAATACTACACGTGCTCTAACGAAATATGAGAAATCGTAGGATATTGTGACTATAAGTAAGTGATTGTGATTCGTGAATGCGATGAATGTCGAAGGATGAAATAGATCTTAGGCATATGACACATGATGTATATGATTATTGGATGATGTCTATATATGCCATTGAACATGTACTACTTGAATGTTTGTGCTTCCACACATAATTATACTTTTAATAAGAACGATGCCTTGTATAACTAAGGATGAAAAGTAAGCATGAATAAGTTATGACATGGGTGCACTTACGAAATGGTAATAAACCTTAGTATAATCCATGCATGCTAATTTACAATAACTCAAGCATGTATGATACGAATATTAATTATTTTATTTAATTGCTTTATTTAGTAGAAGCATTTTTTAAAAAGAATATGAAAAAGGTTATGAAATATTGAAAAGGATTTATTAATTCATAACAAAAAGAAAAATTTATGTCTACAGTTGCTTCTAGGTTCCGTAACAAGTATGGTATTCTAAAATACCTACCTTACTCCATTCGGATTCCTAGCCGACTGTAGTATCTTTCCTACATGCGAGCCTAGAGCCCATAGGAAAAAAAGAAAAAGATTTTCAGCATATAGGAAGCTGAGTATCAAGTGAGGCATATAATTCTCTTACTGAGCCGTGGTTTTGCTCACCCCTTAATTTTCAACATCTCAGGTTTTGATAAATGTGAGATCAGTGGATTGTGGATCCTGGCTGTACACGAAGGACAATGTGTCAGACCGACTGATTATTTGAGGTATGATCATTTAATTCTCTGTATTTAGACACGTCAATAGTACTACTTATCTGATTTATTACGATAGGGGATGTGTATAATAAAAACAATATTATGTAAAATTGTTTAACAGTCAGTACAAGTGAAGTATCGCAGACAGCCCAACCGGTTAAGTTGTGTATAAGAAGATGAAAAATGTGGTCACGGGTCGTGACATAACATATGTTAACTTTGTATCATTTATTCAAGTTGTTATCATATATATCACATATCCTAAAATTAATATATTTAGGTCATGTTTGGCGCGGTCATGTTTGGCGCATAGGATGATGGATAGGATAAGATGATAATTATCTTATCTTATGTTTAGTGTACACATTAAGAGGAGGATTGGATTGTAAGGAGGATTAGTCATCCTCCTAATATAAGATAACTCAATCCACTCCAAAATGTGAGGATTATTCCTAATCCCATAGGATTAGAAATAAATACTTATATTTTATTATTTTATCCCTAACATTTATATTTAAAAATTAACTTAAATATTTAATAAAATAGTAAGGATCTTAAATTATTTAATTAATTAATTAATATAATTTTTTCCTTCTTTTTCATTTTTCCTTCCTTTTCTTTCTTTTTTTTTCTTGTATTTGATTAAAGGAAAACTATAATTTTGATAAAATAATATTTTTTTGTACACATTTTTTAAATTATTTTTTAGAAAATAAATTTTCAAACATAAAAATTATTATAAAATATATTTTTTAACTATTTTTTTCTTACATTTAAATTTTATTTTTTTCTTTTTGCCTGAAAAAAAAGGAAAGAAAAGTGACTATTAACCATAAATTATTAGAAATTATATATTTTTAATTCATCAAAATTGAATTATTAAATTTAACTTATATTTTTCTTTTTTTTTCTATATTTCCTTATAATTGACAAAAAAAAAGAAGATAAAGAAACCATAAAAATAAAGAAAAATATTTAAGAATAGTCTTTTGGAAAATTTAATGTAATTATAAAATAAACTTATTTCCAAGAAAAACTCAATTTTCTAAAAATAAATATATTTAATTTACAATAAAAAATTATTTTAAATTTAAATCATATAAAAGAAATAAAAAGGGAAAAAATGAAAAAATACTGAAAATGGTTTTTATAAAAATTCATTTCTTAACAAAATAATTTTTTTGAAAAAGTAATATAAATTTTTTAGAAGTAATTTTTTATTAAAAAATCAGCTAATAAATTAGACTATTAATTATAGTATTATAAATAATATTTAAATTTTTCATTTATATTTATATTTATAACAAAAAATTATAAATTTAAATTATGTTACTTTAAAAAAGACTGCTTAAAAAATCATTTTATACTATTTTTAATTTTATACATAACAAATATTATGAAAAACATAAAAAATCATCCTATCATATACTTAATCCTTGTACACACCAAACATAAGATAAGATGATATAATCTAATCTTATCTTATCCATAATCTTATATTATCTTATCTTATCTTATCCTTATCTTATGTACCAAACATGACCTTACTTGCTTAGACACTCCACTCAAGAGCTATATCCAAGATATCACTGCAAACTATTCTACATTATATATTCCCAAGTCCCAATAATCTATGATCCTTCTAGATGAACAATTAGATTAGCTCTAGTGATAGTGAAAATAGTAGTGGAAGTGAGATTAGCAACTATAGCAGTGAGAATGGATATTGTAATGGTAATATTAAAATCAATTGTTAAATATGTGTTTAGATTTAAAAGTAGCGATGATAGTTAGATTAAGTATAGCGAAAAGAGAAAATAACTATTAACAATATTAAATAAGAAATTATTTATAATGAAATTTATAGCGTACTTTTTATATTTTTAAAATTAAATAATTAAAAATTATTAAAATTATTTTAATATCAAATAATATTTTTATTATTAGATATTAAAAAATTATTTATGTATATTTTAATGTTATTGCACATTTTAATTTTTTAAAATTTAGTTAATAAATAGTAATACATTATATTTAGGATTTTAAATAATAAAAAAGTTAATAGTTATATATTGTAAATATAAAAATAATAATTTATATATAAAAATTTATTTATAATTTATATAAATGCATAGTAAAAATTTCAAAAATAAATATATAACGAAATAATAAATAAATATTGAAATAAAAAATACAAAACTGACAAAATTAAATAATTTAAAAAATTTTAATTAAAAAACAATTTAATAAAATAAAAATATTAAATTTTGTAAAGAAAAAGGAGTAAAGCCGTAAAAAAAATTGTCCACCGACTCTCCAATCTCCGATTGGAGGGGCGGTGGAAAATTTGAGTTTTATCCGTGCACCTCCGATGCAGCTAAAACTTGAAAATTGCTTAGATGCCATCGCATTGAAGGTGCAATGCTAGTGGAGGATTTAAGATTTCAAATTAAAAGGGGCCAAACTAAAATTTTTATTTAACATATAATATATTATTTTATCAAGAAATATAAAAAATATAATATAACATTTCATTTATATACATAAATCATATACACAAAAAGTTAAAATATTAAAATGAAAAATACAACTATTAAAAATAGAGGAAAGTCATATATTTTTATTTAAAAATGTGCTTGTGATGCTCTGTAAGAAAAAATTATTTGAGCCCAAAGTTTCTAGAAGATTTCTTTCAATGCAGAGAACGAAGATTATCAGCAAGATTTTTTTGTTCATTTTGTTTCAAAATATTTTTCACACTCACAATTTAATCTAAGAAAATTAATAATTAAAAATATGAACTATATTAATTATTTCTTTTAAATTTTAAGTGATATTTTGTATAACAGTATTTATTTAGGGCATAAGACAAATAATTAAGTAAAGTTAATATTTATAAGACTGTAAGCCTGTAACAATAAAAAAAATGCTTAACTAGTTTTTTTAATATATATTTAATATACAAAGTTTAAATTAATAACATATATAAAATAATTTGATAAAAACCAAAATCTAATGATTTCTTTATTATTTAAAACATACTAATACTCTTTTCAAATTTGATAATTAGTTTTTTTTCTTAAAATTTAAACTTTTATAATCATAAAGATTGCCTTCTTTTTACAAAGTTTAAATTAATAACATATATAAAATAATTTGATAAAAACCAAACTCTAATGATTTCTTTATTATTTAAAACATACTAATACTCTTTTCAAATTTGATAATTAGTTTTTTTCTTAAAATTTAAACTTTTATAATCTCATAAAGATTGCCTTCTTTTTAATTTTTTTAAAGATTTATAAGGGAAGGAGGGAACAATTTTATTTTTTGGAGGGGTCGCTTCTCACTTAAATTCTCAAAAATCGTGGGAGACCATGATCCTTTTTGCTTCAATGTGGCTTCGCCATTGTGCACTGGCATCCAAATCCAACCTTAGTTCATTATACCGTAAAAACCCAAAAGAGAGTTATTTTTCAAGATTAATATTAAAAGATCTAGACCCAAACCAATGAATGCATTTGAACTCATTTATATATATATATATATATATATATATATATATATATATATATATATATATATATATATGTGTGTGTGTGTGTATGTGTGTATCCTATATAACGTCTATAAAATTTTTTGATTTCATAAACGAGATTAGGATGATGACATACGTTTTTTTATTTATTTTTTATTTTTTAATATTTTTATAAAATATGTGTCATCATTCTAACTACGCTTGTGAAGTAAAAAAATCAATTAACGATGTATAGAATATTAACCCTATATACATACATTAACATACCAATTATTTAATCAAATGTCTTAAATTTAAACTTTTCAAGCCAGAAAATATAGTTTGTAGTAAAACAAATAAGATATGGGAAATATTTTTAAAAGCTAGTGAGTGAAACTAAGGTGGCGTTTGGTTCATGGAATGGAAAAGTGAGAGAATGGAATAGATATTCCTTGGGAATAGAAAAGAGAAGGAATTGAATAGAGTATGTGTCGTAACGGCTTCGCGCTCGACGATTTTAAAAAAAGCTTTTAAAAACAAAAATGGGAGTCGCCACCAATCTTTTTTGACTAGGTGTGATTGGCCACCTGAAAACGTTTATCTTTTCAACAAAATCTCAAAATTAATTAAGTTTTATTAAAAAGATAATCTTTTGGTCTGCGAAACAAAAATTGGGTTCGGGGGTACGGTTACGCGTGGGGAAGGATTAGGACCCCCACGACGCCCGTTAAAAACGGTACCATAATAATCATGTGTTATCCTTTTTGTTTTAATAAAATGATCTTACTTTAATATTTAAAATTAATTCCTTTTTATTTCAACCTTTTTATTCAAAATCATTCCTTATTTGCAAATTTATTTTGTTTTATTTTAAAAGGTTAAACTTTATTTTTCGAAAGTAAATGTGAATCTTTTTGTATTGAATAATTAAATCAAATACTCCAATACTTTTGGCAGCATTTGAAATAATTTTCCTCACCTAGAGATTTCTTAAGAATCACTACTTGTGACTTCTATAGAATCTCATCCTCGGAAAATTCACACTTGCTTCGAAAATTATTATGAATGCACATGATGCAAACAAGTAAAAATGATGCAAATGAATTTTTTATTTCAAATTTTATTATTTATTTGTTTATTTATTTACATTTCTTTGTTTTTGAAAAAAACTTATTCATTTTCTTATTTATAAAAATTTAAATTATTGAAAAATTATACTAAATATTCCAATACTTTTGGCAATAATTAGTACAACTCTTCTCACCTAGGGATCAGCTAGGAATCACTACTTGTGACTTCCGTAGCATCCCATCATCGGAATTTTATTTGATTAAATTTAAAATTTATTATTAATTTTCTTTTTCTATTTTCTTTTAAAAACTCATTTATTTTTATTTTTAATAAAAAACTAAATTATTGAAAAATCATACTAAATATTCCAATACTTTTGGCAACATTTAGTACAATTCTTCTCACCTAAGGATCAGCTAGGAATCACTACTTGTGACTTCCGTAGCATCCCATCATCGGAATTTGTTTAAATTTAATATTTTATCATTTACTCAAATTTAAATTTCATTATTATTTTTTTTAAAAACATTTTCTAATCAATAATAATAATTAAGGAAAATACGAATAAAAGAAAATTTTTTCCAAAACTTTTGTTTTACGCCATGCACTAATAATAATAATAATAATAATAATGATAATAATAATAATAATAATAATAATAATAATAATAATAATAATAATAATAATAATAATAATAATAATAATAAAACACAAATAATAATAATAATAATAGTAATTCTTCTTCTTCTTCTTCTTCTTTTTTTTTTTTAAATTTTAATTTAATTTTTTTTATTTTTAATTTTTAATTTTAATTTTCAATTTTCTAATTAATCAAAATACATTTTTTCTGACAAAACAAATAATTACTAAATAAATAAATAAATATACAAAAGAAATACCTAAATGGATTTGGGCTTGGAACCCAAAAAAACCTTCAAAAGAGCCCAAATCGCCAGGCCCAAGCTACTGGGCCGGATACGGGTCGGATCGGGTCGGGCGGCGGGTCGCGCGCGGATCTCCCTCTCTCCTTTTGGCGGGTCGGGTCGACACGGGTCGGGTCGGATGCTGGGTGACACACGGATCTCCTTCCCGCGGACGGGTCGGGCGCGCGGATCCCGGGTCGCGCGCGGGTCAGCTCTCTGCTATAAATACCCTCCTTTTTTTTTCTTTCTTCACTTTTTCTTCTTCTCTCAAAAAAAAAGTTCAGAGCTTTTGAAGCTCCCCGGCCAGGCGATTTTCGGCCGTTGCCGGACCGCCGTCTGCCACCGCCGGCCGCCGCCTCAGGTGGCCGGAAAGGGAAAAGCTCCTAACTTTCCGAAGCTTCTCTTCCTCACCTTTCCGTTTCTAACCTTCGATTCATCAAAAAAAAGCCCTATCCTAGTAGATCTGAACCCCCCGAAAGCTTTTCTCTCTTTTTTTTATTTTCTGTTTTTTTCTCTCTTTTTTTTTTTGGATCTGGATTTTTGTTTTGGTTTGTGTTTGGTTTTTTTGTGTTGCTTGTTTTGCAGGTATTCAGGGACTTATTTGATTTGATTCCCTTTTTTTTTTCGGGGGGTTAAGGCTTTAGATCTGCGATTCTAGGGTCTCGGGTTTGTGGGTTTCGATTTTGGGTTTCAGATGGTGGTGGTGTCTCGGCGTTGGGGTTGAGCTGGGTTCAGATGAGACTTCGGGGCTTGGGTTTTTTTTTATTGTGATGGTTGTTGGTATGTGTGTGTGTGTGTGTGTGTGTGTTTGGGTGATGGGGGTTCTTTGTTTCGGTAATGGGGGTGGCGATGTACGGTGTTGACAAGGGTTTTGTTTTGAGTGGCTTTTGGTGGTGGCTGAGTGGTAGGCGATAGTGATGGTGGCTGCTAGGGGTTTCAGTGGTGAGGTGGGTTCAAGGTGGTCTCGGGTGGTGAAGATGATGCTGTGATGGTGAGTGAAGATGATGCTGTGATGGTCAGTGAAGATGATGGGGCCATGGGGTTCGGACTGGGGTTTTTGGAGGGAATAAAGTTGGCTTCAAGGGCTGGTGGAGATGGGACGGGGTGCCAGGGTTGGTGACCGACGGGGAAGGCCGTGGCAGGGGTCCTGGACTGAGGGGACGGGATTGGCAGGAGATTAGACATTAGACAAATAAAAATAATAAAAAAAAAATAAAAATAAAAATAAATAAAGTATGTAATAATAATAAAAATAAAATAAAGATAAAAATAAGAAATAATATATATAAAAACAATAATAAAAATAAAAATAGGACAAAATTTGGTGTCAACAGCTGCCCCTCTTTGCTCATTACTGAGGATCAGGAATGGAGCAAAGACAATAGACACACTAATTTTGTCCGACTTATAACCTAATCTCTTTCTTCTTGTTTTTCATTTTTTTATTTTTGTTGTTTTTCAAATGTGCTCCTCTTACCACAAAGGCAGTGAAACTTTAAATTCCTCTCTTGAAAAGTGCTCCTCTTGCAGCAGAGGCAATGATACTTTAAAATTTTTCTTCTTTTTTTTTTTTTTGGAAAATGTGCTCCTCTTGCAGCAGAGGCGATGAAACTTTAAATTTTGCCCGGAGGACTTGAGATTTGTGCCCGGAGGACTTATGATTTGTGCCCGGAGGACTTAAATGCTTTTTCTGAAAAGTGCTCCTCTTGCAGCAGAGGCGATGAAACTTTAAAATTTTGCCCGGAGGACTTGAGATTTATGCCCGGAGGACTTATGATTTGTGCCCGGAGGACTTATGATTTGGTGCCCGGAGGACTTACATGCTTTTTCTGGAAAGTGCTCCTCTTGCAGCAGAGGCGATGAAACTTTAAAAATTTGCCCGGAGGACTTAGATTTGGTGCCCGGAGGACTTAAATGCTTTTTCTGAAAAGTGCTCCTCTTGCAGCAGAGGCGATGAAACTTTAAAAATTTGCCCGGAGGACTTGAGATTTGTGCCCGGAGGACTTATGATTTGTGCCCGGGGGACTTATGATTTTTTTTTTCTGGAAAGTGCTCCTCTTACAGCAGAGGCGATGAAACTTTAAAAATTTTGCCCGGAGGACTTGAGATTTATGCCCGGAGGTCTTAGAATTATGCCCGGAGGACTTAAATGCTTTTCTGGAAAGTGCTCCTCTTGCAGCAGAGGCAATGAAACTTTAAAAATTTGCCCGGAGGTCTTAGATTTGGTGCCCGGAGGACTTAAATGCTTTTTTTTGAAAAGTGCTCATCTTGCAGCAGAGGCGATGAAACTTTAAAAATTTGCCCGGAGGACTTGAGATTTGTGCCCGGAGGACTTAGAATTGGTGCCCGGAGGACTTATGATTTGTGCCCGGAGGACTTATGATTTGCTGGAAAGTGCTCCTCTTACAGCAGAGGCATTGAAACTTTAAATATTTTGCCCGGAGGTCTTAGATTTGGTGCCCGGAGGACTTAAATGCTTTTTCTGAAAAGTGCTCCTCTTGCAGCAGAGGCGATGAAACTTTAAATTTTTTTTCCTAGAAATGTGCTCCTCTTGCAGCAGAGGCGATGAAACTTTAAAAATTTGCCCGGAGGACTTGAGATTTGTGCCCGGAGGACTTAGAATTGGTGCCCTGAGGACTTATGATTTGTGCCCGGAGGACTTATGATTTGCTGGAAAGTGCTCCTCTTACAGCAGAGGCATTGAAACTTTAAATATTTTGCCCGGAGGTCTTAGATTTGGTGCCCGGAGGACTTAAATGCTTTTTCTGAAAAGTGCTCCTCTTGCAGCAGAAGCGATGAAACTTTAAATTTTTTTTCCTAGAAATGTGCTCCTCTTGCAGCAGAGGCGATGAAACTTTAAAAATTTGCCCGGAGGACTTGAAATTTGTGCCCGGAGGACTTGAGATTTGTGCCCGGAGGACTTAGAATTGGTGCCCGGAGGACTTATGATTTGTGCCCGGAGGACTTATGATTTGCTGGAAAGTGCTCCTCTTACAGCAGAGGCATTGAAACTTTAAATATTTTGCCCGGAGGTCTTAGATTTGGTGCCCGGAGGACTTAAATGCTTTTTCTGAAAAGTGCTCCTCTTGCAGCAGAGGCGATGAAACTTTAAATTTTTTTTCCTAGAAATGTGCTCCTCTTGCAGCAGAGGCAATGAAACTTTAAAAATTTGCCCGGAGGTCTTAGATTTGGTGCCCGGAGGACTTAAATGCTTTTTTTTGAAAAGTGCTCCTCTTGCAGCAGAGGCGATGAAACTTTAAAAATTTGCCCGGAGGACTTGAAATTTGTGCCCGGAGGACTTGAGATTTGTGCCCGGAGGACTTAGAATTGGTGCCCGGAGGACTTATGATTTGTGCCCGGAGGACTTAAATGCTTTTTCTGAAAAGTGCTCCTCTTGCAGCAGAGGCGATGAAACTTTAAATTTTTTTTCCTAGAAATGTGCTCCTCTTGCAACAGAGGCAATGAAACTTTAAAAATTTGCCCGGAGGTCTTAGATTTGGTGCCCGGAGGACTTAAATGCTTTTTTTTGAAAAGTGCTCCTCTTGCAGCAGAGGCGATGAAACTTTAAAAATTTACCCGGAGGACTTGAAATTTGTGCCCGGAGGACTTGAGATTTGTGCCCGGAGGACTTAGAATTGGTGCCCGGAGGACTTATGATTTGTGCCCGGAGGACTTATGATTTGCTGAAAAGTGCTCCTCTTACAGCAGAGGCATTGAAATTTTAAATATTTTTCCTTTTTTTTCCTTTCTTTCTTTTCTTTCTTTTTTCTTTTCTTTCTCTTTTTCTCTTTCTCTTCTTTCTCTTTCTCTCTTCTTTTTTGTCTCTTTCTCTTCTTTCTCTTTCTTCTCTTTTTTTTTTCTTGTTTTTTTTTCTCTCTTCTCTCTTCTCTTCTCTTCTCTTTTTTTCTTCTCGTTTTTCTTAATCTTGGAAAAGGTTGCATAACCTTTAAAATCTATATTAAATGGCGTTGAGTCTTCAGCTTGAGAAACATGTTTTAATCTCAAAATTTTGCACAAAAACTTTCAATGTTGATGCTGTATGATATTGTGTATGTATGCATGTATGCATGACACTCAATCCTGTACATTTTCTGACTTCAAAACTCTTTCCTATCTTGCCGACGAGGCACATCATTTGCCTTTTTTGTCTCCTTTGCCCCTAAAATGATCATGAAAGCTCCTTTCTGTTTCTTATTTCTGCAGATTTCTTGTTCTCACATCATGGCCTTTTGACGAAAAGCATGAAAAATTTTCTCATAATTATTTTCCAGGAGGGAAATGAATCTAAATTTCACAAGTGATATTTGATTCTTTCGAAAGAATTAGTGGTTACTTTTCAAGATGAATGACATAAATCCTATTCGGATCTTTTCAACTGGACAATTGAAAGTTTGATGCATCCAGATGTTTTGTTTGGGGGATAGTTTGCCACTTATCTAAAAACAATGGTTCCTTTCTTGGCTCAAAATGGATTTCTTAAAATACCATCGCTTTTCTTCCCTTTTTTTTTTTTTTGAACAAAATTTTGAGTGAGAAAAGAAACAAAATATTTTCAATTTGGTTTGACAATCTCTCAAATTCCCGAATACTGGCGTTCTTCAAATGCCAAGATCAGGCATGAATAACTGAGGTTTTTTTTTTGTTTAGGAAGAGTATGTACAAGAAGGAAGGTTCAAACTTTTTCAAAAAATGTTAGCAATCAAATGACATCAAAACTTTGGATACCCCAAGAGTTTCTTAAGGCTTGTTGACTCTTTTTCCAATATTTTCAATTCATGTCACTGCTTGACTTGGTTGCACGAAAAGTTCATTGCTTGCTCTAGACTGCCCTTTTTCGGGTTTTCACCCTAGAGCTTCATTCTTTCTTTTATTTTCTTTTCTTTTCTCTTTTTTCTTCATTTTTTGTTTGATTGATTGTTCCACCATGCATTCAAGAATTCAAATTTCATTCAAAACAAATAATGGCGAGAATCTTCCAAAGAAGAGCTCTTCAATACAAGCATCCACATTTGATCAAAATGGACTTTTAAGTACGTAATGCAGGCCATGGTTCAAGGTTTTGAAAGAATGGATAAATAGGCCCAAAATGTGTTTGAAGGTGATCAATCCAAGGACCATTTCTTCTCCTATGGTTGTCCATCATTTTCACTCTTCGAAACACCTTTTTTTTTCCAATTTTCCATGTATCTCTTCTCCTTCTTCTTTTCCTTTTCTTTTTCTTTTCTTTTTCTTTTCTTCTTCTTTTTTTTTTAACCTTTTCATCCTTTGAAACATCTTTCTTTATGTACTTTCACATGTCTCCTTCCTCCTTTCTCTTTCTTTTTTCTTTTTTTATTGATTCCTATCCAAGATTTCCAAAAACATAGTAAATCTTATTTGATCGAAAACAAAAGCTTAATCATTTATTTTCTTTGAAAAGATATTTTCCGCACATGCCCCCCAGTGTGGAGGGTGATCCTTGGAGGAGGTTTATTATGAAAGAAATTATCAGGCTCAAAAAGGGTAGCAATAGGATAACGTTTATATTTGTGGATGGAATATGAAAGACAGCCATTCATCATCTCAAATTAAGATGCTTATATTGAAAAGCAATTCTTAGGACATGTTTGTCTTTTGACTCTTGAAATCATCTTACTATCATATTTACATGATGTCACAATCAATTTCATTTTCTTTCTTTCTTTCTTTCTTTTTTCTTTTCCTTTTTTTTTGAACAAAATTTTCTTGTAATGTACCATTTTAATATGATAGCACTTGACCTCACACACCACATCGTCATTTGAGGAAAAAGGCGATGCGTAACCCAAGGTATTGTATAGATGGACAACAGTGAAAAATCCTCAACTTTGGTTTTCTTTTTTTTTTTTATCTTGCTCCAAATCATGGGCGAAAGGCATCTTGGGAGTACAAGATTGAAGAGTTTGGGATTTGTACAAGAATTTAGGTGGAAAGGTATTTCAAAATGATCTTGTCAAGTGTAAAATTACCAATATCAAGAATATTTAGAGATTGTCATTGATTTCCAAATTATTCTCAAAAGGTTTTGCAAATCGATTATTTCTTTGAAAATTATTTACAATGAAGCCCTATCATAGTCAAAGTGAAAATAAAATCGAACTGTCAAAAATTTATGCCCCAATTTAGCATTTTGGCTCTCGACTGACTTAGATTTTGTTGAGATGTGATCCAAGAATGATTTAATACATTCGTCTTTGACAGTAATCACCAATTTTCTTGGAATCATTTTTATCATTAATGTGAAGAAAGGAAACATTCTTGTCATATGCCACTGGAAAATAAATTATGCAAAAAGTTGTGCTTATACAATTGTCACCTAGACCAATGGAAACGACAAGCATTTTCCAACAAAATACAGACTTCAAAATCTTAAAATCTTCATTTCCCTCCAGATTGATCTGTCAAAATGCCATAACTCTACACCAAAGTGGACTTCCACTGTTCCATAAGTTCCGGAGTCAAGATTCCACCATTGATGAGCTCTTCAATCCTTTCCTTCAACTGTCTGCATTTTTCTGTTGCATGCCCAATTGCCCCCATGTGATAGTCACATTTGCTGTTCGGGTCATAGCTCTTGGTCAATGGGTTCGGTGCTATTCTCAAAGGTATAGGGGCCAAATATTGGTTTTTTATCAAAAAGGGCAAAAGATCGGAGATTGGAATTGGGATTTTTCCTTGATTGTTTCTCGATCTTTTTCTGTTGTTTATTGATGGTTGAAAAGGTTGAGCTACTGGCCTAGGCGTGAAGATAGGCGCAGGAAAAATCGTTGAAGGGCAAAAGTTTGTTGGAAATCCTGGTTGTGGGATCGGTGAAAAAGGATAAGAATCATAGGAGGCATTATTCAAGGTTGGACCGTATGATGGGTGAGGCAAACAGGGATGAGATGGAGCAATGTTTTTGGGATTTTTGAGAAATTGCCCCTCAAATGTCACAGCTTGTACTTCTTCTTCCATCCTTTCAAATTTGTTATCAGCCATATCACCTATCTTGATCTTGCCCCTCTTAATTGCATTCTCGATCATCTCTCTGGAGGCTACCATGTCAGCAAAATTCTTAGTAACATTCCCAATCATTCTATCATAATATGGTGCCTGGAGTGTACTAAGAAACAAATTTGCAGTCTCTTTTTCTGTGAGGGGAGGCTGGACCTGAGTGGCAACATTCTTCCATCTCTGGGCATATTCTCTAAAGCCTTCTGTAGCTTTCTTCTCTATGGATTGCAAAGATAAACGATCTGGGGCTATATCCGCAATATGCTTGTATTGGGCGACAAAAGCCCTTGCCAAATCTTCCCATGAGTGAACATCGCCCCTGCCCAATTGTGTATACCACCTAGCAGCAGATCCTTTAAGGCTGTCTTGGAAAACATGGATCAACAGCTTGTCATCATGCACATGCGCTGCCATTTTTCTACAGTACATAGTGATATGGGCCTTTGGACAGGTGGTTCCATCATATTTCTCAAATTCTGGAGCTTTAAACTTTAACGGAATGACCACACCATGTACTAAGCATAATCCGGCAGCATTTAAAGATCCATGAAAATCCATTCCTTCAACGATCCGAAGCCTTTCTTCTATAAGCTCTATCTTTTGCCGAGAATTCGAGCCTACTTCCACTTGTGGCATCCTTTGCTCTTTAGCAACATGAATTGGTTCGAGGGGGTTCATGGTGGGAGTTGCGTGCCCTTGAAACTGACTAGGGTCAACTGCAGACGGCATATTAGGGCACACATAACCCTCGGTGGGCATTGCTTGTGGCTCTTGAGATGATTGGGTTTCTCGTGAGCCAAAGTTAACTGGACAAAAAGAATCCTCAGCATTTCGTAACCGATGCCCCTCTTGAGTAGCTAGTTCTCCTCTTCTTCCATTGTTCAGCTTCTCCAACAAACCTGCCATCTGTGATAATTGCTCTCCCATCTCTTGTTGAGCTTTTTCCATTCTTTCCATTCGACTCATTTCTGTCTCTTCCATGGTTCAAAACTATTTCCAAAATTTTCCAATGTTCTAGCCACTTGGCACCTAATCTGTCATAACCTCGAGTTAGATGTCATGCTTGCCATGCTAATATGAAGCTTTTACTGTATGGAAATTGTGAAATAAAAAGAAAATTCAATCTTGTTATTATTTCAGAGTATCACAAGCTACACACCAAAAGGAAAAAAAAAATTATGAACTAAAATTGTTTTTTTTTTTTATCATTTTTTTTGAAACAATTATTATTAACCTTATTATTTTCTGTCAAAATCGTTTTATGCTCACATGAATGAAGTGAATGCAAACCTATAAAAAGTTTTGTAGCCACCTCCCTTTTATCGAGGACTTTACATCAATCAGTCCTTTCTCCTTATATGACAAGTCAATTGGTCTCCATTTGCTAATGACTCAACATGTAGTCGTTCTAGAAACAACAACGATCCTTGAGAATGAACCAATTTAGCCTCTCCAAAACTTTCAAGCATCTGCATTATCCTAGCTAGCTTTCTCTTCATCTCTCGTATATCACGTCCAAACTCCTCTCGATTATTCTCCAAAATAGTCTATCTTTCTAATTAATCTCCCATATCTTTGACCTAATTTACTCCAAAAAGACAAATATCTTCCTTATTATGTGATGTGAATGCATTAATATAATGAACTATACCATGCTAAAATTTAAGCATAAAAGAACCAAAATTTTCTCTTATTTAAATTCAATGAATGAATTCTCTCCTTTTTCTTTATTTTAAATTTTGATGATCTCTCCCTTTTTTTTTAAAGAATAAAGTTTTTCTTTTTTCCTATCTTTTCTTTCAAAATTATCTTATTTTCACACCACAATTTATTTTCTTCAATTTCCTTTTTTATTTAATCTGTTTTTAAAAGAATGTGAGAATGCACTTACCTTTTATTTTCTCATCAAAATTCCTTTCTTTTTTAATGTCTATGCATTAGTTTAAAAGAAATAAAAAACATTATTGTTATTTTTCAAATATTATTAAAGAATGAATGGATGTTTTCCTGTTATTTTTTTACAAAGGGTAGAAACCGAATAAATCTTCGTTTTATTCTCTAAAGTCGTAAAATTGTAAAATTTTATTTGAAAACAAATATCTTTTGATTTTATGAGAGCATGAATTTGGAAAATCGATAGAGTTATGATATGAAAAAGGTAGTAAAATGTTCCCTCATGTGTCCTAATTTCAGGGTGATTTCTACAAAAATCGGGCATGGCTCTATCTAAGGCTCGGCTTCTTAGGGCCTTTTACATGCTGGGTTGGGATATGAAGATCTAAAGGTTCTTAAATTATACCTCACTGTCGTCCACCCTGGACTAGTAAGATTTAATTTAAGTGGGAGTATTTCGATTGCCATTGCGGAGGTAATTACCTCACGAGAGCAAAGGTACTCTACTCCCTCCTAAGAAGGACGGAACCCGGGTATAGAGCTCATGTCATGCAAATGCAAGTGCAAGTGTGTGTATGAGGGAATACATCAAACATTAAGCCTTATTCTACCCCAACAATTTATTAAGAATAATATATACAAATAAAGAATGCTATAAAACAATCAACATAATTAAAACACAAATGCAACTAATTATTTCAAAATTAAAGAAATTAAATTTAAATATTAATTAAGACCTTTAAATTAAAACTTAGGATAACACATGATTAATAAATGGCTTGACCCTCAAAAAGCGTCCCCAGCGGAGTCGCCAAGCTGTCGTAACGGCTTCGCGCTCGACGATTTTAAAAAAAGCGTTTAAAAACAAAAATGGGAGTCGCCACCAATCTTTTTTGACTAGGTGTGATTGGCCACCTGAAAACGTTTATCTTTTCAACAAAATCTCAAAATTAATTAAGTTTTATTAAAAAGATAATCTTTTGGTCTGCGAAACAAAAATTGGGTTCGGGGGTACGGTTACGCGTGGGGAAGGATTAGCACCCCCACGACGCCCGTTAAAAACGGTACCATAATAATCATGTGTTATCCTTTTTGTTTTAATAAAATGATCTTACTTTAATATTTAAAATTATTTTGTTATTTTAAAAGGTTAAACTTTAATTCAAAATCATTCGTGCAATTTATTTTGTTTTATTTAAAAGGTTAAACTTATTTTTCGAATAAATGTGAATCTTTTTGTATTGAATAATTAAATCAAATACTCCAATACTTTTGGCAGCATTTGAAATAATTTTCCTCAACTAGAGATTTCTTAAGAATCACTACTTGTGACTTCTATAGAATCTCATCCTCGGAAAATTCACACTTGCTTCGAAAATTATTATGAATGCATATGATGCAAACAAGTAAAAATGATGCAAATGAATTTTTTATTTCAAATTTTATTATTTATTTGTTTATTTATTTACATTTCTTTGTTTTTGAAAAAAACTTATTCATTTTCTTATTTATAAAAATTTAAATTATTGAAAAATTATACTAAATATTCCAATACTTTTGGCAATAATTAGTACAACTCTTCTCACCTAGGGATCAGCTAGGAATCACTACTTGTGACTTCCGTAGCATCCCATCATCGGAATTTTATTTGATTAAATTTAAAATTTATTATTAATTTTCTTTTTCTATTTTCTTTTAAAAACTCATTTATTTTTAATAAAAAACTAAATTATTGAAAAATCATACTAAATATTCCAATACTTTTGGCAACATTTAGTACAATTCTTCTCACCTAAGGATCAGCTAGGAATCACTACTTGTGACTTCCGTAGCATCCCATCATCGGAATTTGTTTAAATTTAATATTTTATCATTTACTCAAATTTAAATTTCATTATTATTTTTTTTTAAAAACATTTTCTAATCAATAATAATAATTAAGGAAAATACGAATAAAAGAAAATTTTTTCCAAAACTTTTGTTTTACGCCATGCACTAATAATAATAATAATAATAATAATAATGATAATAATAATAATAATAATAATAATAATAATAATAATAAAACACAAATAATAATAATAATAATAATAATAGTAATTCTTCTTCTTCTTCTTCTTCTTTTTTTTTTTTTAAATTTTAATTTAATTTTTTTTTTATTTTTAATTTTTAATTTTAATTTTCAATTTTCTAATTAATCAAAATACATTTTTTCTGACAAAACAAATAATTACTAAATAAATAAATAAATAAATATACAAAAGAAATACCTAAATGGATTTGGGCTTGGAACCCAAAAAAACCTTCAAAAGAGCCCAAATGGCCAGGCCCAAGCTACTGGGCCGGATACGGGTTGGATCGGGTCGGGCGGCGGGTCGCGCGCGGATCTCCCTCTCTCCTTTTAGCGGGTCGGGTCGACACGGGTCGGGTCGGATGCTGGGTGGCACGCGGATCTCCTTCCCGCGGACGGGTCGGGCGCGCGGATCCCGGGTCGCGCGCGGGTCAGCTCTCTGCTATAAATACCCTCCTTTTTTTTTCTTTCTTCACTTTTTCTTCTTCTCTAAAAAAAAAAGTTCAGAGCTTTTGAAGCTCCCCGGCCAGGCGATTTCCGGCCGTTGCCGGACCGCCGTCTGCCACCGCCGGCCGCCGCCTCAGGTGGCCGGAAAGGGAAAAGCTCCTAACTTTCCGAAGCTTCTCTTCCTCACCTTTCCGTTTCTAACCTTCGATTCATCAAAAAAAAGCCCTATCCTAGTAGATCTGAACCCCCCGAAAGCTTTTCTCTCTTTTTTTTATTTTCTGTTTTTTTCTCTCTTTTTTTTTTTGGATCTGGATTTTTGTTTTGGTTTGTGTTTGGTTTTTTTGTGTTGCTTGTTTTGCAGGTATTCAGGGACTTATTTGATTTGATTCCCTTTTTTTTTCGGGGGGTTAAGGCTTTAGATCTGCGATTCTAGGGTCTCGGGTTTGTGGGTTTCGATTTTGGGTTTCAGATGGTGGTGGTGTCTCGGCGTTGGGGTTGAGCTGGGTTTAGATGAGACTTCGGGGCTTGGGTTTTTTTTATTGTGATGGTTGTTGGTATGTGTGTGTGTGTGTGTGTGTGTGTTTGGGTGATGGGGGTTCTTTGTTTCGGTAATGGGGGTGGCGATGTACGGTGTTGACAAGGGTTCTGTTTTGAGTGGCTTTTGGTGGTGGCTGAGTGGTAGGCGATAGTGATGGTGGCTGCTAGGGGTTTCAGTGGTGAGGTGGGTTCAAGGTGGTCTCGGGTGGTGAAGATGATGCTGTGATGGTGAGTGAAGATGATGCTGTGATGGTGAGTGAAGATGATGCTGTGATGGTCAGTGAAGATGATGGGGCCATGGGGTTCGGACTGGGGTTTTTGGAGGGAATAAAGTTGGCTTCAAGGGCTGGTGGAGATGGGACGGGGTGCCAGGGTTGGTGACCGACGGGGAAGGCCGTGGCAGGGGTCCTGGACTGAGGGGACGGGACTGGCAGGAGATTAGACATTAGACAAATAAAAATAATAAAAAACAAATAATAAAAATAAAAATAAATAAAGTATGTAATAATAATAAAAATAAAATAAAGATAAAAATAAGAAATAATATATATAAAAACAATAATAAAAATAAAAATAGGACAAAATTTGGTGTCAACAGTATGTATTATGATATTAGGTTCATTAGCATGGAATAAAGTAAGGTATGTTCTTGAACATGTTAATGTTTCCCATACTCATTTTGCCACTACTTAACAAGCTGGAAAACATCAGGATAATGCATGTGTTTATAGAAGCCAATATGTGCGCAGATGCCTTAGCGAAAATGGAAAGATCCTGCCAACAACCTTTTGACCTAGTGGTTAAGGATGAGTTGTGGCATATTGTAAGTTTTGGATTCAAATCCAAGCACCCCCATCTCTAATTATTTAATATTTCTCTTGTAACCAAAAAAAAGAAAAAGAAAATGGGAAGATCCTTAGCTGAACCTTTTGTGTTTTTTACTTCACCGCCTGTGGCGGTATCTCTTCAGTTGCTATATGACAAAATGGGCTGTAAAATGCCCAGAGACATTACAAGATGTAACCTCGATAGGGAAATTGAAGTTTAATCTAATTTTATGTGCCTTTTTCCACCAAAAAAAAAAGTAAGAATTAATATTATTATGTTTGGTTAGTTCAAAGAATATAGTGGAATAAGCCTAAAAGATTATTTTATCTTTTTATTAAATTAATTATAAGTTATTATAAGTATGACTAAATAAAAATTATTATTGCATATTAATTATAAATTATTTTAATTAATTAGTAATTATCATTTAATTATTAAATAAAATGTTAATTATTAATTAAGAATATTTAAACAATATTATTAATACTAATTAATAATTAATTAATAAAAAATATTATTAATACTAATAGATAATTAGATAATAAAAAGTAATTTTTTATATTTGATTAATAAAATAAAAATAAAAATAATTAAATAAAAATATTTTTTTCTTTTATTTTCTTTCATTCTCTCTTCCCATTTATTTTCATTTTTCTTTCTTCTCTCCCAAGCTCTTTCTTTTTCATTTCTCATCTCCTTTATCTCTCAACCAGAAAATGAATGCCTCTCTCTCGTCTTCTCCTTTTCGTCGTTGACCGACACCGGCACCACTATTCACCAGCGCCGGTTTCCGTCCTAAATGACATCTTCTTGTTCCTTTCAGTGTCCTCAATTCATTTTTTAAGTTGATGTTTTCAAAAAATACCCAGAAAAACATAGATCTAATTTTGAAATCTTAAACCCAAATCTAAAGAAAGTTAAATCGGGTTGAACCGAAAGGGAAAAAATTGGAAAAGACCTGCCAACCTTCGTGCTGGATGGACTGGTGCTGATCGAGAGGGATTCGTTTGATGGCAATTTGTTTAAACAAGAATATTCTTATTGGGTCAATGAATGGAGAAAACAAGGAGCAAGAATCCTCGGTTTGTCCCAAGCTTTATTATGAAGCAGGGATGAGAAAGGAGAAAGAAAATGAAGAAAGGAACAAGGGAGGAGAAGACTGTCACTCTAGGGCTGTAAATTGTCAAATTCATCAAGGGTACGGATGAAATTAGGATAATTTGAGATTTTCCTTACCGCATGGAAAAGAAAATAACGAGTCTCTTCAAAGAATTGGTATTCTGGAGCTGACGGAACGCTTATTCTGAGGAAGCCGCTCCATTTTGCAACCAAACTATTGAATACGTGGGCTCTTCAGAATTGAAGCGGAATGGAAAAACTTTTCAGCCCAATCAAACTGCCCGTAAAAGAAAATGATGAAGCTTTGTAGATTATCAAGGCAAATACTGTTGGGTTCGGTGCACCTAGAGAGTAGAGACCCCCATTATATGAAGCTAGCTTTCGGTGTTATTGCGATGATGGCCAAGAACCAAAGTTCATGCATTTTACTGTACCTACTATAATTGTATCTTCATAAATTTCATTTACTAACAGCTTTAATATTAATTATTTCCCAACTGAATTGCCCGCTTAACCATTCGTAACTAATGGATGCCATTGTTATGAAATTATAAAAATAACACAAGGAGAGAGAGCAAGAAAAGAGATTTTTTCTTATTCTTCAAGTGTGTGCTCAATACATGGATGGTGAGCCTTTATTTATAGGTTTTACAAATATATGAATAAAGAGGGAAGATGAATAGTTACAAACTTAATTAAGGGAAAGTTATAAACTTAATGAAGGGATAGTTACAAACTTAATGAAGGGATAGTTACAAACTTAATGAAGGGGAAGTTATGAAGAGTATGAGGGATGAATGGACTCATTCATGTATCAATATGAAGAGTCATGGGAGATGAATGGACATCCATATTTATAATTATTCATAACACTCCCCCTTGGATGTCCATTACTGAAAAATATGCCTCATTAAAACCTTACTAGGAAAAACCCTGTGGGATAAAAACCTAGTGAAGGAAAAAGAGTACATTATTCTTCAAAATACACATGAGATGCTGCCTCATTAAAAACCTTTCCAGGAAAACCCAGTGGGACAAAACCATGGTTAAGGAAAAAAGAGTACAGCGTGTATTTACTCCCCCCTCATGATTATATCACTTGAAATCTCTGAGTCGACGCAATCCAACATTGTGGACTAACTTCTCAAATGTAGTGGTAGGAAGTGCTTTTGTTAAAAAATCTGTCAAATTTTCACTTGAACGGATTTGTGGAACATTTATATCACCATTCTTTTGAAGGTCATGAGTGAAAAAGAACTTCGGTGAAATGTGTTTTGTTCTATCTCCTTTGATATATCCTTCCTTGAGTTGCACGATGCATGCTGCATTATCCTCATATAAGACTGTTGGTGCCTCTTTTCTCGAAGATAAACCACAAGCTCTTCGTATGTGCTGAATTACAGACCTTAACCATACACATTCACGACTAGCCTCATGTATTGCCAAAATTTCAGCATGATTAAAAGATGTGGCTACTATAGTTTGTTTCATGGAACGCCATGAAATGGCGGTGCCACCACATGTGAATACATATCCAGTTTGTGATCGAGCATTATGAGGATCAGATAGGTACCTTGCATCTGCAAAACCAATCAAATCTATTTTGGGTAGGTTAGGAAAATACAAACCCATATCCTTTGTACCTTGTAGGTAACGAAGTACATGTTTAATCCCATTCCAATGCCTTCAGGTTGGACAAGAGCTATATCTCGCTAATAAGTTAACAGAGAATGATATATCATGTCATGTATGACTAGCGAGATACATTAGTGCTCCAATTACACTCAAGTATGGTACTTCAGGACCAAGAATCCCCTCATCATTTTCCCTAGGTCGAAACGGGTCTTTATTTACATCAAGTGACCTTGCAACCATTGGGGTGCTCAACGGATGTGCTTTGTCCATATAAAATCGTTTTAGCACCTTTTCTATATAAGTTGTTTGATGCACAAGAATCCCATTCTTTAAATGTTCTATCTGTAACCCAAGACAAAATTTTGTCTTTCCAAGATCTTTCATCTCAAATTCTCTCTTCAAGTACGCTACTGCCTTTGAAATCTCTTCAGGAGTTCCAATGATATTCAGATCATCAACATATACCGCAATAATAACAAACTCAAATCTAGATCTCTTTATAAAAATGCATGGGCAAACGGGATCATTCTTATATCCCTCTTTTAACAAATATTCACTAAGGCAGTTATACCACATGCGACCAGATTGTTTTAATCCATATAGAGATCTGTTTAATTTGATTGAGTAATGTTCTCGAGAAGTAGAATAACATGCTTCTGGCAGTTTAAATCTTTCTGGGAGTTTCATATAAATGTCATTATCAAGTAGGCCATACAAATAGGCTGTAACGACATCCATTAGATGCAAATCGAGTCCCTCATTTATTGCCAGACTAATTAGAAATCGAAAAGTAGTCACATCCACCACAGGGGAGTATGTCTCTTCATAATCAATACCAGGTCTTTGCGAAAAATCTTGTGCAACTAGACGTGCTTTATGTCTCACAATTTTACCTTTTTCATTTCGTTTTCGCACAAAGACCCATTTGTAACCCACTGGTTTTACACCATTAGGTGTACGGACTACTGGTCCAAAAACATTTCTCTTTTCAAGAGATTTCAATTCTACCTCAATTGCGTCTTTCCATTTTTGGCCAATCATGTCTATGCTTACATTCCTCGATAGACTTTGGTTCAAGATCCTCGTCATCATTCATAATATCTAGCGCTACATTGTATACAAAAACATTATCGACGTCGATTTTGTTTCGGTTCCATATTTTTCTTGACATGACATAATTTATCCAGATCTCTTCATTTTCAATAATTTCAGGTACCTGACTTTCTTTTGGAATTGTAATGTTAGTCATGTCTAAGGGCTCTTCTGTAAACTCTTCTGGAGTTACAATTTCCTCGACCTGGCCATCTTGAATCTTTGCTCCCTTTCTTTTTCGAGGATTCTTATCTTTGGAACCAACTGGTCTACCACGCTTCAGGCGTTCTTTAGATTCATTGGCAACAAAAGGTTGTCCTTCTGGGACATCAATTTTAATTGGAGCATTAATAGCTGGTATATGTGACTTTGTCACTCTCTTTGGGTCAGTAAATGCGTCTGGCAATTGATTTGCTAAACTTTGCAAATGAATTATCTTTTGAACTTCTAGTTCGCATTGTTTTGTACGAGGATCAAGATGAGAAGATGATAACTCATTCCAACTTATCTCTTTTTCCAGCTGCCTATTTTCTCCCCCTAAGGTTGGGAAGACTGATTCATCAAAATGACAATTAGCAAATCTAGCTGTAAATAAATCCCCTGTTGATGGTTCTAAATATTTAATTATAGATGGGGATTCATATTCAACATATATTCCCAACCTCCTTTGAGGACCCATCTTAGTACGTTGTGGTGGAGGAATTGGAACATATACAGCACATCCGAAAATTCTTAGATGGGAAATATTTGGTTCCTGACCAAGAACCAATTGTAAAGGGGAGGACTTATGATAACTTGTTGGCCTGATGCGAATTAGTGCTGCCGCATGTAAAATAGCATGACCCCAAGCAGAAATTGGGAGTTTTGATTCCATTAGTAATGGTCTTGCAATCAATTGAAGATACTTAATAAATGATTCTACAAGGCCATTTTGTGTATGAACATGTGCTACAGGATGTTCAATACTTATCCCAATAGACATACAATAATCATTGAAAGTTTGGGAAGTAAATTCACCAGCATTGTCAAGACGAATTGTCTTGATGGGATAATCTGGAAAATGTGTTCGTAATCTAATTAATTGAGCAAGTAACCTCGCAAACGCCAAGTTGCGAGTTGATAATAAAGATACATGTGACCACCTAGTTGATGCATCAATTAAAACCATAAAATATCTAAAAGGTCCACATGGTGGATGTATTGGTCCACATATATCACCTTGTATTCGTTCCAGAAAAGTAAGGATTCAATCCCTATCTTAGCTGGTGATGGTCGAACAATTAACTTGCCTTGAGAACAAGCAGCACATGGGAAATCTTTCGATTGAAGAATCTGCTGGCTCTTCAATGGATGTCCACAAGAATTCTCAACTATTTTTCGCATCATTATCGATCCGGGATGGCCTAACCGGTCATGCCAAACAACAAAGTTATTGTGATCTGTAAGCTTTTGGTTAATGACCACATTTGTTTCAATTGTTTTAATTCTTGTGTAGTAAAAACCGGACGAAAAGGCCGGTAATTTTTCTAATACAATTTTATTACCCAAGATTATACTCGTAATGTGAAGGTACTCAATTTCTCCTTCACTTGTTGTCTCAATATGATATCCATTTCGGCGGATATCCTTAAAACTCAATAAATTTCTTTGAGACTTGGGAGAGTATAATGCTTCATGAATTTCAAATTTTGTTCCTCCAGGCAAGAATATGTTAGCTCTTTCGGAGCCTTCTATCAATTCTGCACTATCCGATATAATACTAACATTGGCCTTTTGCATTATCAAATAAGAAAAATATTTCTTATTCTTTAATATAGTATGTGTAGTGGCACTGTCTGCGAGACTTATATCTCCACTACTCATTGCAAATCGAACCAGTATAGTATCTATTTTCTTTATTGAAAATAAGAAATATATAGAGTATTCAAGAAAGAATATCAAAATTGGAAGAGAGTAAAGTGTGCTCGTACTTGCTTCTTATGTCTCTACACCTTTATATAGGTGTTTAAGTGGGCGGTTACACTCATTAAATGGGCAGTTACATAATTAAATATATAATTAAGTGAATAGCAGTTACGACGGTTATGTAATTATTGGCAGTTACACTCATAAATAACCAAAACATAATGAAGCATCTAAACATGACAAATACTTAATAATTAGAATCCTATTAATAAGAAGCATGTGTAAAATAAAGTCCAATATCATCTAAATGTGTGGCATCAACATAACCATAATCAAAATCATCATTTTCACAAACAAAATTTGTCTCATCTTTTCCATCATTATGTTCCCACTTCTGGTGGTATATGTGTTTTTGAAATGACCACCTCGATAATTACTATGTTCACGTCCACAACCACGACCATGACTACTAGCATGACCTCTATTTTTTCCAATATATGTTGCTGCATTCATTGTAGGAAATGGAGCAGATCCAGTTGGACGGGCCTCATGATTTTCATCAATAGCTAATTATTTTGTTCAACCACAAGGAGGCATGAAATCAGTTCAGGGTACTTCTTAAAACCTTTTTCACGATATTGCTATTGCAGGAGCATATTAGATGCATGAAAGGTAGAGAATGTTTTTTTTTTTTAACATATCCTCATTAGTGATCTTTTCTCCACATGACTTTAATTGAGAATTGATTCTAAACATAGCTGAGTTATATTCACTTACAGATTTAAAATCTTGTAATCTCAGATTTGAGTAAGCAAATAAAACACGCATAAGCATAGATAATTACGGAAGAGCTAGATAAAAATAGTTTCATTACTGTAAAAGAAGAGATAGATAATTGTGGTTGATTAAGGACCTTACTTGAACAAGATATGTTCTATAGGCTCGTATTTTTGTGTCCATTAGCACAAAGGAGATAGGATCTCAAGTCTGATTGATGAAGATTTTCGGTTGAGGCCTATTCTCCAAATCTCTCACGGGTTTTTAGAGACTCGTGCTGATAACGTGTTATGAAATTATAGAAAGAACACAAGTAGAGAGAGCAAGAAGAGAGATTTTCTCTTATTCTTCAAGTGTGTGCTCAATACATGGATGGTGAGACTCTATTTATAGGTTTTACAAATATATGAATAAAGAGGGAAGATGAATAGTTACAAACTTAATTAAGGGAAAGTTATAAACTTAATGAAGGGATAGTTACAAACTTAATGAAGAGATAGTTACAAACTTAATGAAGGGGAAGTTATGAAGAGTATGAGGGATGAATGGACTCATTCATGTATCAATATGAAGAGTCATGGGAGATGAATGGACATCCATATTTATAATTATTCATAACAGCCATTATTTATTTGTAATTATAATATATGGTTGTTGTAATTGAGTTGTGTGTGTGTCTCTCTCTCTCTCTCTCTCTCTCTCTATATATATATATATATATATATATATTTAATATAATATATTGAAGTTTTAAAACTCTACATGCAGTATTAAGATAATCACGCTTACTATACTTTATTTATTTTTTATTATTAATATTTTTTGAAGATATATGTAAAAATTTTAATCACATTTGTAGAATTTAAAAATCCGCTAACAGTATATTAAATTATGATTCATATGTATTTCATTTTCAAAGAATTGATCTCCACCATTTAGTATTTGGATTAAAATTGACGCACACATATGATTTGCTTACTCAAAAGACAAAATTCGAAGTTTTTCTTTCTTGAAAAAAAATAAATTTAATATAATACTCAAAAGGTGACAGTTGCATCATTCAATTCTCGTAGTTAAAAGATTATATCTCTTTATAAGATTGATTACTGAATTTTTATTAGGTAATTTTAATTTAATTTATAAATTTTTTATTAAAATAATTCATTTGACATATGCCAATTTTATAAATCCAATTATATTCAAGTACTATTTATAAAATATATTTTCAAAAATTTTTGCAAAAAAATGAAAAAAGAAATAACAAAAATTGTGAGAACCCCAAACTTTAAAGCTTAATGTTGGACTTATTTTTTGAAATAAAAGGCTTGAGTTTCTAAAATTGTAAAATTCTCAGTTTTTGGTGTAAGGACTCAAGCTTTCATACGAATAAGTTCGAAAGCCCTATGAGAGTGTACCTACCTAGGAATATCCGTGACACTATATAAGGATGAGACATGACCTCGAGTAAGTTTCGAACTAGTGAATTTAGGATTTACCCTTACCTCAAGAATTTGGCATATTAAGGCTAAAGAGCCTAACCCGAAATTTGATGCATGAATTTCCATGAAATGCATTAAATATTAGGAGTTAATATTGAATTTTTATACTTTACGAATTAGTATTAAATCACCTGAATTAACGGATTAAAAGAAACATGATTATTTGAAGTTGGGTGTAATAGTGGCATATTTGTAAATAAGTTAAAATTTTAGGAAACTAAAGCCATAATGGCTATAAACACTTGAGAACTTGTATTTCTACTCCATTTTCTACTCTTTATACCCCCTCCAAAATCAACTAAATCTACCCCATTTTTATGGACCATTTTAACCCTATCAAATAAATCTTCCAACCTCGCTATGCAAGTTTCCTTGCGCAAAACCATTGGTATCTCGCAAGGCTCCTTGCACAAAACCACGATCTTGGTGCAACATGCCTTGTACGAAACCATGAGTGCCACGCAAGGCTCCTTGTGTGTTATAGCAAGTTTCACGCAAATCATTTTGCACGTTTGCACGAGACCCACAGTATTTAATAAATATTTTTCCATATATTAAAAAAATATCTTTTTTATGGTGCAAAAATATTAAACAAACACCACTCCTCTTACTTCTGCATTTTTTCTTTCTTTTTTCCCTCTCTTCTGCTTTTTTTTTCTCTTAGGTTTCTTCTGCCTTCTCATCACTCTTCTTCTTCCAAACCCTAAAATCTATTTTCTTTCACAAAAAATTGGAAAATATAAGTGAGAGTAGCTATTATGATAGTTATGAAGAATATGAAAGCAATCAGGGTGAAGGACAAGAGGAAGGAGAATAGGTAATGTGTTATTTTTTTACATCAGTTTTGCTTCTCGCGCAACTGAATTTGCACGAGAAGCAAGACCCAGCGTAAGTTGGCTTGTGCAGGGAAGATACCTATGTGCAAGTAATCTTGTGCAAAGGCATCATTCCTGCAGAAGTCTTCTTGCGCTAAAATGTGATTTCTGCTCAAGTCAACTTGCGCTAATATCTCATTTCCGCGCAAGTCAAGGCTTATGTGCAAAATCATTGAGATTTGGCGTCTAGTTGGAGGAGTTGATTTACATATAATTTTTTAGAGGTTAAAATAGTAAAAATATGGGGTGAATTTAGTTTTTATTTTTGGATGGGGTATAAAGAGTAAAAAAGGAGGTAGATTTAGAATTTCTCTAAACACTCCTAAAACAATTGGCCCCCTTAGTGTGAACCCGTGAGCCCCTCCTCAACCCCCCTCAACCAAAACCTAATGAAAATCCTATACCCTATTTATTCCGATGCCATTTCAAGAGGAAAGGAGAGAACTGAGCCTGGATTTCTCCTCCTCCAACTGGATTTTGATTTCTTTTTCTCTAAACCCTTATAGATTCATGATTTTGGAAGGAAATTGAAGTGTGAAATTAAGCCTTGATTTCTCTTCCTCTAATCGTATTTTGTTTTCTTTTTCTCTAAACCCTTATAGATGAATGATTTTGAACATTGTTATCATATTGAAAAAGTATTGAAAAGTGTTTATTGAATTATTGTTTACTGCATTTGAAAAGTGTTTTATCGAATATTGTTTTAAATGAATTGTGCATTGTTTACTATATATTGCATGGTTAAAAGAAACCAGAGTTCATGACATTATAGCATATTTTTTTAAACTTAAGATATCGTGTCATAGAATAAAATAGTGAGTACTGATTTATGGACTGAGTTGTCATGAAGTTAGATTCAAGAGATAATGAGGTACTTCAAATTATCCTTCCATGTCCTATCCCAACAAACCTTGACAACATCTAGGAGTCCTAGTATTAGTGATATATGATTAAAATGATAAGAAATGTTATAGGATGAAAGTGATGAGATATTGATTGATAAGAGAGGTTATATGTTTGAAGTTAATGATATGGTGACTATTACTTTATGTAGATAAAGTGTATGCATGCTTACTAAACAACATATTTTATTTTGCTCTTGTATGGTTAACTTATTATATTTTAGCTACTCCCCCTCATTGTTTTCCATTACAAGTTAAGTAGAATTAATCAACATTGACAGCAATATTGAGCTCTGTGGTGCGTAATCTTCAAGGCACTTTCAGTTATACTTGGGTATACTCTTTAAGTATTTAGTTGTATTGTTTTTCAAACAATGTAGTATCAGTACTATAGGATGAGATGTGTAATAGATGTAAGTATGTTTACATAATAAGATCAAGCATTATTGGGATGTAAATAAATTTTATTGTTGAATAGATCCAAACCAAGGAAAATTATTATATTAATTGTTTGGAATTTTTCAAAGAGTCTTAATGATCTCTGAAAACTATAAAATCTGAATATGTGATAGATATTGAAGCATAGAAGAACAATAAATAATCTTGGTTCAGTAATTTCGGAGTTTGACTAATGATTTGATTGATTGTCCGATAGGTATTGAATTGAATTTTAAGGTTTTATCATTTCTTCGATTTTAAATATGATATTAGACTAGGACCTTAGGTTCGAAATCTTAAACCTGTATCTGGTGGACAGCTACTCGATACTTATATGAGGCATTACTCACATGACAAACCACTATTAAAGGAATAAAAGGAAATTAAAAGAAAAAGTTATTTTGGATTTCCATACTTCCACGAAAGTTAACAAAATTGTTGCACACTTCAAAGTATGACAATTACACATCCAATTATGATTTACATCTTGATAAATAAATTGAATTTTCCTTAAATTCCTTCTTATCTCCAATAATTACAATTAAATAACTTAAGTTAGGCTTCAAGGGATTTTTGAATTTCACATTGAATCCCAATTTTTTGAAAATCATTCCTCTAATTTTTTATTCCTTAAATCAAACCCCAAAAAGGAACACAAAAAAAAACCCTTAACTCCAGTATGATTTCAACCCCGATTTAAGGTTTCCCCAATTTTGAAATTCAAATTTTTTGGATACCCTTCCCCTAATTTTTGTTTCCCCTATAATGAAACCCAGAGTGAATCCCAAAAGCAAATAAAACCTTAACTCTAGTATGAACTATGAATTCAACTCAATTTCTACTTACAAATGTTGAAAGCCCATTTTTTTAAAAAAACCATTCTAATTTTTTTAATGTTTAAATACCAATTCAACAACCATAAGGTGAAATTTAATATGTTAGCACCACGTAAGAGTCCATCTATACAAAGAAAATGACTATTAGGGGCAGTTAATGAAATTATACTTAATCCTATGGTTTTGATAAGTTTTGGTTTAATTTACAGGAAAATAAAACTTTTAGATTGATATCAATGTAATAAAATATTAAGGGCTTAATTCCATTTTATCCTAAAGGTTGATGGCATATTTGTAGACTGGGCAACCCTAGACATGACACGATCACACAACATGAAAATAAGACACAATGGTAACACGAGCTATAATTAAGTAAAAAATTGTATATGAATATGGTAAAAGCTAAAAAATAAGATTTTGCATTTTCTGTATTGACACGAATTTTGATACAAAATTTTCATATTTTACACAACAGGAACACAATTTTATATGACATGAAAACAAATTATAAACACGAACTGCTAGGTTTACATATTTAGTTATTAAGCCAAAATAATATTAAAGTCTTTTGCCTTCTCCAAAATTAAAATCGCCCATTCACCGAAACCCAAATTTCGACGATTCATTCGCCGTGCTATCGTTGTAGTTCACAAACAAACAATGTTGTTGATCTCCACAAACACCCAAAAAATTTCAGATTCATTCTTCACAACTCCTTAAATCCAAATCTAGCCTTAAAACATCCTAAATCTCAGTGAGATTTTGTAGATCTAGGTTAAACAAAACCAAAACCCACTGTCCTCAAAGCTTGCTCAAACCCAGCAATCCTATAAGCACCAGAACCTATTTCATGAAATCCTACCCAAAGCTTGAAAATTTAAACCCCCACATAACCTAGAACCTAAAAGTCTAAACACAAAATTAGAGATTTAGTTTACTACCTAGGCACAGTGCCAATAAGTTTTGTGTTTTGTGTTTTTGTTTTGTATTTATTAGCATTTACTGGGATCAAACCACTTGGATTCAAATTTTAAAATTTATTTATCTAAGAATGTGTTTTGATTTGAAGGTAATTCTGTCAAGATCTGATTATTGACACTCACTGCTAACAATTTCCTTATTTATTGTGATTAGTTGGGCTATCTGCAATGTCCACTCTCAATTTCAAGGTCAATCGATATTTCAATCCTAGAATCCGAAACATTCACTTCTGATATATATTAACAGATCAAGACTTAATTTACATCTAGCTTTTATTAATAAACACTTTACAGATACATTTAGTATATTGTAGTAAAGTCTACATTCCCCTATGCAAATACATATGCAGAACGACTATACATACATTGTCTAAACATATAAAAGTAAATCTACTGTTTACTACGGATAGTCTAGAAGGAAAGTAAGGAGGTAAGCTTATGCCCAATAAGAAATATATATAAAAGACCTGATACGCTGCATAACTACATCATGTTTCTTAAGCATGCTCCTACACTCAAGATTAGTATCTGTACAGTATTTAGGCACTCATCAGAAAGGATATTATAATTGGCTAGGTACCCAGGATGAGTACAGAAGGATACTTTGAAGTACCTCATTTGTCTCGGTCTTTAGCTCCGACTGTAGGGAGTTTACCATAGTTTGCTTGATAGACAGTTTAGTGGTATAGTTTCCAATCAATCATTACTTAAGCAATACAGTAAACAGTTAATGGTCACTCAGTAAATAGTACAAAAATTAGTTTAGTAAACTGTTCAATAAAACAATTGGTAAACGATACAATGACCAGTTTAGTAAACAGTTCAGTAAATCACTCAGTAACAGTACGGTAAATAGATTTCAGTGAATAATATAGTAAATCAATTCAATCGATCATATTCAGTTAACACTCAGTAAACAATACGATAAAACAACTCGATAGCAGTCCAAAAGAGACAAGGCAATACCTAATAGAATCATGCAATTTCAGTATCCCAAAAGGAAATAATAGTAGTACATATGGCTATAGTCAGGTGACAGCTGTGGGTGCTGAAGACGTGACTAAGGTCAATCAGCAACAGAACAGTACACTCACTCACTCAAATTATCATGATAAATTCGAAGGCTACTATAGGGCCAACAGTCTCAAAACAGTACATAAAACAGTGAGAACACTCTTCAAATGTCAATTCAATAAAACAAATCTTCAATCAGTCCACAATTCAATAAAATCAGTAACAATTACAATGAGATAAAAATATTAAGAAAATATTCTCAGTTCAAAATCTAGTGTTCAAAATATTTTATTTATGTATAAGAATGATGCTAGCACTCATAGGTATACTGAAAACAAGGGAAATCATTAAAATCACTCTGGGAAATTGAGTTACAAATTTGGTATTCTTAGCAATGTATATGCAACTTTCGATCCCTTAACTCTTTAACTTCATTTCAAGGACATTTTATAAAGTACGCTTATGATTCTAGGGTTTAAGCTTGTATTTAAGAAATTTTGGCAGTATAATGGTATGGTCAATCCTAACCCTCTTACACTAAAAACACTAATAACCACAATCACAGTTTCCCAATTTCACTCAATTCACACTATTTAATAACATGCGATCTCAATTTAGTCATTATAAATGCAACATAATATCCCTATGCCTCTTACATATATCCCTTACCACTTAAATTGCACTATATTGCTTGGTAGCACTAGTATCACACCCTCACTTTCGAGCTACAAAACACCACAAATCATTGTCAATTCACTACGCTTCAGCTATAAAAAGTACTTAACTCCTTAAGACCCATTATATTGCCTATTGTAGCTGTAAATTCGATTTACTTCCTACTGTGCTTACACTACAACTATCGTTAAAACACCTTTTTTTTTTTTGGTTTTGACTTCACCGGCAGTCTTGTATTAATTTAGATATTATTCTAGGACCCATTTTACATTGAATTGAGCAAGGTTTCACCATGCTCTTCACTTGGCCAAAATGGCATCTCATGGCTACACACTCTGTTTCAATGATTTAAGGTTGTCTATGAGTTCTACTTACTCTCTACTCTGATTCTACATCATTTATGCATTGAATAAGATCACATTTATACATGGGTATGCTTGGAAAAAACCCTAGGGAATAAATTCTTATGGTTTCCATTCAATTCAAGCTTAAATACATACTTAAACACCTTAAACACATAGCTTTAAGCCATTAAATCATAAAGATTCAAGCTTTCTCTCACCTTTCCTCTTTGGTCGAAATTGAAGGGAGCCTAAACACTATGAAAATGGCCGCTTCAAGGCTTGAATTTGGTAGTATGATGTACAGCTCTAAGAGTTGAAAAAGTTTGCCTAAGATAGTTTTCAGTTTCGAGGTGTTTTTACTAGGGTTTTAATGGCTTTCTCTCTCTTAACTAAGCTTTTAGTGTGAGAAGGTAATGGTGGATGATGATGGCCACCAAGATGGGAGAGAAGACTAGAAATTTCTTTTTAAAATAATATCTTGGGTGACAAATTACTAAAATGCCCTTAAGTATTGCAAAAATTTCTATTTTGCTCTTAACACTTCAATTTTTGTTTTGACTTCAAAATATTTTGCTCAATCATAAACCATATCTATTTAATATATTCTAATCATTGAATAGGCCTTTTATAAGGTTTGACTGGTCGAAAGGGCAAAATTATCAAAATAACCCTAACCTCTAACCACGTAGTTTTTCGCTTTTTCGTGTGATTCAGTCTACCAATTAACATGGCGTAAACCTTCTTTACATGAGGATTTATCTATGACTATTAGTTGGTCTTTAATCAAATTAGGTTGACCATTATTTACGAAAATTTTCTAGGCCTATGGATTTAACCTTCATTTTCTAAATTATTGCACACTTTTTCAAAACATGCTCAAATAAAGAAATTTCAAGATGTAGATTCTTACCATCTCGGTATTTTACTCCAATTGTTTATACTATCAAGTTTCACCTCCATCAGAACAGTATAAGTCCCAATAAGGCCTATAGTCCAAATCTCCGTTACACCTACGAAACATAAGGCATATAAACAGTTATGAGATAACTTATCTTCCTAATTTCATTAACAGTATAAGACAGTAATAGGAAGTGTGAATCTCATAATCTTCCCACCTTAGGAAATTTGATGCTCCAAATTTGACCAGGGCTATCACTCGAATAACCCTGGATACTTTTCCTTCATTAGGCTCTCTAATTTCGGGTAGCTTCTTCCACTGAGTGGTACTGCCAGAGAACCTTAACTAAAGGAATCATCTTAGACTGCAGTACTTTCTCTTTTCGATCCAAGATCCAAACTGGTTTCTCAACATAACTCCTATCCTTTTTAATCTCCAAAGGCTCGTGCTAAATCATATAAGACAGAACTGGATGATATCTCCGTAACATTAATACATGGAAGACATTGTGTACACTAGATAATTTTGGTGGTAATGCTAACTTGTATGCCACATCTCTCACTTAGTCTAAGATCTCAAAAAGCCCAATGTTGTGATGACTCAACTTCCTTTTCTTTTTAAATCTCATAATGCCTTAGGATAGTGAAACTTTCAAAAATACTAAATCACCTCGTGAGAACTCTAAATGTCGGTGTTTAGTATCTACATAACTTGTCTAACAACTCAGAGCAGTCTACAATCGATCATATATAATTTGAACATCCTATGAAGCTTACTCAACAAGATCGAGAGCTAGAATCTTTCAATCACCCATTTCTTCCCAACCAATAGGAGAACAACATCTTTGACCATATAGAACTTCATAAAGTGCCATGCCGATGCTAAAGTGATAACTATTATTGTAGGCAAACTTTGCCAATGGCAAATGATCGTCCCTGCAGCCTTTAAAGTTCAGTGCATAAGCTCTCAACATATCCTTAAGCATCTTAATCGTGTGCTCAGACTGACCATCAATCTGAAAATGGAAAGTTGTGCTAAAGTTCAATTGAGATCCCATGACATCCTGAAAATGTTCCCAAAATGAGAAGTGAACCTAGAATCTCTATTAGAAGTAATGCTCATTGGAACACCATGTAGTCTGACAATCTTTTTGACATATAGATCGGCTAAGGCACTTAGGGAATTAGTGGACTTTATGGCAAGGAAGTGGGCTCATTTCGTCAGTCTATCAACAATCACCTAGACCATGTGTAACGACCCGTTACCACATTTTTCACCTTATTTTACGCAACTTATCCGGTTGGGCTATCTGTGATACTTCACTTTACACTTAATGTTAAACAATTTTATATAATAATTTAGATTATATACATCCCCTATCTTACTCTATGAGTAAGTAGTACTGTACACATGTCTAAATACAGAAAATAAATGATCATACTTCATAAATCCCAGTCGGTAGTCGTAATCCACAAATGTCGAATCTCACAATCATCAAAACCTGAAATGTTAATATTGGGGAGTGAGCAAACCACGGCTCAGGAAGAGAGTTATATGTCACACTTGATATTCAGCTATCTATATGCTGAAAATACTTTTTTTTTCTTTAAAATCTTCCTAGTTGGCTCTAGGCTCACAAGTAGGAAGGATACTACAGTCGGCTAGGGATCCAGATAGAATAAGGTAGGTATTTTAGAATACCATACTTGTTTCGAAACTTAGAAGCAACTGTAAAGAATATTAATTTCATTGTTTTCAAAATGATATAATTTTCGTTTTTCCACAGAGTAAACCACTTATTTCTTTTCACTTCAGTATACTTTAAAACACGTGGCAGTTCAGTAATAAAAATAGTGGTTTACTTTTCTTCTCTTCAGTACAGTAAAAATAGTACAGTACAGTAAAAACAATACAGTACAGTGATTTGTAAATATCCAATCATTGGATAATTACTTCTTCGATTATCTCTATCTTAGAAATAATTCTTATGTTATTCTTTTAGAATAAACATTTATTTTTCTTTTCAAATCAGTAACTGTATCGTACTAAAGCCCCATAAGAAATGCATTTAAAATAGTCATAGTATCAATATATGCAGAAAACAAATGCCATAATAATGCATTTCGTACTTTAAATCATTGTATGAATTCTTTAATACATATATCTAAAATTCATACTTGTTTCAAACATGCATCATATTTTAGAAACTTAACATCATAATTAATAAACTTATCATACACTTCATGGAGACTAGGCGATATCATATAGCTAGTATGCGGGTCATGACACATCATCCTCCGAAGAGGGAACAGAACATCATCCTCCGAAGAGGGAACAGCATACCTATGGCCATGGTATGGGCTGTAGACCTGATCAGGGTTGTACAGTGAACATTGCACCACGAAGGACCAACATACCCACAAGGGATGGAAACATGCACAATGTGGGCGAGAACATGCACGACGTGGGCTCAACATATGCCACAAGGGATGGAAACATGCACAATATGGCAAGCATGACAAGCAATAACATAAACTATAGGAAGGCCTTAGTCTCAAATCTTACTTACTTATGTAACTTATTAAATTATACATTTGGTACAAAATAGTAAGGACCGAGCGTGCCTGGGTCTAAGTTAGCCAGGGGTTAGCCACTCCGATCAC